>CM067540.1:7352506-7952506 GCA_034509755.1 Anisodus tanguticus | reverse complement strand
TTGGTATTCGGGGTGCATCCTTATTTAGTTATGCCCAGAGTACGCATCGAGAAAACTCATTATCTCATGCCCAGCCATAGCATCGATCATCTGATCTATGTTTGGTAGCGAGAATGAGTCTTTAGGACATGTTTTATTTAAATCCTTGTAATCAATGCACATTCTAAATTTGTTTTCCTTTTTAGATACTACGACTACGTTAGCTATCCAGTTCAGATATTTTAATTTCCGGATTGACCCTATATTAAGTAATCTAGCTACCTCTTATTTAATAAACTTGTTGCGAAGTTCGACGATCGACCGTTTTTTAGTCGTACTTGAGGAAACTGAGATCCAGGCCCAACTTGTGAGTTGTGACTTCTGGAGGAATGGCTATCATATCTTCATGAGACCATGCAAATCAATCAATGTTATATATAAGATATTTAAGAATTAAATATCTGAGCCACGGGGTTAACTCGGTACCCAGGTATATCTTTCTTTCGAGGTTTTACAGATGTAGTGCAATCTGCTCCAATTCCTCTACAGTAGACTTGGTGGCATCTGATTCATCCGGTACCTAAAAGTATTTGGGTACTTGGTACCGATCCGAAAACTCCTCATCCGGATAGGCTGTTACTGATTCTATTTCTACTGGTGGAACCTGGTGAACATCTTCTGGCACCGGCTCAGCTTCTTGTAATTGCTATTTGGGGTCTGCTGCTACCTCTAGTTCCTCTATGGCATATATTTCCCTGGTCGCGGGCTATTCACTTTGGATATGTTGAACTCCTTCTGGTGTAGGGAACTTCAGCAACAAATGCAGAGTTGATGGGGCCGCCTTCATATCATGTATCCATGGTCTTCAAAATATTACATTATACCTCATATCCCCATCGAGAACGTAGAACTTTGTCAACTTAATAGCCTCTATTGCGTCCACCAGTAGATCCACTTCCTCTTTTGTGGTTCCGCTTGACATGTTGAAAGCCGATTGGTTTTGGCAGCCGGTACTATTTTGTCCGCCATATTCATTTCTTCTACCACCTTCAGTCTAATTATACTAGCTGAGCTCCTGGGATCAATTAGATCTTTTTTCACCGAGAAGCAATCGATAGGCATCGTGACTACCAGTGCATCGTTGTGAGGAAAAATTACACTGGGAGCATCTTCTTCAGTGAACGTGATAGTATGTTCATCACGTATCTCCCAGAACCTCTTTTCCTGGGTCACAGAGATTTTTGTCTTTTTAGTCGCATTGAAAGATATAGCGGCAATTATTGATCCGCCATATATCATGTTTATAACATGAGGTGGTGCATCCGGATTTGACTTATTTTCTGCGGGTGTCCCCACTCATAATTGTTTAGAGCTCTCTCACTCAAATATTCCCGAAGGTGGCCCCTACTTAGCATTCCTGCCACCTCTTCTCGTAGGTGTCTGCAATCTGTAGTTTTATACCCGTGAGTGCTATGAAAATTACAACAGATGGACTAGTCTATTTTATTTTGATCAGAATGCAGTGGCTTTGGTGGCCGGGATGCCGGATGAGTTCTTAACACCGGCACCATTTGTTCTTCATCAATATTGAAGTTGTACTCGGATAACTTTGGATATTCGGTACCCTTAGATGAGTTACCTTTTTCGGAATTCACCAATCCTTGATTGTTTCGTCCGGAACCTCCCTTGTTATTTGATTTTTCAGAGGAGCGGAAACCCTGTCCACCTCCATGCTTTCCAGTGGTAGGATAAGGTTAGTAATGGTTCTTCGAGGAATTCCCTTTATCTGACTTTGCAAAGATGCTCCCGGCTTTAGATCCAAGCATATCATCCTCAATTCGGATTTTGGATTCATATATTTGTGCACGTCCTACCAAGTCGTAGCCTGGAATTCCAAAAGATGTTCTTTGAGCTTTCATGAAGCATCTGAACTTGAAGGGTTCAAACCATTTGTGAAGGCCTCTACAGCTCATTCATCCGGGACTGCAGGTAGTAGCATCCATTACTTTTGGAACCGTGTAATGAAATCCCTAAGGAGTTCAGTTTCTCCTTGTGCAATGCGAAAGATATTCACCTTGCATGTCTTTACTTTCAGAGCCCCAACATGAGCCTTAATGAACATGTCAGCGAGCTAGGCGAACAAACCAATCGAATGCTCAGGGAGTTGTGAATACCATGCCAGAGCTCCCTTAACAAGTGTTTCAATGAACTTTTTGATTAGAACCGATTCTATTTCGTGTTCTCTTAGATCATTTCCTTTCACGACCGTAGTATAGGCCATTATATGCTCTTGTGGATCAGTAGTTCCTTCGTATTTGGCTACAAAGGGCACTTTGAGCCTTTTAGGGATCAGTTCAGGCACAACCTCTGGCTTATATGCCAACTAAATGTATTTCTTTGCATCCGGACCGTCGACCACGGAAGGAGCCCCCGATATTTGACTGAACTGGCGCCGGAACTTCAAGGCGGGGTTTTCCGCCTTTCTGCATTGATATCAACTTTGCTTGTCATGTCCTTCATGAATTTCAAGACTTTTTCCTAGAATAATTTTTCAGGGGCGGCTTCGCTCTCTGCACCATCGTTTCCTGATCTGCCTCGATCATTATCGGTTTCACCATGTGTATTCGGTGGAGGCACCGATTCTTTTGTTGGAGTGCTGCATGCATTTTTGGATATGAACTCCTCTTGAAATTGCTTTAGATGCTCCAACTGCTCCCTTATCATAACATTATGAGCTCGAAGATTCTGTATGGCTTCTTCATGTGTTTCGTTAGTGGGAACATCCCCACGCTGAGTCTGACCGTCCCTGAAAGTGACTCCGTTCGTATCATCGGGTCTTCGGGCATTGTGGTTCCCATTGGCAAACTATTCGGCCCAAGATTGTTTGTGTTATCCCCGATGTTGCGACTGCTTTCTCCTATTCAAGTCATCTGTCTAATCTGAACAAAGAATAAGACTTAAAGAAAAATTAGATTAGTAGAGGGGTCACTTGTGACACCACAATTGTCCAAGCCCCATGGTGGGCGCCAAACTGTTCACCTGTAGAATAGTACAATTGAATTTGTATACGTGGTCAATGACACGTGGATCTCAAGTGACATATTAGATAAGAATTCTAGATGAATTATACTGAAAATAAATAATAATCAGATAAAATAAAGTAATGATTAGCATGAGCCTTGTGATAGCTTCTGGCCAGAACTTCGATAACTTATATGAAAGCATAGAAATTGATAGAATATATGCAAGTATCTTGTTATAACTATAATGTGATGAGTTACAATGGAATAACATGTCCTATTTATACATGAGCTACACGAGTACACAACCTACGAAATACGCCCTCATTAATACAAGAGTGAATGTTGTAATAATTGGACAATCAATATCTCAATAAATGCTATTAAAGATTCTTGGAAGACGTATAACCGACTCGGTAGCGGTCTTCCGTTACAATTCAAATGACTTTCAGCCTTCTGTATTACCGGTACTAGTTATGCTTGTGTCGCTCTCGGTATCACGCGTACATAATCGGTAATGCCTTAAGCTGACGTGGTCCTGACTCAACACCGTACTCCACGTGTCATATTATAATTCGTACAACTGTCTTATACGAAGTTTTCCCTATACATAATCCTTCAATATTGGTGGTACTTTACCTAGTGAAATTCTATATCTAATTCATATGAGGTACTTTTCTTCTCAAACTGGTGCAAATTCAATTCCTTCTTCTATAGCTAAGCTTTGGAATCTTGAAACTCTTGTGGTAAGAGGATTGGGAGGAGAAGTGATATTACCTAGTTCACTCCTGAAGATGATTAAATTGAGGCATATACATGTAAACCTTCGTGCTTCATTTAGTTTGCACGAGAACATGTGTGAATCACTTGCTAACTCATAATTAGATAATTTGGAAACCTTTTCCACTCCACATTTCTTATGGTGAAGATACAGAGATGATATTGAGAAAGATGCCAAAATTGAGAAAGTTGAGTTGCATATTCTCGGGAACATTTGGTTATTCTAAGGAAGTGATAGGAAGGTGTGTTCTTTTTCCAGATTAGATTCCTAAGTCACCTTGAATCCCTCAAGCTGGTTTCCAACAACTATCCATCTAAACTTCCACATGAATTCAATTTTCCCTCAAGGCTAAGGGGACCTTGGAGCCAAATTTCGACCATTTACTTCTCAGAGACTTTGAAGGGGATCAATGGGAAATGAATGATTCAGAGTTCAAATACTTAAAAATGGACCACCTCAACGTTGCACAGTGGTCTGTTTCTGACGATGCTTTTCCTAAGCTTGAACGTTTGGTTTTAACGAAATGTAAGCAGCTTGAGAAAATCCCCTCATCTTGATGATGCTGTATGCCTGAAAAGCATTGAAGTAAACAACGCAACATGAAAATATGGCAAATGATGCGTTCATAGTTACTGTACAACCTTCAGATTGGGCTAGAAGATCATCTCCTTGACTCTTATCTGGTATGTTCTTGCTAAGCCCATCGAGTACATTTATACTCATTGATTTGTCTTTTTCACCGGAACATGTTTATTTATAAGTACTATACTTATGCTGGTTACTGCTCTTGAGGATTGGTCAGTTCCCTTTCTTGCTCATAATTTTGGGAAGAGTATTCATAAGCTAACACCTCATGGCAGGGTAATTGATGTTGAATTTCCACGAGTTTCAGGAGAAATAGGTTGTAATAACGATTAAGATGTGTTACTTCTAGTGATATTTTCCGATTAATAACTAAATAAGCAATCAACTTGGAAAGAAGTAATATACAGAGACTGCTAGTTTGAAGGTCTATGCAAGAAATTAGCTGATATGACTAAGATAGCTTCGAATATGCAGTTCAAGAAGACATGAATTGATAAGAGATTCGCAGCACCTATTCAGGTGCTGGGGAACCGGCTTGCAAGGAAAATCTTGATTGGAAGTCCATATCTTTCTATTTTCCTCTATCTCCAGCTGGGCTATGACTTACCCAAAAAGGGCCATGTTTCATGATATATGCTAAAATGTTTTAAACTTTCTATTGAAATGAATGAAAGCATGTTAAAGCTTTCCATGAATGAGAAATGTGGCTTTAAGCCAAATCAAGAAATGATTTTATTTTCAGGTTTTCTATTGGAACGAATCAATGTTGTCTTCCAATGAATATGAAATGCGGCCACTGAACCTAGTAAGAAATATGTTTCTGGCCGAAGGTGCCGAAATGAAAGAAATGTTTTGGGAAGCCTTATTATGTAACCGAGGAGGTATTGGTCGAAAGATGCCTCGACCCCAAACTGCACGTGCAGATGCAGGGCAATGGTTGGACCGGGACGATAACATAGTCTCCCTTGGTCGGAAATAACGAACTGCTAGCAAACTTATGTCGATCCACAGGGAAAACTATGGTGAGATGGCCTAGCTGATCGGGCTATGGTGGTTTCGCATAATATCGGGAAACTGATAGGCTCCCACCCTAAAAGAATGTATGTTTAAAGTTCGGATACTCCTTTATGTTTTATGAACTGTAATGCTTATTGAAATAAAATGTTTATGACCCCGGATTCCTTTCCCGGTATTATTTCACTTCTATGTGCGGGAGCTTATGATTCATACGAGTACTCTTCTTCATGTACTCACGTCCATTTTGCTGGGGCCGTTATATCTGTTTCATGGATGCAGGTTTCGACACTCCGGAAGGTCCGGATACTCGCTAGGCGCTCCTTCATCACCTCCCGACAGCCGGTAAGCCCCACTCTTTATCCTGGGCAGAGTTTATGATTTACTTCAGAAACACATCTTTTGTATGGGTATAACCGGGGCCATGTCGCCGGTGTTTCTATTCTTGATGGTATAGAGGCTCCATATGCAGTGGGTTAAGTGTGTTTTGTCATCCCAATGAGGTCTCATTTGGCATGTGTGAATAACGACTTTTGTATATGCATATGTATATATATATTTATTCGATTTCGAAACCTTTATAATGTATGTTTCGTTTTAAAGATTGATCCGATTTCTTTCAAAACTTATGCATGAATGGTAGCATTTCAAGTCTAGTAAGTTGGTCCCCGGACTTATTTTCCGTTTAACGAAATGATTTATTTATGAGCTTTAAGGCATCTAGGTTTAGCAATCATCGCTTGAATGAATAGTTACAATTTATTAACAGTACGCATATGCTCTAATTTCTAGTGGTTTAGTAATATCATTGTACTTTGATTTTTAAGTATATCGTTTTTATTAGCGAATATTCTCAGAATATTGTTCGTATATTTTGTAATTATGATAGATGTATATTTAAGGTA
The DNA here is from genome assembly GCA_034509755.1 of Anisodus tanguticus. Taxonomy (NCBI): domain Eukaryota; kingdom Viridiplantae; phylum Streptophyta; class Magnoliopsida; order Solanales; family Solanaceae; genus Anisodus; species Anisodus tanguticus. The sequence continues at coordinate 7,946,222 of CM067540.1, read as the reverse complement.
ACTTAGGATTCTAATTGTATTAGGAATCAATCTTTGTAAGATAAGTTAGGATTCATACCATATTAGGAATCAACCTTGTACAGCTATATATATTGTGAATAATGAAAGGAATCCCAAGGGAAATTATTCTATCTTTCATGGTATCAAGAGCCTAAAACCTAAATCCCTTCTCTTCCTCATTCTCGGCCGAAATCAGCATTTTTCTTCTGATTTCACAGGATTTTTTTTTCCTGGTTTCTTCCTCCCTTTCTCGGCCAAACCAGAAAATTCCCTTCCCTCGGCAGGCGGCAACCATGTCTTCCCCCACAAATTTCGGTTCATCCACCGGCACACTTGACAACCCCTCTCAACGTTCAGTATCTTCTTTTCATCTGGCATTCGCCGTTAACAACATCAAGAATTTTATCCCTATAATTCTTGACCAAGAAGACTGTCAATATTCCATGTGGATGTAACTATTCTACATTCATGCATGTGCATACAACGTGCTCGATCATATTGACGAATCTGTTCCTCGTCCCACCGATGTTACAGACTCAATCTAGCGTCGTCTTGACGCCATCGTCAAATAATGGATCTACGGCACCATCTCCAAAGACTTGTTGTGCACTATCATGAAAACAGGTGCTACGGCACGTGAACTTTGGGTCCGGCTAGAAGAAATCTTTCAAGACAATAAAAATACTTAGGCCGTATATTTGGAAGAGCAATTCAATAATACCCGCCTCGAGAATTTTAACAACATGTCCGAATATTGTAAGCAACTGAAACTCATAACCGATCAACTATCCAACGTCGGGACTTATGTTTCAGAAACCAAGATGGTGCTTCAACTTGTTGCGGGTTTACCAAAAGGTGAATATGACACACTCACAACGATGATTCAACAAGCCGACCCTCTCCCAAGTTTCAACAAGGCACGCTCACAACTATTGTTGGAAGAAACTAGACGTGCTAAACAAGAGGAACACAATCAAAAGGCCTTAGCCGTTGACGGGATGACAACACTGCGGCCGGCGAAGCAACCGAAAGAACACGGCGGGTCCAAGCGAGCCGGTGGCGGAGGTTGTGGCGGCAGAGGTCGCAACAACAAAGGCAAGGGCCGCGGAAAGGGCCAACGCAACCAAAGCGCACGACGGCCGGCGAATCGGAACCGGCGGCGGCGGGGGCACAACCAAAGGCATCGGCGGCAACACTAGAATGCGGGGGCCCGATTCTAGCAACCGCCGTGGTTGGCGGCCTCTTGGGCCCCCCTCACCACTAGGCGGGACAACCGGCATCGCGGTAGGCCCACCGGATGCGATCCGGCGGCAAGACAAAGCTGCGGCGGCAGCGGCAGAAGCAACAACAACAACTGCAGCGGCGGCAGAAGAATAAGACACATCGGCACCGGCCCAAACTGTTTTGGGCCAGGCCTACACCACCGTGAACCTTTAACAACCTGACGACAATTGGTACATAGACATCGGAGCCACATCTCACCTCACCCGATCGTCAGGTAACCTATCTCAACTACGTCGGTTAAAGTGTCCTCAATTTATTACTGTCGGCAATGGTCATCGCATTCTAATTGAAGGTTACGGTAACACACACACCAAACATCCACACCCACCTTTCTCCTAAACCACGTCCTATACACACCTAACATCATTAAAATCTTAATCTCTGTTAGAAAATTCACTAGCAATAATTCTGTGTCTGTCGAATTTGACCCTTTTGGTTTTTCTGTGAAAGAACTCAATACGGGGAAAATTCTTACACGCTGCAATAGTGTGGGAGACCTCTACCCATTCACTCAATATTCCGTTGTCAGACCGCAAGCACTTCTATCCCTTACGGCGATCTCTCCCTCAACTTGGCACAACAGACTCGGACACCCCGGAGACTCAGTTTTTACTTTTCTTAGGACTTCTAAGCGTATTCAATGTAATAATGGAAAAATTGCCCAACACTGTTTTTCTTGTCCACTAGGCAAACATACTCGTCTTCCCTTTATGTCATAAAACAGTGTTACTTTTTCTCCATTTGATATTGTTCATGCTGATTTGTGGACATCTCCGATTGCTAGCTCTTTGGGTCATAAATTCTATCTAGTATTCTTGGATGATTTTTCACGTTTTGTCTGGATTTACCCACTGAAATTCAAATCTGAAGTTTTTACAAAATTCCTCGAGTTTCAAAAATTCATTAAGACACAATTTGAAAAAACTATTAAATCATTCCAATGTGATAATGGACGTGAATTTAATAACTCGGCATTTCACAATTTCTATTCTAAACAAGACATGGTTTTTCATTTTTCTTGTCCTTATACTTCTTCCCAAAACGGAAAGGCTGAAAGAATTATACGTACCATCAATAACATGGTCCACACACTTCTGTTTCATGCCTGCCTACCACCGCCTTTTTGGGTCTATGCTGTCAAAATGGTAGAATCCCTTCTAAATATTTTACCAACTAGCACACTCCAAAACAAAACCCCTATAGAAATCTTATACCGTAGGCAGCCATCATATGATCACCTACGTATTTTTGGATGCTTATGCTGCCCCAACATAGCCTCCACTGCACCCCACAAACTTGCCCCTCGCACTCTTCCATGTGTCTTCCTTGGTCTATCTCCTAATCATCGGGGCTACTTGTGCTATGACATTGCTACTCGCAAAATCATCATCTCCCGTCACGTCACCTTTGACGAGACAACCTTTCCTTTTTCAAATCTCCGGAAATTTCAGACCACCGATTACATCTTTCTCGATGAACCAAGTTTGTCCCCGGTCATCCAAAATCTATACCAACAACAACCCACTGTTCCGACAGTCTCGCCATTGTCCGGCACCACCCCACCAGCTCCCTGCTCGCCCTTACAGCCCCCAGTCGAGTCACCCGCACCACCGGCGACCGACACGCGCCCACCGGTCCCGAGAACCGGTGGACCGAACCTCACGGCCCGACCCACCACCACCGCCCTCACATCGCATGGAGACTCGTGCACAACACGGGATCTTCAAACCCAAGGTTCAATTCAATCTCTCCACACAAACCTTATCACCCATTCCAAAAAATCCAAAACTAGCAAAACTGGACCCAAATTGGAATACGGCCATGTGCGAGGAATTTAACGCTTTAACCAAGTGAACACTTGGGATTTGGTACCTAGACCAGGTTGGTGTGAATGTTATCCGGTGTATGTGGCTATTTCGTCACAAGTTCGAGACAGGTGGTGACTTAGAGAGGTATAAGGCAAGACTAGTTGCCAATGGCACTAATCGGCGAGGAGGGTATTGATTGTGGTGAGACATTCGATCCGGTTGTTAAACCGGCCAATATTCGATCGTGTTCTCGGTATTGCTATGGGCATGCATTGGCCGATTCATCGACTTGATGTCAAGAATGCGTTTCTTCATGGAGATTTGAAAGAGATTGTGTACATGCATCAGCCTCCTGGCTTTGTTCATCCGGCAGCTCTGCAGTTTGTGTGTCGTCTCAGAAAGTCATTGTATGGATTGAAACAGGCACCCCGCGCTTGGTATGATCGGTTCGCCAGGTATCTTCTGCAGATTGGTTTTGTATGTAGCAGGTGTGATACATCTCTCTTCACTTTTCACCGAGGTAGCATCACTGCATATTTGCTATTATATGTCGATGACATTGTTCTTACTGCCTCATCTGACGGGTTGAAGAATGAAATCATTGCTCTACTCAAAACTGAATTTGCTATGACTGACTTGGGCAAGCTAAGTTATTTTTTGGGTATATCGGTGACAAGATCTGCATCCACTATGTTCATGTGTCAGCATAGGTATGCAGAAAAGATAGTGTACAGGGCCAAGATGGCAAATTGTAAAATTATGCCTACTCCGGTGGACTCAAAATCCAAGCTTAGAGCCAATGACGGTGCGCCAGTTTCTGATCCCACTCTATATCGGAGTCTAGCAGGTGCTCTTCGGTAACTTACATTCACTAGGCCTGATATTGCATATGCCGTTCAGCAGGTGTGTCTGTTCATGCACGACCCCGAGAGTCCCATTTTGCCGCCCTCAAACGTATTATCAGATATGTTAAGGGCACACTAGACTTTGGTTTACATCTATACACCTCTGCCCTAACCAAGTTGCTAGCCTACACGGATGCAGATTGGGCAGGATGCCCCGACACACGTCGCTCCACCTCAGGGTACTGTGTATTTCTTGGGGATAATCTTATCTCATGGTCCGCCAAGCGGCAGGCCACGCTATCCCGTTCGATTGCTGAAGTAGAATATCGCGGAGTTGCTAATGTCGTCGCTGAGATTTGTTGGCTCCGAAATCTTCTTTTGGAGCTCCAGTGTCCATTACGCAAGGCGTCTATAGTCTATTGTGACAACATATCTGCTATCTATATGTCTCATAATCCAGTCCAACATCGGCGGACTAAGCATATTGAGATGGATATCCACTTTGTGCGAGAGAAGGTTGCCCGTGATCAAGTCAAAATTTTACACGTGCCTTCCTCTTATCAGTATGCAGACATTTTCACAAAGGGACTACCGCGACAGCTCTTCACCGACTTCCGATCCAGCCTTAGCATTCGGCCTCCTCCCGCTCCGTCTGAGGGGGAGTATTAGCGAATATTCTCCGTATATTTGTAATTATGATAGATGTATATTTAAGGTAACTTAGGATTCTAATTGTATTAGGAATCAACCTTTGTAAGGTAAGTTAGGATTCGTACCATATTAGGAATCAACCTTGTACAGCTATATATATTGTGAATAATGAAAGGAATCCGAAGGGAAATTATTCTATCTTTCAGTTTTGAAAGACTGATGTAAGTCAATGTATTTCACATTTTTCAGGGCAGTTACCTACCTAATAGTATTGCGCATGCCGTGATTTCTAGTGGTCTGCCGTTCCTTTACATTGAGTCTTTGATTAATTACATAGTTTAGAAAGATCAATATTGTAAGTCAAGATATTTAATTTATACTTCAAGACAGTGTTTTACCTAAGCCGCTTCCTGGAAACTGCTAATAATAGTGACAACAATGACCATTAATGTAAATCAAGATACTTTACACTTTCACGAGAGTGGTTTACCTAAGCATTTTCCAGGAAACTTTACTAGACTGTTGTAGGAAAAGGGCTCTTTAAATGACGAGATCTTTGAGTCTTTAGAAAGCTTAATACACATTATTAAATTTTGGCTTTAGGCCACTAATTATATTGTGCCACCCCCGTATATATAGTTCAACTAATATTGTCAAGAGGAAAAAAAACAGCCTTAATTGTCACTCGCATAATTACCAGATCCAATCAAGATGCAAAATTAAACTTCTAACGAGGGTTTCTTTCTTAATTGAGTTAGCCAAATAGTATATGTTAGCATTAATCATTTTTATACACTTTCAGTTTTTTTTTTTAATTTTTAGTTGATTACTCACTGTTTTACTAATATATGTTTTTTCTAAGTTTTATACATATTTATTGAGATAGACGTATAACGCCCGTACCGAAATACTAATATTTTAAAGTTTTCAATTCTTTTAATTTACACAAAACTGCCCTTTTTCCTCCTCAAAACAATATCCATAGTTTGAAACATCCGAAGATGTTTGAAACATCATTCTGGAAACATCTCCCAGGGTACCTAGAACTAGGGCTGGCAATGAATCGGAGGTGGATCGGGTGAAGCTAAATTCGCCTCCACCCGCCAACCATTCATCCACCACCCGACCCATCCATCACCCTATTTTTTCTTCATCCACATCCGATCCACCCATCATCCACGGGTGAATCGGGTGGATCGGGTGTTTCGCGGATGAAAATTATAGCACAATCAGTTTGATACTTTTGGTTTATTTTTTAGTTTTCATACTATCTTGTTTTTCATACTATCTTGCTTTACCATTATAATTTGATCTTGATCCCATTGTAATATTCCTCAACCTATTATATTGCTAACAGTTATAGTCATATATAGAGTGATGTTCAACATAAAAAATGTCAATTATGTATAACATAGTACAAAAATAACATTTTTGATACTAGGAATCATCGTTATTGTCATGTTGAAATTGAAAAAGAATTTTCGTTCACTTTAGAAAAATAAAGACAACTATTGAAAATAAAACCAAGTACTACTAACGACATGAGTCAGGGATATGTTATCACTGAACTACACAAAAAATAACTAATTTATAAACGGGTTGATGGATGGGTCGGGTGGTGGGTTGGATGTATGTCCACCCGAATCCGACCCGATCCGTCACCCGATTAAAATTCGTGTTTTGTCGGTTTTTCATCCATATAATCGGGTCGGGCGGATGGATAACCATCGGGTTAGGGTGAAATTGCCAGCCCTACCTAGAACATCCGAGAGATAATTGAAGAAGAAGATATTCGCACCTCAGCATGGCAACTTCGACATGAAAATAATTATAAACTTATGAATTAAATAATATAATGTGGTCTGGAAATGGGGTGGCTGGGTGGGTGGGGGGGGGGGGCTTCACCTAAACACGTCGTCTTGTGTAATTAAAAAAGACAATAACAAGGACTAACAATTGTGAATTAAGAGTGGCAACTTCGACATGAAAATAATTGTAAACTTCTGAATTAAATAATGTGGGCGTGAAAAGGGGCGCCTTCACCTAAACACAAAGCGTCGTCTTATGTAATAAACAAAGACAATACTGAGGATTACTTTATGCAAAGGTGGCTTAATTAGTAGGGATAAAATAATTTGTTGAAAGACTTGGTTCAACAAACAAATATACTTTAATTTGTTGAAGGCTTTCGGTTCGATTTTCCTCCCAAATGTTCCTCTTTATATCTAAAGTAGTCCTCATTGATTATTTTCATTAGCTAATTAATTTATATACAACATATACAATAGTGATTCTACGCTATAATTATGAAAACTAATTATACACCTAACTAATACAAATCATTAACAATCTTTACCAAATCACTAAATATATTTACATATATTCTGTCAATATTCTATCACACCCCCGCAATCATAGCGGGCGGTTGTCGTACGCTGAGACTGTTCCGAAAATCCTCAAACAGAACCAAAGGAAGACTCTTAGTAAAGATATTCGCAATCTGATAACGTGACGGGACATGTAAGACACGTACTTATCCACGAGCAACCTTTTTGCGAACAAAGTGGATATCCATCTCGATATGTTTAGTGCGCTGATGTTGTACATGATTCTCCGAGAGATATATTGCACTAACATTATCGCAGTAGACCAATGTAGCTTTCCGAATAAGACAATGAAGATCTAAGAGGAGGTTTCACAACCAACAGGACTCAGACACCACATTGGCGACCAAAAAACCAAGTTATCACTAAAAAAACACAATAACCAGATGTTGAACGTCAGGTATCTGGACATCCACCCCATTCAACATCCGTATAAGAAATAAGAGTAGATACCGATGATGGATATATGTATAAGCCATGATCAAGAGTACCCTGAATGTAGCACACAATGCGTTTGAGAGCGTGCATGCGTTCTTCCCTTGGATCATGCATGAATAAACACATTTATTGCACCGCATAAGTAATATCGGGCCTCGTAAAAGTGAGATATTGAAGATCCCCGCAAGACTACGATATAGTGAGGGATTCTCATATGGTGTGCTTGAATTAGCACTCAACTTCGGTTTAGTATCAACCGGAGTAGGAGATGGCTTACAGGCTGACATTCCAGCCCGTTCAATGATTTCTGCTGCATACTTCCTCTGAGATAGAAATAGACCACCGGCATGACGAGTGATAGCTATACCCAGAAAATAACTCAATGGCCCCAAGTCTTTCATAGCAAATTTTGAGCTGAGAAGAGATATGATAGACTTGCGAAGTGCATCAGAGGAAGCAATCAATATAATATCATCCACATATAACAAAATATAGGCCATAGAAGTACCGTGACAGTATATAAATAGAGAATGATAAGACTTGCTGTGAGAAAATCCAAGAGTAGACACGTAATATGCAAATCTCTTGCAGCAGGCCTGAGGAGCCTGTTTTAGTCCATACGAAGATTTATTCAACAAGCACACATGATTAGGATGAGAGGGTCCCTGAAACCCAAGGGATAATGCATGTATATTGTTTCCTTGAGTTCTCAGTGTAAGAAAGTATTTTTCACGTCCAGTTGATGAATGGGTCATGCTTTTGAGAGAGCTAGACTGAGAACAATGCAAATAGTTGCCGGTTTGACCACCAGACTAAATGTCTCTTCACAATCCACGCCAACCTGTTGACTTTTGCCATCACCTACAAGACGGGCCTTATGCCTCTCAAAACAACCATCAGATTTTTCTTTATGAGTAAAAATTCACATAGAACGAATCACATTAACACCAGGTGGACGGGGCACCAACTCCCACGTCTTATTTTCAATAAGAGCATTATATTCATCATCTATATCCATTTTTCAATCCGGATCACGAAGGGCATACACGGGATTACGTGGTAGAGTGAATTTAGTACCATTAGAATTGAGATTAAATTGTTGCTTTGTTCTAAAAATACCCCATTGGCTGCGAGTAACGGGCCTTGGTCCCAGAATCGAAGTGGGCTGGATTTAGGTGGTAACCGTGGGTTGGCCAAGTTCCGATGGACTGGAAACGAGTTGGTAGGGCAGTAGGCTACCACCCGCTGGGCTTGGCGAGGTAGGCCGAGATTCTAGGTTGGCGGGGTGCTGGCTGGAAGGAGTTTGGCTAGCAGGTAGTGGACCGGCTGGCAGAAGCTACTGGCTGGAGGAAGTTGGGCCAACATGCAGTGGGTCGACTGGCAGAAGCTGCTAACAGGGAAAGAGTTGGGTCAGCATGCAGTGGGCCATCCTGTGCTCGTTGGTCCATGTTCCATGGTGTGGTCTGGGCCAAATGGTGGACCACATATGGTGAGAGCCCATCATCCAAAAAATCATATGAATGGGACGTTGAACTATGCAACTTAGCAAATGGAAATTGGATTTCATCGAAAATGACATGGCGAATAATGATGATTTTATTAGAGAATAAATCATAACATTTATAACCACGATGATTAGATGGGTAACCCAAAAAGACACAAGTGGTAGAGCGGGTTTGAAGCTTATTTATGGTAGTGGAGGGGGAATAGAGGATAACATAAACACCCAAATACCCTAAGATGAGAATAAGATAGGTCTTTTTGATAAAGAATTTTGAGTGGAGAGTGGTAGGCTAATCCTTTGTTAGGGAGTATGTTGAGAAGGTAAGTTTCCATTTGTAATGCATGATGCCAAAATGAATGTGGTAATGATGCATGAGCTAGTAATGTACGAACAATGTTATTAATGGTGCGGATTTTTCTCTCGGCTTTCCCATTTTGTGATGACGTATGTGGACATGAGAATAAAAAAGATACACCATTAACCTTCCAAAATTCTCTAAATGACCCATTATCAAATTCCCTTCCATCATCACATTGAATGTTTTTAACCTCCCGTTCAAATTGAGTACAGATGAATGCTCTAATGATAGAAATGTGGAATAAACTTGAGTCTTTTTAGATAATTGAACTGTCCACAAAAAATTAGAGTAATCATCCAACAACAAAACATAAAAACGGTGGCCCGAAGAGCTCAAAATAAGAGACGTCCAAATATCACTATGAATAATATCAAAAGGCAACATAGTAATAGAATTAGAGGCAACAAAGTAATAGAATTAGAGGCAACAAAGGGCAATTTAACATGTTTCCCAAGAGGACAAGAAGGACAAACATTAGCAGTACGAGTGCTATTACACTCAACAAATTTATTGTTTTTAAGTTAGTAAAAAACAGACGCTCCCGAATGACCCAAACGTGCATGCCATAAGGAAGGTGCTAAAGCTGCAAACGTTGATGGTGTGGCTTGTTTTGTGGTGATGGAATATAGCTCGCCCTGACTATCACATCTCATTAGATGTATCCCCTTCCAGAAATCCTTCACAAAAAACCCAAATGGATCAAATTCAACAGAAACCGAGTTATCAGTTGTAAATTTCCTAACAGACACCAAATTTTAATTAATTGAGGAGCATAAATGACATTTTTCAAGGCTAAAGGTGGGTTTGGGAGATCCAAATTTGTGTGACCATAACCGTGAATTGGATTTGAATGACAATTACCAACAATTATGCCATGATTTTTGCTCAAATTGAAATAAGATGAGAGATTACCTTGCGCGGATGTCATATGAGAAATAGCAACGGTATCCATGTAACAATTTGCATCCGGAGGATTCAGCCCAAGTGTATGCATCACTGCCTAGATATTCGTGTGGGTCGGGGAGGTTGTTGGGCCTGTTACATCGAAGGCCTGTTGTGGCCGAGGCCCAAGCAGGCTAGGCTACTACCACGCCTATTGCTGTCGAGGCCCAAACTGGGTTGTCTGCTGCTGCCGACTGGTGGGCCTGGCCCAATTTTGTGTTGGGTATGGGCAAGGCGGGACTGCCCACTGGCCCAAGGCCACTGCCCACTGGCCCAAGGCCACTGCCCACTGGCCAAGGTCTACTGTGGCCCGGATCCATGCTGGCCTCCGCCACCACCGCCACTACCCTTACCACCGCCGCGGACGCCGCCATAATTTTTGCCATCGTAGTTGCGGTTTTTACCATTTTTGCCACCACCGTTATTACGATTTTGACTATAATTTTCAGAGAAAGATTGAAAGTCATCGGTTGGTCGGGACGTGGCCGCCATCATGGAAGAATGTGCTCCGGTTGCGACCTTTTTAGCCAACCCCGCCTCTTCTAAAGTGAGCATGAAACATGCTTGGTAGAAATGTGGGATAGGATTGCTTTGGTGAAGGAGAGTTCCAACTAGGGCTGTCCAAGGGGCCAGATTCGGGGCGGCACGGGTCCCGGCGGGGTTGGGGAAAAGGTCGGGACCGGTCCTCCGGCGGAATCGGCGGGTCGGGACTGGTGGGACAGGCCGATGTCCCATCCCGTCCCACATCCCGCAGGAAAAGGGGACTGTTGTTGGCGGGGCGGGGTCGGGTCCGGGATTCCAGGATTTTCTAGACACTTAATTTCAAAAAAGCTGTGAATATATACACTTATATAATTGAACAAGATAATGTAATAAAAACATCTCAAGGCTGTTTTTGTGCCTCGTATATTATTTAATAGAAATATGTTTTTTTTTGTAAAAAACAATTTCAAAATTGTAACTTTATGGTGTTGTTCAAAAGTTGCAAATCATATAGTAAATTTGCAATTAAAAAAATTACATAGTTAAAAATACCTTTTCTAATTTCTTCACAATGTCTTGTGGTTCTTCGGTTGGAATTAAAAGTTGTTGGTCAATTGGTCGACCTCACTTCCAGTTCTCTCGGACTAGATTTCGTTGTAGTTTTCATCGTCTTCTTCGTTGATCTCTGGTTGACCGCACCTTCTACGCTCTGCTCGTATCCAATATCTGAATAGAACTGTAATCTCCAAGCTGTCTCCCGCTAATGAGTGTCTGTGCTCTCCTATTTGAAATCTTCCGACAGAAAAAACGCTTTCAGACGCTGTTGATGATGCTTGAATGTTCAACACATCTCGGGCCATCTTTGCTAGTATTGGAAATGTCTTCTCATTTTTTCTCCAGTATTTAAGCAAGTCTTCACGTCCTTCTTCATTGAGAACTGCTTGGTACGATATAACACCCTACAAAACAAAACATCAAACTCGCTAACTTGATTAGTAGTGGAACCACTAAACATTCTATTTCTATGACTTTCAATACTAGCCGCAGAAACAATATGTCTTTTATAAGGTTGTATTGAAGAAGAAGATGGTATAAAAGCCGGTTGGTTGCTAGCACTTTCTTGTTGATAATGCATATATACTTTTTTGCATTCATCGTGTATGCTAGACAAAACTTCTTCTTTAGTTGATTTCTTATGTGGTTGTTCATTTGGATTTTTTTGGAGTTGGAGGTGAAAGTACTGCTATACAATCATAAATCATTTCAATAAGTGATTTACAACCGTCTATTTTAATAGTCAGATTTAATACAACACTAATAATATAAATAGCGGGAATATGAAAACAATATTTTTTAATTTGATAAACATTTTTTAATAGGTGCCTTATAAGATGGATTTTCCATATATTCACTAAGTAACAAAAATATTAGAGCTATATAAAATAACATAGTTGAAATAGTAGTCTAATATATACCAGAAAATTCTTTAGTTGCTTGAATTTTTTTTTAAAAAAATTCAATAAGTTCTGAAATTTTTTCCCAATCATTATTTACAAGCATATCAGTTGGATTTTGATTATGGGCGTTAAAAATAAAATTATAGGTCTTCTATAATCGTAAGCAACAAGTAGTTGTTCATATAGATAATTCCACCTAGTCGCTACTTCTTCAGGAATTTTTCTAAAAGGTAATCCACAACCGTAACAAGTTTTTTTATATTCTTTTTTTTTTTGTAATTTATTACTTCTAAAAATAAAGTTTATAGCAAATTGTACTTTATTAAGAATGTCTTCAAAAAGTGATAGACCATCCTTTACAACTAAGTTATAAATATGACACACATATTTTATATGAAAATGATTAGGAAAAGATGGAGTTAATAGATCTTTTAAAAGTCTCATTGCATAATTATTAGAAGAAACATTATCTAACATAACAATCATAATTTTGTCAGTTATACCATAATAATTCCTCCCATGTTGCATATTGGACGTTCTCCATTTCAAGGACGATAAGGTTGTTGTTCTTGATGTTGGAGACTGCAAGAGCAGGATGAAAGGTATTTTTTGAGTCAGACATGGCTGACAAGAGAGGAGGTGGGCGGCGGAGGTAAGGGATTAAGAGTGTGGCACGACGGAAGTTAGAGTAGGAGGGAGGAGAGGATGATTTGCCCTAGACTACTGATACCATGAAAGAGAATAATTCCTTGATTATTTTCATTAGCTAATTAGCTTATATACAAGATATACAATAGTGATTATAAGCTACAATTATGGAAATTAATTATACACCTAACTAATACAAATCACTAACCATCTTTACCAAATCACTAAATATACTTACTGTTAAATATACAATATATATACAATATACATGTGTATATTATATATTTAAAGACTCGAATTCTGCCCATATTTTAGCTCTCGGTTTTGTTAATATTAGACAATATAAGAATATTGTATATTAGGAAAATATATGTGTAGTATATTGTAATGTATTTGTTACCTAAATTAGGATTATACACTACCATAATTGTAGAGTTAGAATTATGGTAGAATAAGATTTTAGGAATAGGATTCTCCTATTTTGTAACTTGTATATATACCTATTCAATTAATGAAAATAATCAAGGGGATTATTTCTTTCATGGTATCAAAAGTCTAGGTCACACAAAAAATTTCTCTCAAAGTTTTTGTCCCCCCCTCTCGGCCGAGACCCCACCCCCCTCGGGTTTTACCAAATTTTGTCTTCCGCTCTCAAAATCTCTCTTACTAATCCCTCTTTCACCTCTTATTCTTTCGGTATGTCTACATCAAAGAACTCGTTTCACCTTGCCCTTGTTGTTTCTAACATCAAGAATCATCTCCCATTAATTCTTGAAATAGAAAACGTCCAATACGCGACGTGGGCCGAGTTGTTCAAAATTCACGCTCGTTCGCATCAAGTCATCCATCACATTATTCCCGCGGCTCTTGATGATACAGAGGTGCCTAAACGCGATGATGATCCTAAATTATGGACAACGTTTGATGCCACTGTCCTTCAGTGGATATATTCTACTATCTCCACCGACCTATTGTAGACGATTATTGAGCCAGACGCTACGGCGATGGCCGCATGGGATAGACTGCGTGACATATTTCAGGATAATCAAAATTCCAGAGTTGTTACCCTTGAACATGATTTTTCCCACGTCAACATGGAAAATTTCCCAAACGTTTCAGCATATTGCAAAAGGTTGAAGAAATTGGTGGACCAACTCCGTAACGTTGGTGCATACACCTATTGGTGAAGATCGTCTTGTTTTACAGATGGTCGCTGACCTATCTGAGGCCTATAGTGGCGTTGGGACTCTCCTTTGTCAAAGTAATCCTCTTCCAAGGTTCTATCAAGCACGATCCATGCTTACCTTGGAAGAAGCCGATTTGGCTAAAAAGGCGGCTACTAATGCTAGTCCCATGGTCATGATGACTTCCTCCCCAAGTCCTCAAAATTATGGCAACAATTCAAACCAAAACCAATCCCACGGGGGCAACAAGAATGGCTGGAAAAATAAAAATCGGGGGGGGGGGGCAAATACGGCGGTTCAGGCGGCAGTCACGGTGGCCAAAGCAATGGCAGTGGGCCCCCTCCAGTTTCCAGTGGGCCACCGAACTCCTGGTCTCAACCTTGGGCCTCTGGGCCGTGGGCTTGGACCAGTGGATAGTGGCCCTACGGCCCAGCTCTAGCACAGTTTGCACCCACTGGCCAGTGGGCTTTCCCGGCACGACCCGGACGGCCCATCACCTGCGGCCCGGTGCGACGGCGATTCCGGCGGCTTCGACCCGCGGCATCAGCCCAATTCTGGAATACTTGGGCCCCAACCTCCACAAGCTCACCATGCAGCAGGCCCTACTCAGACCGATATCGAGGCCGCAATGCACACACTAGGGTTGACACAACCAGACCCAAATTGGTATATGGATACCGGTGCCACCACCCACATGACATCCGATTCAGGTACTCTCTCATGTTATTCCAATCTGAGCAACCCTCGCGGTATAATTGTCGGTAATGGCAACTCTATTCCAATTCAGGGTTATGGTCAGAAAACGTTGTCTCCCCCCAATCCACTCCTTATCTTGAAAAATACTTTACATGCTCCCAAATTGATTAAAAACTTAGTGTTTGTCCGAAAGTTCACCACTGACAATTCTGTTTCTGTTGAATTTGATCCTTTTGGTTTCTCTATGAAGGATTTCAAGACGGGGAGTCCTCTCATGAGGTGTGATAGTAGGGGAGATCTTTATCCTATCACGCCCGGTGTCGGTCCATCGAGTCAAGCCTTGCCATCAGCCTTTACAACCATTTCTCCCTCCTTATGGCATGCTCGCCTTGGTCATCCAGAATCCTCTATTTTATCAGTTTTAGATAAAAATAGTTTTATTTCTTGTAAGGGTACAAGTTGTACTCCACTTTGTCAATCTTGTTCATTAGGAAAAATTATTAAGTTGCCATTTGTAGACTCCAATTCTCATACTTCAATGCCATTTGATATTATTCATAGCGGCTTATGGACGTCTCCTGTTCTTAGTTCGTTGGGTCATCGATATTATGTTCTCTTTTTAGATGATTATTCTAAATTTTTGTGGACGTTTCCAATTGCGAATAAATCACAAGTGTTTTCCATCTTCATAAAATTTAGAGCATTCATTCGTACCCAATTCGAAAGAGAAATAAAAAATATTCAATGTGATAATGGGAAAGAGTATGACAATAGGGAGTTTCGGGAGTTCTGTGCTAATAATGGGATCAATTTTCATTTTTCGTGTCCTCATACATCTTCACAAAATGGGAAAGCCGAACGCAAAATTCGTTCCATAAATAACATTGTCTGAACTCTCTTAATTCATGCTTCCATACCTCCATATTTTTGGCATCATGCTCTACAAATGGCCACATATCTCCTTAACATAATTTCGTCCAAAGGTCTGACATATTCTTCTCCCCTCCACATCTTATATAATAAGAACCCGTCTTATTCTCATCTTCGGGTTTTTGGGTGCTTGTGTTATCCGTTGTTCCCATCCACCATAATTAACAAACTTCAGGCTCGGTCTACTCCGTGTGTATTTTTGGGTTATCCGTCTAATCATCGTGGTTACAAATGCTTTGATTTATCCTCCAAGAAAATCATAATTAATCGCCATGTCATTTTTGATGAAACCCAATTTCCTTTTACGAAAGTTCATACTCCCGAGCCTAGTTCGTATAATTTTTTGGATGACCAAATATCCCCGTATATTATTCGGCATTTTTTGGACATCTCCCGCACTCGAAACTCTCCAACGGGCCAACTGCCCGCTGGCCCCACTGGCACGTCTCGATCGGTGCCCAGTAGTCTCACAGGGCCAGTTTCAGTGATTGGGCCGGTCCGAGCCCTCTTTGGGCTGGTCCGGTTCCGATCCTTTGTTTCCGTCGATGGGTCCATTTCCAGAATTTGGCCAGCAGGCCCATTGCCGGCTGGCTAGTCCTTCCCGAGCCCAGAAATTCCCAAAATCCGCCCACCTCTTCCTCGAGTCTTAGACCAATCACTCGTAGTTAACATGGTATTTTTACACCGAAAAGACATTTTAATTTACATTCGAATGTCTCTAAATCCTCTTTGCCCTGTAATCCCGTGTCTGCCTTAAACGACCCGAATTGGAAAATTGCTATGACTGATGAATATAATGCTCTTATTGCTAATAAGATGTGGGAGTTGGTGCCCCGTCCCTCTGGTATTAATGTTATCAGGTCTATGTGGATTTTTGCTCATAAGGAAAATTAGGATGGTTCTTTCGCTCGACATAAGGCACGGCTTGTGGGTGATGGTAAGACTCAACAGGTTGGGATAGATTGTGGTGAGACGTTTAGTTCGGTGGTCAAGCCGGCTACCATTCGCACTGTGCTCAGCTTGGCTCTATCAAAGGCATGGCCTATTCATCAGTTGGATGTCAAGAATGCTTTCCTACATGGTGATCTCAAGGAAACAATCCATATGCATCAGCCGTTGGGTTTCAGGGATCCCAACCATCCTCATCATGTATGTTTGTTGAAGAAGTCCTTATATGGGCTTAAGCAGTCTCCACGGGCCTGGTATACACGGTTTCCTGACTATGTTTCGACTATTGGGTTCACTCACAGTAGGTCATATAATTCCTTATTCATCTACCGGCGTGGTTCATCATTGGCCTACATTCTGTTGTATGTGGATGATATCATTTTGACCGCCTCTTCCGATGCATTGCGCCAGTCTATCATGGCCATGCTCAGCTCTGAGTTTGTTATGAAAGACTTAGGGTCGTTAAGTTACTTTTTGGGGATTGCTGTCAGACGTCATCCGATTGATTATTTTTGTCTCAATGAAAGTATGTTGCTGAGATCATAGAGAGGGCTGGGATGTCATCACGTAAGTCCACTTCCACCCCAATTGATGCAAAACCCAAGCTTAGTGTCGCGGCAGGTGCGCCATACGAGGACCCAACCCGCTATCGCAGTCTTGTAGGGGCCCTCCAGTATCTTACCTTTACCAGACCAGATATTACGTATGCTGTTCAACATGTGTATTTACTCATGCATGATCCCAGAGTTGAGCACATGAATGCAATCAAACGCATCATTCGGTATATTTAGGGGACACTGGACTATGGTTTTCACTTGTATCCTTAATCTACATCCACACTTGTCTCGTATACAGATGCGGATTGGGGTGGTTATCCAGACACCAGACGGTCTACGTCAGGATATTGTATGTTCCTTGGCAACAACTTGGTCTCCTAGTCGGCGAAGCGTCAAGCAACTCTATCACGCTCAAGTGCAGAGGCCGAATATCGAGAGGTAGCAAATGTGGTCTCTGAATCATATTGGCTACGTAATTTGCTTTTGGAGCTTCATTATCCCATTCAGAAGGCAACCTTGGTATCCTGCGATAACATTAGTGCCATCTACCTGTCAGGTAACCGGGTTCAGCACCAGCGCACTAAGCATATCGAAATGGACATTCACTTTGTCCGTGAAAAGGTTGCTAGGGGTCACGTTCGGGTATGCCATGTCCCGTCTCGTTATCAAATTGCAGACATCTTTACAAAGGGTCTTCCCTCGGTCCTTTTTGAAGATTTTAGGGACAGTCTCAGCGTTCGAAGACCGTCCGCTATGACTGCGGGGGTGTGTTAAATATACAATATACACACAATATACATGTGTATATTGTATATTTAAGGACTCGGATTCTGCCCATATTTTAGCTCTCGGTTTTGTTAATATTAGACAATGTAAGAATATTGTATATTAGGAAAATATATGTATAGTATATTGTAATGTATTTGTTACCTAAATTAGGATTATACACTATCATAATTGTAGAGTTAGAATTATGGTAGAATAAGATTTTAGGAATAGAATAGGAATATGATTCTCCTATTTTGTAACTTGTACATATACCTATTCAATTAATGAAAATAATCAAGGGGATTATTTCTTTCATTTACATATATTCTACCAATATTCTATCAGTTTGTGAGCCCATGTTTTGTCTTTTAAGTGTGAATTTGTATTAGTCAGGTCCGTAAATTCGGTATACTTAATACCAGATGGTTTTAAACATAATAACATCTTAGATATCTAACGTTTGTGACCCCCTGTTTGGTCTTTTTAGTGTGAATTTGTGTTATAAGTCTGGTCTGTGAATTTGGTATATTGATCAAATACCATATGGTTTAAAACATAATGACATCTTAGATGATATATGATCATTATTCACTCTCCCATATGTAAGCACAATGACATCTTAGATGATATATATATATGGTCCCCTTGGAAAAAGACAATGTTCATATGCATGCGTGTATTAGGCTCTGGATCTTAATGTTAATTTAACCTTCCTAGCTCTCAAGGGACCTTTCTATATATGAATGAATAAGTCTCCTGGTCAGGATAAAAATAGTATTTCAATATTGGCCGTAGAAACGTTATCCCACTTTGCCATTTACATGGTAGCTTCTTTGCTCAGGTGTTTCTATCTCTCTCTCTATATATAAGAGGCCATATATCATTTAGTGAACAAACCATTCACATACACTTCAATTACTGTTGTACTCCTATTAATTTCAAGATGATGCAAGATGTTTGGACTCAGTTGGGTCCAACCATTGCGGCAATCATGTTCTCCTGGACCATGTACCAGAACTATTTTCCCCACGAACTTCGTGGTCATATTAGGAGGTATACCGATAAACTGGTGAGCTATTTCTACCCTTACATGCACATTATTTTTCATGAGTATGAAAGCGAGGGGTGGTTCGAGCGGAGCAAAGCTTACGTAGCAATCGAAAGGTACCTGAGCAAGAACTCCTGCACACAAGCTAAGCGCCTCAAAGCCAACACGGTGAAAGATGGTCAATCTCTGGTCCTAACCATGGATGATCATGAGGAGATAACCGATGAATATAAAGGCGAGAAAGTCTGGTGGATTTCAAGCCAACAAGCAGCCAACAGACAGACAATTGCTTTGTGGAAGGAGGATGACAAGAGGTATTTCAAGCTCAAATTTCACAGAAAGCATCGCGAGCTTATCACGAATTCATACTTGAAGTATGTGTTGGACGAAGGGAAGGCGATATCTGTGAGAGAACGGCAGAGAAAGCTGTACACAAACAATAAGGGAGAGGCAGGTGGCGGGTATAGATATAGGGGCTGGAGGATGTGGAGCGGAGTAGTGTTTGAGCATCCATCAACATTTGATACTCTAGCCATGGATCCAAACAAGAAGCAAGAGATTATGGATGATCTCCAAACATTTAGCAAGTCAAAAGACTATTATGCAAAGATTGGCAAGGCGTGGAAGCGCGGTTATCTTCTTTATGGTCCTCCAGGAACGGGTAAATCTAGCATGATTGCTGCTATGGCTAATTTCATGCAATATGATGTCTATGATCTTGAACTCACATCGGTTAAGGACAACACCGAGCTAAGAAAATTGCTGATAGACACTACAAGTAAATCTATTATCGTGATTGAAGACATCGATTGTTCCCTTGACCTTACGGGTCAACGGGAGAAGAATAAGAAGAAAGACGAGGAAGATAATAAAGAAAAAAATGAGAATGATGCCATCAAGGAGAAGTTGAAAAGAGGAGAGGCGAAAGAAAAGCAAAGTGAGGTAACTTTATCTGGACTTTTGAACTTCATTGATGGTCTATGGTCAGCTATTGGTGGTGAAAGGCTTATTGTCTTCACCACCAACTATGTGGAAAAGCTGGATCCTGCTCTAATTCGGAGGGGGAGGATGGATAAACATATTGTGCTATCCTACTGTTGCTTTGAGTCCTTCAAGGTGCTTGCACATAATTATCTTGACGTCGTTGAATCTTATGTTCACTTTCCTGAGATTCGTCGCTTATTAGGGGAAGCTAATATGACTCCTGCTGATATTGCTGAGAATTTGATGCCCAAGTCATCAAAGGAAAATGCAGACACTTGCTTGGAGAGATTGATTAAAGCTCTTGAAACTGCAAAGGAGGAAGCAAAATTGAAGGCTGAGAAAGAAGAAGAAGAGAAAGCAAAGGCTGAGAAGGAGAAGGAAGAGAAAGAGGAGAAAAAGAAAGAAGTAGCAGCTACTGAAGAAGCCAAGAATGCTGATGGTGTAAACGAAAAAGACAAGTCAGAAAGTAATGGTGCTAAGGAGAATGGTGATGTTAGCAAAGGTTGATTTTGGAAATGTTTGATTAATAAGAATTAAAGTTACATATATAAAAGTATTGGGGGTGTTTTAGCTTTATGTTTTCTACACTTGGTTTTATTAGTTGTACTTGTAATAAGTTTATGTCTTAGTGGTGCTTGTGCATAAGCTAGTCTCTAAGTATGGTAAATATGCAAGTGGTTTCATGCAGTTGGTGAGGTTAATAATTAGCCATCAGTAGCATAAGCGCTTGGTTTCAATGTTTAGCAACTATGTATTTTAATATGGTTCACGTGTAGCATACACATAATAAAATATGGTTTGTGTGAGTTTGTATTTGCTAAAAGTCCAAATGTGTTTAATGCTAAAATGTATTTGAGCTTATATGTTGTTAACTGAATCCGGTAAGAACCAGGTACTCGAACATGTTTTTTATAATGAAATTTATGAAAAGATGTTTGTGTATCAGTTAGAATTAATGTAAGTAATATAAGTGATAATTACATAAGAGATCTTCTTAATACTTTGAGTTGTAAAAGGATTCAAATTAAGATAAAGGGTGTACCTATCTTTCCAATTCACATCTTCTACCTCTTCATCCATCTCCAAAATGAACAATTATTTCTTTCTATTGCAGTTATGAATATGAGTATATTTCTCATCACATGCCAGTAACAAATACCTCTAGCTCTTTTCTCATTCATTTCAGCAGTTGAAAGCCTCCTAGACCCCTTGAATTACAACTCTATTACCTATTGGCTTTAACCTCTGCTCTACTCTTGCTTTAAGTATTGATAATGACAGAATTGCCAAGCAACTTCTCTTTTCCATTGCATACACTTTTAAAATATTGGACATGACTGCAGATTTTAGCACTACAATCCACATTTTGCCTAGCGCCTTCCAACGAGCCAGCACTGCAGCGCTCAATTACGAAAGTGTTGCAGTGCCAACTTCCGTCTATTTGTATGAGTTCAAACGATAATAATATAGTTCTTACATATATTTGTGGTTTCCGTTTATCTTCAACAATGCCCTCCTAGTCAGTATTTTAAAAAGGAATCTAGACAAGTCATTGGGAAGAAAACTGCAGCAGGACTCGAATTGACTGATTCAGTTTATCTTAATCCTTCCTGTTAATGTTGGATTTGGTGTTATGACATTTGACCCAACATATCTCCTAAAGTATTGATATGAATGTGTAAGTATGTTGGGACAAATGTTGCACAACATTCGGACCAACATTTTCTGAACTGATTTTGCCTTACTTCACGCGATGCACTAATATTTGTGTAAATATTACTATGAGGTAAAAACGACTTGGGAAGGTAAAAAACGAGTGAGGACTAAGTCAAAAGTTGTTGCTTGTCGTGAGGATCAAGCCAAAACTGTTGAGATTATTACTCCATGATCTTCTCCAACCAATCCCACCAGCAGTCCATCTTTCCCTCAACTTCCACAACTGATCGATGAGCTTTTCAAGGAAGACTTTCTACTATAAATAGAGAGGCTACTACAGAGTATCGATATCCAGAACCAGAAAGTAAAAATACCAAGAGAGCTCTCAGGATTTCAACTCAAAAATCTGGATCACCAGTGTTGCCTGAGTGTGTTGACAACATTCTGTCCAACATTACAATTGTTGTTTAGATTCTAGATTAGTTTTGTATGAAGCGATTGTAATGGGAGGGTGTCTATGTCTACTTAGCCCCCTTCAAGTGGTATCAGAGCCAACACTTAACACAATAAGTGCTTGGTCCTGTTGTTATAAGCTATGGATCCGGAAAATCTAACTATTGGTAGGCTTTCTATTTTAGATGGATCAAATTATGCCTATTGGAAGATTCGCCTACGTTCTCATATCAAATCAATTGATGTTAGGGCATGGAGATCTATAACCAATGGGTATGTTGTTCCAATGTTGCCACCGGATGAGGAATGTGACATTCTTGTTAAACCTGAATCCGAATGGACTACAGAAGAAACCAATAATGCTAGCTTTAACGAAAAAGCTTTAAATGTAATTTTTGGATGGGTTGATATGTATATGTTCAAACTAGGCGTGGCCAGTGGGCCGGGATCGGGACCGGCGGGATCGGGTCGGGGAGAGGGGCGGGATTGGGACAGGCGGGATTCGCCGCCGTCCCGTCCGGTTTCCGATCCCGTCGGAGTGGGTCGGGGCGGGATCGGGCTGGGTCGGGATCGAGATCGGGTCGGGATTGCAATTAATTTAAAAAATAACATATATATATATATATATATATATATATATAAACTCAATAATTAAACAAGATAGAGTAATAAAAACATCTCAATGATGTTTTTGTGCCTCTTATATTATTTAATAGACATGATTTTTTTTGTAATACAAATACAATTGTCAAAATTGCAACTTTGTGGTGTTGTTCAAAAGTTGCAAATTACATAGTAAAAGTGCAATTAAAAAAATTACATTTTGAAAAAAATCTGTTCTAGTTTCTTGATAATTTCCTGTAGTTCTTCGGTTGAAATTGGTATTTGTTGGTCAAATTGATCCACGTCGCTTCCACCACCTTCAGATAAGATTTCGCTGTAGTTTTCGTCTTCTTCTTCGTTGATCTCCGGTTGACCGCACCTTCTCCGCTCCGCTCATATCCAATCTCTGAATAATACTACAATCTCCAAGCTGTCTCCAGCTAATGTGTGGCTGTGCTTTCCTATTTGATATCTGCAGGCAGAAAAAGCGCTTTCAGACGCCGTTGATGACGCTTGAATGTTCAAAACATCTCGGGCCATCATTGAAAGTGTCGGAAAGGTCTTCTCATTCCCCCTTCAGTATTCAGCAAGTCTTCACGTCCTTCTTCATTGAGAACTGCTTGGAACGGTACAGAACCCTGCAAAATAAAAATATCAAACTCGCTAATTTGGTTAGTAGCGGTACGGCCGCACATTCTATTTCTGAGGCTTTCAATACTAGCCGCAGAAACAACATATCTTTTGTGAGGTTGTGTTGAAGAAGAAGAAGATGGTATGGAAGCCGGTAGGTTGCTAGCACCTTCTTGTTGATAAAACCTATATATTTTTTTGCATTCGTCTTCTACGCTAGACAACACTTCTTCTTTAGTTTGTTTAATAGGTGGTGGGTGATTTAGATTTTTTGGACTTGGAGGTGGTAGTACTTTTATACAATCGTAAATAGTTTCAATAAGTGATTTAATACCATCTATTTTAATAGTCGGATTTAATACATCACCAATAATATAAATAGTGGGAATATGAATAAAATATTTTTTTATTTTGATAAACATTTTTTTAATTGCTGCCATATAAGCTGGTTTTTCTATATATTCACTAAGTAGTAAAAATATTAGAGTTATATAAAACAACATAGTTGAAATAGTAGGATAATATATATCGGAAAATTCTTTTGTTGCTTGAAAAAACTTCTCTAAAAATACAATAAGTTCAAAAAATTTTACCCAATCACTATCTACAACCATATCAGCTGGATTTTGATTATGAGAGTTAAAAAATAAAGTTATAAGTTTTCTATAGTCATAAGCAATAAGTAGTTTCTCGTATAAAGAATTCCACCTAGTGGATACTTCTTCTGGAATTTTTCTATAAGGTAGTCCACAATCGTGACAAGTTTTTTTATATTCTTTTCTTCATTGTACTCTATTACTTTTAGAAATAAAGTTTATAGCAAATTGTATTTTACTAAGAATGTCTTCAAAAGTGATAGACCATCCTTTACAATTAAGTTATATATATGGCACGCGCATTTTATATAAAAATGATCTGGTAAAGATGGAGTTAAACTATTTTTTAAAATAGTAATAGCATAATTGTTAGAAGAAGCGTTATCTAATGTAATAGTCATAATTTTATCAGTTATTCCGTAATAATCGCACACTTGATAAATATTTTCTGCAATAAAAGTATCAGTGTGCATATCATCTATATATCTATATGCTAAGATACGTTTTTGCATAGACCATTTATAATCTATCCAATGACAGGTTACCGTTAAATAATCATGGTCGTTAGTACTACGACCTATATCAGAAGTGATAGCCACTTTATCATTAAAATGATATAATGAATAACGTAAATATTGTTGATATTGTTATTCAAGTGCGAATTTAAATACATCTCTCTTAACATTTGATCTAGGAAAACTGTTAAAAGCATGATTATACATATCTCTAATGTAATGAATAAAATCGGAAGATGAAGGAAATGAATAAGGAAAACCCTCCACAACAACTAATTTTGTTATTTCTTCCCTATCTCTATGTTTATCGTATTTAGGGCCTACAATCCCCCCGTCATAGGGTTAATTTGACCCTGTACTTGGTCCGGGACAATATGTGAACTTTGTCCCGATGGAGCGGACGTTTGCGCACCCGGTTTTGAAGCCTCGTATTGGGCATATCTAGCTGGATGAGCCCTTGCTACGTGTCTCATTAAACCCTCCGTCCTACCGTGACCTTTTCCAGTTTTAAATTTTAAAACATCTTTACAAATTTTACATCTAGCTACTTGATTCTCTACGTCCCTATCCAAAATGTCCATGCATCTGATTTTAATGTTCATTTTACTGAACCTCGTCTCATACTAGGGGCAATAGGAGGCATTTCAGTTGAAGGTGCACTAGTGGGTGTGTTGTCATCTACATTAGTGGGTGTATCATCTAGATCATCGTCTAAATTAAAGTCTTCTTGAGTTCCAGAAAATAGCTCATCGTCTAAATCTAATGGTATTGTAGGAAAATATTCAGTATCAACAAAATCATCCTGTGTAGGAATAGGATTCTATCTAGAAATAGGATGACACGAAGAAGTACCCTTGCCCTTGTTGCCCCTACTAGAAGAAGCATGACCCCTACCCTAAGCATACGTTTAAATCATTCTATTATAAATTTATAATTATACTAATAAATAATTAAAGTAAATGAAATTAAGTGCGCTAAATAAAATAAACAGACAATAATAATTTAATGAAGGAACGAATGTATCAAACGCCGACGTAAGGTCGACGTGTAATCGAGAGGTTGAAAATTGAAACTTTGCTCGATGGATGATCCTCAATCTAGTTGCCAACTTCACTCCCAAATGAATAAATAAAATTGAATATTTAATAGACAATGTAGACTTGTAGAGATAGATTGAGAGATTATAAGAAGATTTGTGAGAAAGATGAAGAGAAAATAATGTATTTATAGTTGGGAAATTGGGTTAAAGTGTAAATATAATAACTTATGGGTTAAAAATAAATATTAAGGGGTAGGGGGGAGGCCAAAAATGGTCGTTGCACAATGGCCAAAATATAAAATGGTCATTGGTGCAATGACTATTTTTGCAAAAGGGGGAGTTTCGGGTGGGACCGGGATTGGGTCGGGACTGGCGGTCCGGGGCGGGTCGGGACGAGACCATGTCCCATCCCGATTTGAGTCCCGATACCGCAATTTTTTTAAAAAAAAATATCGGGTTCGGGGCTGTCACGCCCCGACTTTTCTCAAGTCTTTCTTTAGGACGTGATGACACATGGACAACTATCCCTTTCCAGGCGAACCATTTACTTCATTTTCTTCCTAAATTAGACAGGTATTTGCGGAAATAATATATATAATAATCAATTTGAAGTTTAGGAAGAACAATCTCATGTGGGGCATTCCCCGAGATAATAAAAATTTAATTCTGTAAACAAACTTAGTCTAGAGTAACTTTCACCAAATCCGAAATAATGGATTGGTGGTACGATGAGGCTGCGGGACGATCGCTAGCCCTCTTGCGGAGCTTTTCCTCTATCGCGCCTTCCTGAAATATGTTAAATAAAAGAGTCAGCCCTACCATCCGGGGCTGAGTGAGAATCTTACCTTACAGTCCAAAGTAACCTCACAATATTTTTAATTACAATCACATTATAAGAAAATAATAAGCATGTTGAAATAAACAGATTACAACCCTTTTATTAAATAAATCAATAAATATTCACGTGCAAAATTTTCTCCCCACTCGTCTTAGAAAAACAACTTAGTTTAATCAGTACTCCTGCTTTTTCCCATATAACATATTATACATTTGTTGCGGTACGTGCAACCCGATCCAGTGCATTTATATATTTGTTGCGGTACGTGCAACCCGATCCAGTGCATTTATATATTTGTTGCGGTACGTGCAACCCGATCCAGTGCATTTATATATTTTGTTGCGGTACGTGCAACCCGATCCAATGCATTTATATATATTTGTTGCGGTCCGTGCAACCCGATCCAATGCATTTATGTATTTGTTGCAGTCCGTGCAACCCGATCCAATGCACTTATTTGTTGCGGTACGTGCAACCTGATCCAATGCACTTATTTGTTGCGGTACGTGCAACCCGATCCAATGCACTTATTTGTTGTTTAAATATGTCATATGTTCAAAAGGCTCAAATAATATTTCCTTCCTTCAATATTTCGCCCTTTCCACTTGTAAGGGTTACAACTCTCAAACCGTAAGTCGGATTTATCCCCGTAAAGTCTCAAACTGTCGAGGACAGAGTAATCTATAATTATTCAGCACAATATTTCATATGCTTTACCTATTTGTACAGTTTTTACGTTATACATTCTGCCCTTCCAGACTTCAGTTGATCCGAGGCAGAATGTTCAAACAGCGATAACTCTCAAACCGTAAGTCGGATTTATCCCCATAAAGTCTCAAACTGTCAAGGATAGAAATATGTATAACTCTGTAAAATTTCATCCAATTATAACAATTATATCCCAGTATAACAGATTACAATTGCACAATTCAAACTAGTTATTAAACAATCATAAATTTCATGCTCATTCTTTCAATAATCGGATTATATTCTAACATGTATTGTAACTTAAAAATAAAGGATTTTACTAAGAACTTTGAGTGAGAAAACTCACCTTTGTTGCTTCGTAACCATGAACAAAACCTCAACTTCAACCAAACCTTTTTTTGGAACTCCTTAATTGCTCTCTTTAATCTTTTTTTTTCCTCTCTTTGTTTTGATTCTGATTTGTTGTTTTCTCCCTTTTTGTTGTATTGTATATTTGATGTGTTGTATTGTGTGTGTTGTATTTGTAACCAAGTGCAGAAAATGTCCATGATAAATGGGATGTGAGGGAGTTATGGGAAAGTGCAGAAAATGCCCATGATAAATGGGATGTGGGGGAGTTCTATTTTTTTTTTAAAATTTTACAGTACTTTACAGGGGCGGTGTCGGGATGGGACCGGGCCGACCCGGCCCACTGGCCAGCCTTAGTTCAAACTCATTCAAAACTGCCCCACGGCTAATGATGCATGTGATACTTTACAAAATCATTGTGAATGTAGATCAAGTGTTCGTCGAACAAAGCTACGCATGCTTATGAGTAAATATGAACGTTTAAGGATGGAAGAAGCGGATGATATTAAATATTATTTTAAAAAGTTTATTGACATCTCAAATGAATGTCAAGTGCTTGGTGAACCATTAACCAACACTCAACTTGTTGAAAAAACTCTCTGCTCTTTTCCTGAAAAGTTTCAATTTAAAGATTTGTGTTATTGAAGAAGCTCACAATCTTGCCACAATTGATATTCATATCTTGAGAGCATTCTCAAAACTTATGAGATGAACATTGAGAATCAAAAGGAATTGTATAAAAGCAAGAATGTGGCACTTCAAGTTCAATCCTCGGAGAGTCAAATCGAAGAAGAGGATGAGAACCTTGAAAAATTGGTGATGGTGCAAATGTTGTCTTACTCACTCGAAAATACAATTCGATGGTGAGGAAGTTCAACAATGAGATAAATCAATCTAAATCTAAAGAGCACCAAAACCAAGTCTTCAATCAAAACCCCCACTAGATCCCTTCCAAATGTACAAAAAGGAATTCAACTAAGAAGAATCAACTCAGATCGTACCAAATTTGATCCCAAAAAACTTGAGTCCGGGCAATGTCATGCATGCTCGGGTTGGGGTCACTATGCTAACGAATGTGCAAACATTCTTAGAAAATTTGGTAAGAACATATGGGTTTCTCTTAGTGATGATGAAGGAGAAGATGAAGGAGATCGTGAAATTAAAACACAAGCAATGCTGATTACTGTATCGGATAATGAAGATGTCGTATACAATGTTGTCTCAGATACCACGACATTTTCTCCAACATCAGCAACGACATCAACATCCTCAGCGACATCCGAAAGGTATGAATTCTTTAACTATTCTGATGTTAATTGCTTTAGTGGTTCCATTTATGTTAGTAAGGCTGATTGTATGGATCAAGTTGAATGCAAAGATGATATGATTAATGAATTACAAAATATTTGTAAAGCCTTAATCATAGAATCCAAGAAACTTGACAAAAAGGTAAAATCTTTAACTCATGAGAATTTAGTATTAAAAGGCATGATAACCCGACTTGAGGTTGCACTTACCAAAAATGATATTGAATTTGGTAAGATTCGTGCAAAATTGGATTTAGCCGAAGCAACCTTCCGTAAGCTCAATACGGGACTTCGAAATTGAATGAGATACTCAACTTTAGTAAACCTTCACATGCAGGAATTGGGTACGAAAACTCTCTTAAAACCATATGCTCTAATCTCTTTGATAAAAATGAGAAAAATATGATTTGTAAAAGAAAAATGGATGAATAATAGGTTATCATATATGTCAAAGAATATGAAGTTTGTGTGTCATCACTGTAACTCCCCTGGACACTTAAAACCATATTGTTTCAAACTTCAAGATTCTGTGAGCAAAATGTTGCCTAAAATGTTGTCCAACATTCTGGATAACAATTGAAGCAACATTTCTATGCCAAAAGGTAAAAAATGTTTTAAGAGAGTTTGGGTTCCTAAAAATGATGTAACATGTAATGTTGCTATAACTGCATTAAGAACTAACATTTCAGATTCTTGGTACTTTGAAAGTGGATGTTCTCGCCACATGACAGGTACAAAATGTTTTCTAAAGAACTATGAGTCATTCAATGGAGGAAACGTGACTTATGGAGGTGGCAGTAAAAGCAAAATAATTGGAAAAGGGATCTTGGATGTTCCTGGATTTCCAGCCTTAAGAAATATCTTAAACATTGAGGGCTTAATGGCTAATTTGATTAGTATTAGTTAAACGTGTGATGACGATCTTGAGGTAAAATTTAATAAGAATGCTTGTAAAGTTACGAATGAAGCAAATATATGTGTCATGACAAATACAAGAATATGTGACAATTGCTATCTTATTGTAAGACAAGAAACATGCAGTAATGCTAAGGTTGATGACACAACACTATGGCATCAAAAGTTGAGGCATGTCAACTACCGCAATTTAAAAAAATTGGTCTCATATGAAGCGGTTAGAGGCATACCCAAACTTATCCATAAAGGTAAAACTGTCTGTGAAGATTGTTTGAAAGGTAAGCAAACCGTGTCTCTCATAATGTTGTCCAACACGACGGACAACATTCAGGTACGTCTCATTGTTTTCAATTGCTACATATGAATTTAATGGGTCCAATTGAAGTAGACAGTCTAGGAGGCATGAGGTATTCTTTTGTGACAGTAGATGATTTTTCAAGATATTCTTGGATATTTTTTTTGAAAGAAAAATCACAAACGTTTGACATGTTTAAAATCTTACACTCTAGAATTATAAATTTATTCTATTCTCCTATTTTTCGGATTAGATCCGACCATGAAAAAGAATTTGAAAATAGTTCATTCACAAATTTTTGTGAGAAAAAG
The DNA here is from genome assembly GCA_034509755.1 of Anisodus tanguticus. Lineage (NCBI taxonomy): Eukaryota > Viridiplantae > Streptophyta > Magnoliopsida > Solanales > Solanaceae > Anisodus > Anisodus tanguticus. Next base: position 7,916,091 of record CM067540.1, on the reverse strand, counting down.
GGAATTTTTCATGAGTTTTCTGCCCCCAAAACTCCTCAACAGAATGAGGTTGCAGAATGGGAGAATAGGACATTGCAAGAAATGGCTAGAGTGATGCTTAGTTCTAAACATTTGTCAAAACGTTTATGGGCAGAAGCCTTGAATACTGCTTATCACATCGCTAATAGAGTCTATTTAAGGACAGGAACAAACATGACACCCTATGAGATTATAAATGGAAAGAAACCAAACTTGCGTTACTTTCATGTTTTTGGGTGTATTTGTTATATGTTAAATGACAGGGATCATTTGGCAAAATTTGACTCTAAGGGTGATAAAGATTTTTTTTTGGCTATTCACAAAATAGTCATGCTTATCGAGTATACAATCTGAGATCCAAAACTGTACAAGAGTCTATAAATGTTATCTTGATGATCTTTCTAATGTTTCAGGAAAAACTATTAAAAATAACATTATAGATACAGTGGAAAGTCCATAGATTGTAGAAGAATCGAATGTTACCACAAATGTTGTCACACCTGAAGCAACATCTGAAACATCAATAGAGACCACAGAGCCCACAGATGAGGAGTCAAGTGCTGAATTGTTAGTCCAAGTTCGTAGGAACCCCTCATAAAGGATTAAGAAGAATCATCCAACGAGCCAAGTGATAGGAGGAGTTTTGAAGGAATTAGAACAAGAGGAAAAGAACCACTCAACTATAGAGAAATGGTAAGGTATGTATGTATGTCAACCATATACCAAGAGGTTAGTCTTTCTTATTTTATATCCACATTAGAACCAAAGAATGTTGTAGAAGCACTTAAAGATAATTTATAGATACAAGCAATGCAAGAAGAGCTTGAACAAGAAGAGCTTGAACAATTTTCTCGAAATGAAGTCTAGGACTTAGTACCACGTCCAATTAATACAAATGTAATTGGAACTAAGTGGATTTTTACAAATAAATCAGACGAATCGGGAACGGTTGTTAGAAATAAAGCACGTCTAGTTGCTCAAGGTTATACTCAGGTTGAAGGAATTGATTTTGATGAAACGTTCGCACATGTAGCTAGAATCGAGTCGATTAGACTTTTACTTGCTATTGCTTGTTGTCTGAAAATTACTTTACACCAAATGGATGTAAAAAATGTCTTCTTAAATGGTTATCTAGACAAGGAGGTATATGTTGAACAATCAAAAGGATTTGAAGATCCTTACCATCCACACTACGTGTACAAGCTTAAAAAGGCTTTGTATAGGTTGAAACAAGCCCATCGTGCATGGTATGGTCATTTAACTTACTTTCTTATGGAATTTGATTTTAACCGTGGCGAAGCTGATCGTACTTTGTTTATTAAATGATACGGTGTAGATATTATAATTGCTCAAATCTACGTGGATGACATAGTCTTTGGATCGACTTCACAGTCGTACCTAAATTCATTTGTTGAAGCTATGTCATCGACATTTGAAATGAGCATGATTGGGGAATTGAATTTTTTCTTAAGCTTGCAGATAAAGCAAACTGAAGATGGAATTTTATATCGATCTATGATAGGTAGCCTTGTTTATCTTACTGCTATTCGCCTAGATATTATGTCTAGTGTTTGTGTTTGTGCACGTTTTCAAGCCTGTCCCAAAATATCCCACTTAAATGCCATGAAACGTATTATTCGATATGTTGTTGGTACACGTGAGTTGGGAATCTAGTATTCCAAAGACACTAATCCTAACTTAATAGGATTTACTGACTCAGATTGGGCTGGAGATGTAGATGATAGAAAAAGTATAAGAGGAGGATATTTTTATCTTGGCAATAACCTTGTTTTATGGTATAGTCGTAAATAAAACTGTGTCTCACTTTCAACTGCTGAATCTGAATATGTAGTAGTTGGAAGTTGTTGCTCTCAATTAATATGGCTACAACACATGTTAGACGACTATGGATTTACTAGCCACATTTTGATTTGTATTGTGATAATTTGAGTGCAATAAATATTTCAAAAATCCAGTTCAACACTCACGTACAAAACATATTGATATTAGACATCAATTTTTAAGAGATTTAGTTGAAAAATAGCTAGTTCAAACTAAACATGTTGACACTCTTCATCAACTAGCTGATATTTTTACAAAAGCTTTGGACCATGAGATATTTTCTAGTTTAAAGAAATCTCTTGGTCTTTGTAATCTCTGAAAAGACATTTTTGGTGAATGTCGGCTGAAATGTTGTCTAACATTTCGGGTGACATTTACCTATGTTATATCACTAACTGATTATTGTTGCTATATGGTGCGTAACTTTTGGTCACACAAGCATGATCCTTCAATAAAAATATGTTATCAAATATATATATATATATATATATATATATATATATATATATCATAAAAGGGGAGTATCAAAATAAGGCAAAGCCTTTACAAATATTTGGCAACTGTGAAAAATGGGCAAAGCCCGTGAAAAGATATCATTCCGATTCTATAGGAGTATCGAGTGCTTCAAAAGAGATTTGAGAATACCATAAAAGTATTCTTATTTTTTACACGAAAAATTCTTTTATATGTGTTCTATGATTAGACCAAGGACATGATGAGAAAATGTTACATTGGTCCAATGGTCAAACTCATAAAGTGCATATAAAATGTGTCTTTTTGTTGCCAAATTTGAAAATTCTTGTGGGATCAAAATACCTGTGTCGTCCAAAATGTTGCTAACATTGATGTTGACATTTTCAAAATGTGATATGTGTTGGGATGTTGTTCTTATCTGATTTTTAAAATACCAGATTTTACTCCCTATTATATGCCTTATTTAATGGAATTTCAAAATTTAAAATGATAAGATCAAATTTTATTCCTACTATGATGTTTATTTTTATCCCAATATTTTAGGTGTAAGTTATTTTGTAAAATTGAAACACCTAAAAATAAGAGATTTTTGTTGCTAAGAAAAGGTTTGCCATTATATATATATATTCCTCCCATTTGCTATTATTTTATCATTTCCAATTTTCCCATAAAAATAAAAAAGGAGGAAAAATCACATCGGGTATACATCTACCTACCTAACTAATGTAATCACCAAACCAAACTCCAATCTCTATCAGAAACCCTAACTTCTCAAAACCCTCCCCCAAATTTTCACCAATGGAAACATCACTAATGTCAGAACAAATGTCATCCAACATCAACTCCAACACTCCAATGAGCACAAGCCCTCCAATGAATACGAAGGCTTCCGAGCACAATGATCCCCAGCAAACAGAACAACCATCCTCTTCCTCCAATCTCCTAGAAAACCCATGTACAAAATAATGTTTAAAGGTTTTGATAAACCTTTAGTTATTAGCTATCCTGGAGATGATAATAACCCTATAGATGTTGATGAAACTGTTGATTTTTCATCTTTGGGTAAAATGCCAAGGTCTTCTACCTTCCCTACTCGTCGATCGAGTAGAGTTTTTGAGAAAACAGTCCAAGAAGGACCGAGTAACAAAAGGTCTAGATATGAAACAACTATACCCTCTTACTCGAGCAGTGCAAGTGAAGATACGAACTATGTTCTTTCAACAGAGGAGAGTGAACAAGAATCATCTGCTTCAGTGCAGCCAAATGTGTCTCAAGAAAGGGAAATCCCAGAAGACACTCCTTTAAAATAATTCTTTCCAAAGGGAGTTCCCAGACCTGCAAAGTCGAGTGCTTCTCCAAATGTTGCCGCTGATGCCACAACATCTCAGGCTACATTTCAGCCAACATCTGCAGAGACACATACAACAACATCCTCCAGCAGTACCGAATCCACCGATTCAAACTTTGAGGTATCTGCTTACTCAGATAAATTCTATTCTAAAACTAACTATGATATGTGGGACTATTACAAGAATAAAGTAATCGGGCCTGAGAAAGTAATGGATATTGCCTCTTGTACTGAATATGGACTGGTAGAATTCTTAAAGGACTGACAACTCCTAGGATCTGTCACTGAAAAGGATTGTATGTTGATAATGTAGTAAAGTTGTTTTATGCTAATATGAGCGATGTTATAGAGAAAACCTCCTCGAAGAAATTTGGGAAGGTATATCTCTACAACAAGGTCTATCTGTTTACGCCTTCTATTATAAATCAATGTATGGGACTAGATGCGGGAGATAATGTTAGAGAAGCAGAACATGTCATAGACAACAGGGATGAAGTGATTAAATATCTCACTGGAGGTATGATGAAGAAGTGGATCCCTAGATGTCCAACCTCCAAACTAACAACCATGTTTTCCACTCTCCGCAAATTGCTATTCACAATTGGCTTCCTTCAATGAATGAGTCAATTGTGACATCTGAACAAGCCACCCTATTGTATAAAATTAAGAAAGCTTTGAAAGTTCATTTGGGAAAAATGATATTTCATCAAATTGCCAACTTGGCTGAGAAAGAATCAACTTCAATCCTTCATTTTTCCTCTCTGATCTACAAAGTATTAACCACCCAAGGCTTTGAGCCTAAGAGAGAAGACACTTTAGGGAAGGATCTTGAGTTTTACAATGTAAACAGAGCAATTTTGAAAAGCAAGGACAAAGTCATCGACTTGCCTGGAAGAAGGAAGCTGAAAGTGAAAATGTTGCCAGAAATGTCACCAATATTCTGGTCAACACTGGTCCATGACAGTCTACAGAATGGCATGTGGATCAAATTGAAAAAATCAACCAATAGATTTCTGAGGTTGATGCTGCGAGAAATGCCCTGATACAAGCTAGAGACCATTTCATGATGCTACTTTATTCACAAAAAGGGGGAGATGATGCTGATGCAGGGGGATGAAGCTAAAGGTTGTTGTGTAGAGGAAGTTGAAGTTGTTATACAGGAATAGAAAGCTGCTGCTGCTGTATGATGAGCAAGGAGGGAGATGTTGCTATTGTCGATGCTGTATGAGGATCTTTAGTGGATTGATATTTATATTTGTTGACAATGAATATTTCTATTTGTGGTTTGTATATATTGGATGATATGTGATATGTGTGCTCATATTTTTCTTTCTTTTCTAATCCTATTAATCAGTATACACATGTTTGCTTGTATGCCATCACAGATTAAGGGGGAGCATGACCTTGAAATTATTGATCACAGATGTCGGACAACATTTGTGACAACATCCTAAGTCAACTTTACATTTTAATGAGTTTTGTGAAGAAAAGCAAAAAAATGGGAGATTGTTAATGTTGGATTTGGTGTTGTGACATTTGACCCAACATATCTCCCAAATTATTGATATGAATGTGTAAGTATGTTGGGACAAATGTTGCACAACATTGACCAAAATTTTGTGAATTGATTTTGTCTTACTTCACGCGATGCAGTAATATTTGTGTAAATACTACTATGAGGTAAAAATGACTTGGCAAGGTAAAAATGAGTGAGGACTAAGTCAAAAGTTGTTGCTTGTCGTGAGGATCAAGCCAAAGCTATTGAGATTATTACTCCATGATCTTCTCCAACCAATACCACAGCAGTCCATCTTTCCCTCAACTTCCACAACTGATCAATGAGCTTTTCAATGAAGACTTTCTACTATAATAGAGAGGCTACTACAGAGTATCGATATCCAGAACCAGAAAGTAAAAATACCAAGAGAGCTCTCGGGATTTCAGCTCAGAAATCTGGATCACCAGTGTTGCCTGAGTGTGTTGACAACATTCTGTCCAACAATACAATTGTTGTTTAGATTCTAGATTAGTTTTGTATGAAGCTATTGTAATGAGAGGTTGTCTATGTCTATTTGGTTAGATTTTTCAGGCAGAAGTCATCTGCGACTTCAACTTTTAATTTATTTCCGTTTTATCTTGTAAATTTGTAAAGAAAGGAATTCGTATATTTGTATATAATATATATATACAATACATTTGATCATTGACCATCATAAGTTATATTATATATATAACTTTATAATATAACTTATGAAAATTTAAAACCTTTGTGTTCTTTAAATTTCTGCTGCATTTACTCTTCAAAGTTTTCTGTTTTGCTAAAGTATTGTTACTGGTGTCGAACGACATAATTTCCGACATTCGGAAACAAAATTGGTATTCGAGTTTATTTCATTTTGTTTTTATTGTTCCATAGCCCCCTTCACTTCCAATTATTAGTTTACACAGATCACTTCTGGGAACGCAAACTGCATAGACTAACAGTTTTGGGAATGTATGTTTTCTTCTTATGCAAAATTAGGTTCACTTTCTATTTGATATAGAATCCTGACTCAAGAAGAATGCTTTAAATAGCTGCAAGAACAATGCAGGAGAGATCCTAGATGGAATCAGCAGGAAAAAATTAAAGCATTCAGACAGACACTATATTTAGTTGAATTAAAGGCATATTCACAAAAGAAATGTTGGGAATCACGGTTAAAGAGAAGTGAAGTGATTGAAAAAAAACATCGGGAAGCTGTAGCTGTATCAACAAAAAGTCCTAATGTATCATGCTTCAAAAGTTGTCCTGACCACGGAATGCAGACAAGTATCTATCATATCTATCAATAAAGAAAAATCTCTAATAGACTAAGGCTATCCAGTTTTTATCCATCACCCACAGATGCTGATTTGGGCGCTCTAGCCAAAACGAATCGATATATATGTAAAAACATACAAATTATCAACAAATATTAGATTTGAACCCAAAATTTTAACATTACAATGAATTCAATGCCGAGGATCATAAAAGTTGAACTCATTAAATTTAAAATCCTGGATCGCCCACAGCCAGAAGCTTGGTGGGATAAGTTCGATCTACCACCTTATCTACTCTGGATATTTTTTCTGATACGTTTAAACTGACACTAAAAATGATTTGCTTCTTTACTGTTGTATGTTCTTCAGGAAATTTACACAACATATTATTAATGTTTACAAAGGATTTTCCAAGTTGAGGACATAAACTGGCATTGCGTAGGAAGAAACAGGTAGATAGAAGAGCAGAGAAAGTATTGTTTAATGTAGAAGCAAGATTTCAGCAGAGTAACAACCGTGGCATAACGCATAAGAGAAAAATAAATGGCTGAAACCATTCAACTCAAGAAACAAATTCTAAGGACTTACACCAAACATTAACGATTGAATGAATAATTGGTTCAAAATTGTTAATCTCTGAAATGTAGTTGACACTGAATGCAACAACTGACTGACAATTTTACAATATTTAATAAAGCTTCAAATTTACAGTAAAAAAGTGAATGAAAAATTGACACGGTGAGCTTCCAAATTGCTCCAGCTACCAACTCTCCGTGCTCTGTTAAAAAGAAATCCAGTGAGTTAATATCTCAAAAAGTAGTGCATTCCAAAGGGCAGTAAATATACCAATAATACAAGCATAATCCTATGCTAGAACTAAGGTAATAAATGATTAAATATACACCTACTATATACAAAATATACACAATTATGACTAAATATTCTATCATATTCTATCACACCCCCGCAGTCAAAGCGGGAGGTCGGCGTATGCTAAGACTGTCCCAAAAATCTTCAAATAGAACCAGCGGAAGACCTTTTATAAAAATATCGGCGATCTGATAGCGTGACGGGACATGTAAGACACGTACTTGTCCACGAGCAATCTTTTCGTGAACAAAGTGAATATCCAACTCAATATGTTTAGTGCATTGATGTTTAACCGGATTCCCTAAGAGATAAATTGCACTAACATTATCACAATAAACCAATGTCGCCTTCGGAACCGGACAGTGGAGCTCCAAAAGAAGGTTCCGTAGCCAACAAGATTCAGACACCACATTGGCAACTCATTGGTATTCTGCTTCAGCACTGGACCTGGACAAGGTAGCTTGCCGTTTGGAGGACCAAGTTATCAAATTGTCACCGAGAAATACAAAATAACCAGACGTGGCGTGTCTCGTGTCCGAACATCCACCCCAATCTGCATCTGTTTAAGAAATGAGAGTGGTTGTCGAAGACGGATATAGATGCAAGACATGATCGAGAGTACCCTGAATATAGCGCACAATGCGCTTGAGAGCATGCATGTGATCCTCCATCGGGTTATGCATAAATAGACTAACATGTTGCACAACATAAGATATGTCGGGCCTCGTGAAAGTAAGATATTGCAGGGCTCCTGCAAGGCTGCGGTAATGTGATGGATCCGCATATGGTGTGCTAGAAGTAGCACTCAACTTTGGTTTAGTATCAACCGGAGTGGAAGGTGGCTTACACGAGGACATGCCAGCTCGTTCAACGATCTCTTCTGCATAGATCTTTTGAGACAAAAATAAACCACCTGCATGACGTGTTACAGCTATCCCCAAGAAGTAACTCAGTGGCCCTAGATCTTTCATTGTAAATTCTGAGCCAAGAAGAGACATGATAGTCTTGCGAAGAGCATCAGATGAGGCAATTAATATAATATCATCCACATACAGAAGAATGTATGTTATATCATTACTCTGATGGTACATGAATATAGAATGATCAGACATGTTATTAGAAAATCCAATATTAGAAACATAATCTGCAAACCTCTTGTACCAGGTCCGAGGAGCTTGTTTGAGCCCATACAAGGATTTCTTCAGTAGGCACACATGATTTGGATAAGTGGGGTCTCTGTACCCCATAGGATGATACATGTACACCGTTTCATTGAGTTCTCCATGCAGGAATGCATTTTTTACATCAAGCTGATGAAGCGTACATGCCTTCGAAAGAGCCAGACTTAGTACCGTGCGGATAGTTGTTGGTTTGACCACCGGACTGAAAGTCTCACCGCAGTCCACACCAACCTGTTGAGTCTTTCCATCACCTACAAGATGGGCTTTATTCCTCTCAAATGTACCATCAGATTTTTCTTTATGACTAAAAATTCACATAGACCGAATCACATTAACATCAGGAGGATAAGACGCCAAATCTCACGTCATATTATTAATAAGAGCAGTATATTCATCATCCATAGCCATTTTCCAATTTGGGTCATTAAGGGCAGACACAGGATTACGAGGCAACAATGATTTGGTAACATGGGTGTGAAGACCGTATTTTTTGTTTGGTTTGAAAATCTCATGTTGACTACGAGTGACTGGCCGTTGGGTCGGAATTGGAATTGGTTGGATAGAGGACGTGATATTGGGCTGAGTGGGTAACGGACTGCCCTGGAGTATGCATGTGCGTGTTGGGCCGCCACCCTAGGTGAAACTGCAGCGTTGTAGCTATATAGATCGAAAGGCGATCTGTTGAACACCCTTCATCAAAAAAAAAAATTGTGTGTGTATATAGAACATCATATTATATGTATATCAAAAAGTATTTTTTAAATAAACAAAATTTCTAACTTTGAACCAGGGTGAAAGGAATAAAAATTGAAATTGAAATTGACAAACATATTAAGCCAATGACAGTACATACTTGAAACTCATCACAAGGACACGAAACCTGTTTCAAATATCAAGTGTTAATGTAGAGAACCTATACACATATTATATACATGCAAATACCTAAGTTGCCAGCAAAGTGATAAGGATCTTAATTATATTTTCTTGGACCACTTTGTGTGAATTTAATTTAAATAAATTCAGGTAGAGGCTACCGATCACTTTATGTGCTGGACAAAAAGAAATTCAAGAGAAATGTCATGTATATTTTCATTGAATTTTGAGTTTTATAATTATGTCCCACATTTGAGTATATAAGGATATTCAAAACTGAGTAATGAACACCTCCGACGACTATTTTTTCATATTTATATTCAAAATTCACTCGCTTGACTAATCGCGCCACGTACTATGCATTTAAGGGAGACCACTTCCTAGTCCTACTAGAAATTTCCCCATTCCAATGGTTCGAATTCAAAATCTAGCATTAAGGTAGGAGAATTTGATCCATCCCGTCACATCCCTTGACGGTACATTTTGGATTATTCTACTAATTCGCTTCATGTTCTAAGTTGGATCAATGCTTAGTTTCTTTAGATGGTTTCATAGCCCAACACTTAAGACACGTTTCACACTCGTAAGTCCACGTTGGAGTTGGAATTCCGAAAGCGAGTTAGATGGAAAGTATTGAAATATGTAATATTTCTAATAAGTCTTGGTTGCAAATTTTTTCACACTTTACTAAGAAAAAAATAATGGAAACAAGTTGGTCAAGTGTTCCACAATGGTTGATCAATAGATTGTTTGTCTCCTCTCCTTACATTATCTTGCATAATTATCGTCTTGTGAACAATCAAGTGTTCCACAATTTGTTTGTCTCCTCTCCTTACAAGTTGGTCAAGTGTTCCATAATTATCCTTATATAAGATAGCGGTACGAATTATGATGTGACACGTGGTAGATGATGCTGAATCAAGTCCATGTCAGCTTGAGGTGTTACCGGTAAAATGCAAGCAGGACCGGAGGCGACATACGTACACATGGTACCGGAAATGCAGAAGGTCAGGTCAACCGTTTGAATTACAATGGACGGCTATTACTAAACCGGTCATATATCTTCCAACGGAGCATTAACAACATTTATGGACGCACTAATTGTCCAATTATTACAACATTCATTCTATTATATTTATGAAGGCATTTATCGTGGGGTGTGTACCCGTGAGCTCATAAATAAATAAGATACATAGTTCCATTGTAAAGGAGGATATACACATTATTACAATACATTCTCTAACATTCCTCTCGATTTTCATGCTTCTACACTAGTCTCAGAGACTTTTGCCGGAAACAAACACAAGGCTCAGGCTAATTATCCCTTTACTTAGTCTTGATTTGATTTGCTTGAATTGTATTTTATCTAATATTATCGCCAGGTCAGTCACTTGAGATCCACGTATCCTTGATCATGTATACAAATTCAACTGTGCCATTTTACGGGTAAACAGTTTGGTGCCCACCGTGGGGCCTGGACAATTGTGGTGTCACAAGTGACCCATATTTTCACTAATCTAATCTTTTCTTCAAGTCTTGTTTTTTGTTCAGAACAAAACATATGACAGGAATAGGAGAACACAGAAGCAGTCGCAACATCGGGGACAACATCAACAACATTCCACTCGGACCAGATGGATTATAGGTAGAAGTTCCGTCGCTGGAAGACCCATGGCTGCCGAAGGAGCCACTTCTGGAAGCGGACAGACTCGGCAGGAGGATGTTCCCAATAACGGGACGCCTAAAGAAGCCATACAAAATATGAGGGTCCAGAATGGCTCTATGAGTGAACAGTTGAACCACTTGATGCGATTTTATTTGGAATACATGTCCAAGAATGTTGGCAGTACCCCAACATATGCACCGGTACCTCCACCAAACACTATTGGAGATGCCAGAAATCATCAGGATAGATCAAGAAATTGTGATGCTTTTGAAGGCAAAACTGTTCTTGAAAATCCATTTAGGAACAAGTTTTAAAATTTATGAAAGATATGATGAACAAAGTCGACACCAACGCATGGAAGGCAGAGAAAAATTCCAAGGAATTCCGGCACCAGTTAAATCAAATATTGGGAGCTCCATCTGTGGTTGAAGGACCGGATGCGATGAGATATATTCAGTTGGCATACAAGCTAGAGGTTGCGCCCGAACTGATCCCTAAAAAGTTTAAAATGTCATTTATACCCAAGTATGATGGGACTACTGATCCACATGAGCACATAACGGTCTATACTATGGTTAACAAAGGAAATAATCTAAGGGAACACGAGATAGAATCGGTCCTGATAAAAAAGTTTGTTGAAACACTTGCTAAGGGGGCCTTGACATGGTGTTCTCTCCCCCCTAAGAATTCAATTGGATCATTCATCTAGCTTGCCGACATGTCATAAAAGCTCATGCGGGGGCACGGAAGGTGAAGACATGCAAAGCGAATATCTTTCGCATTACGTAGGGAGAAAAGGAAATCCTTAGGGACTATCTCACGATTCCAGAATGAGCGGATGTTTCTACCCGCAGTCTGGATGAGTGGGTTATAGAGGCTTTCACAAATGGTTTGAATTCTTTGAGTTCAGACGCCTTATGAAAACACAAAGAAAATCTCTTGGAATTTCAGGCTATAATCTGGGAAGACATGCACAATCGGTATGAGTCCAAGATCCGGATAGAAGATGATTTGTTGGGGACTTAGGCAAAAAGTATTTTTCAGAAGTCAGACAAAGGAGCCATAGCAGACCAAAACTCCTTGAAGAACCTCTTCCAACATTATCCCACTCTTAGAAAGCAAAGAGGTAGATAGGGTTTTCACTCCGTTTAGAAGACAAATAACAAGGGAGGACCTAGACGAAACAACCAAGGACTGGTGAATTTCGATAAAGGAAATTTATCTAATTCTTCTACTAAGGGTCCTGGATACTTGAAATTATCTAAGTACAACTTCAACATCAACGACGATAAAATGGTGGCGGTACTGAGAACTCATCCCACGTTACGACCTCCTAAACCATTACACTCTGATCATAGTAAAAGAGATAAGTCCATTTAGTGTGATTTCCAAGGCACTCACGGGCATAAAACTGCAGATTGTAGACATCTACGATAGGAGTTGACAAAAATGTTGAGCAGGGGCAACCTTCAAGAATATTTAAGTGAAAGAGCTCGTAACAACTATGAGCGAGGAGCACCCTCCAAGGAAAAATCTAATTCGGTCACACCACATCATGTTATAAACATGATATTTGGTGGGTCAATGATTGCCATACTTCTTTCATTGAGGCTAAGAAAACACAATTTTCAGTGACCCATGAGAAAAGATTTTGGGAGGTACCAGATGAACATACTATCACTTTCACTGAGGAAGATGTTGCTGGTGTGATCTTCCCCCATCATGATGCATTGGTGATTTCAATACCTATTGATTGCTTCCAGGTGAAGAGAGTCTTGATCGATTCTGGGAGCTTTACTAACATCATCCGACTGAAAGTTGTAGAAGAAATGAACATGGTATGACAAAATTGTTCCAGCCGCCAGAATCCTATCAGGTTTCAAGTTTCAACATGTCCAGTGAAACCACAGAGGGGAAGGTAAATATACCGGTGGATGCTATGGGAGTCCTTAAGATGACTAAGTTTTGTGTTATTAACGATGACATGAGATATACTGCTATATTCATGAGGACATAGATACATGATATGAAGGCAGTCACATCAACATTGCATCTATTGGTGAAATTCCCGACACCAGAAAAGATCCAACAAATTCGAGGAGAACAGCCCGCTGTCAGAGAAATGTTCGCTATAGAGGAATCATATGTGGTGATAAATCCTAAATAGCAATCAGAAAATGGAGCCCGCATCAGAAGATATCCGTCAGGTTTCGCTGACAGAAGTAGAATCAACCTATCCAAAAGAGGAGTTTTCATATCGTTACCAGGTGCCTAGATATTTTCAGGTATCGGATGAGTCAGATGTCACCAAGTCTATCGTAGAGGAACTTGAACAGATTGCTCTACATTAGGAGACTCCCAACAGGAAGGTATACCTGGGCAAGAGATTAATCCCGGAGCTTAGAAATTTAATTCTTAATTATCTTGTAGCTAACAATGATTGCTTTGCATGATCATATTAGGATATGACAAGCATCCATCCATAAGTCACAACTCATAAGTTGGGTCTAGATCTCAGTGTCCCTCCCATGCGGCAGAAAAGTTGGTCGATTCACCGAACTCCGCAACATATTTGTTAAAGAAGAGGTAGCTAGATTACTTAATATAGGGTCAATCTTGGAGGTAAAATATTCGGATTGATCAGAAAATGTAGTCGTAGTACCTAAAAAGGGAAATAAATTTAGGATGTGCATGGATTATAAGGATTTAAATAAAGCATGTCCAAAAGACTTGTTTCCGTTGCTGAACATAGATTAAATGATTAATGCTATGGCCGGGCACGAGATAATGAGTTTTCTCAATGCGTATTCCGGATATAACTTGATAAGGATGCACCCAAAATACCAAGAGAAAATATCTTTTTAACTACTTTCGGCACTTATTGTTATAATGTTATGCCCTTCGGACTAAAGAACGCTGGAGCTACTTATCAAAGGTTAGTAAAAAATATTTGAAAAACAAATAGGAAAAACTATCGAGGTATATATAGATGATATGCTTGTTAAAAGTCTTCGTGCAGAGGACCATCTAAGCCATTTGCAAGAACCTTTTGAGGTATTCAGGAAATTTAATATGAAGCTTAACCCCGAGAAATGTGCTTTTGGGGTGGGCTCCGAAAAATTCTTGGGTTTCTTGATTTCTTAGAGAGGAATTGAGATAAACCCTGACAAAATAAAGGTCATCGAAGACATACTAGACACTCTTGAAGATGTGAAAACCGTACAATGGTTGACCGGGCGAGTGGCGGCTCTGAGCAGGTTTATCTCACGGTCATCGAAAAATGCCACGGGTTTTTTTCACTTCTAAAAAAAAGAATGATTTTGTTTAGACGCTCGAATGCCAGCAGGCCCTACAGGACCTGAAATCCTACGTATTCATCCCACCGCTCATGTCAAAACCAAGAGATAGAGAACAACTACTCATATATCTCGCGGGCTCTGAAGTAGCAGTAAATGCGGTTTTGGTACGAGAAGAAAAAGGTACGCAATTTCGTGTCTATTTCATAAGTAGAGCAATGTCAGGGGTCGAAACCCGGTACCCGTTACTCAAAATATTGGCTTTTGCTTTAGTTATGTCATCACGAAAGTTTCGACCATATTTCCAATGTCACCCGATTGTCGTGGTAACTACATTCCCACTCAAGAACGTGTTACATAAGCCCAAACTTTCAGGGCGTTTGGCTAAATGGGCGGTAGAATTAAGTGAGTTTGATATAGAATATAGACACCGGACTGCGATAAATTCACAGGTCCTCGCAAATTTTGTGGTCGATTTCAGTCCAGAGTAACCCCTCAAGCGGAAAAAAGGGTCATTTTGGTCTTCAGGGTCTGCCCCCGGGGTCTGGACACTCTACACATATGGTGCCTCCAATGTCAAAGGGACTGGTCTGGGAGTAGTGTTACATACTCCCGCCAGTGAAATTTTAAGACAAGCAATTCATAACACTCCGTCGACTAACAATGAAGCCAAGTATGAGGCTTTGGTTGCATGTTTGGAATTTGCTTGAGGCTTAAGATCTCAAATTATTGAAGTAAAATGTGATTCGCTACTGGTGGTGAACAAAGTCCATCGGGTATTCGAGGCTAACGAGAAACGTATGTTGAGATATCTCGAGAAGGTTTTGAAGTTGTCCCGGATTCAAAAATGAAAGATGGTGCATATACCCCGGGAAGAAAACATAGATGCAGATGCACTCGCAAACTTGGGCTCCAACACGAAAGTGGAATGTTCTAAAACTGAATTGGTTGTTCAATTATTGCACTCGGCATTGGATTCTGTAGGCTACGACGAAGTGAATTCGACCAGCCTAACTTGGGATTGGAGGAATGAATTCTTGAACTATCTCGTAAATGGAAAGCTCTCGGAGGACCCGAAAGTATCTAGATCTCTGAGGACCAAAACTGCCCAGTACTGTGTTGTAAATGGGAAACGTTATTAACAATGTAGCACCCAGTTTTTACCAACAGTCGTGACGCACAGGCGTTTTCCATGGTGTTGATAAAATGCTTAAGGAGTCGCCACATAATTATTCTACGGTGAATTAGGGCACCTAAATGTTGACATAAATGCTAAAAACTAAACTCCGATTGACGTTCTGCTAAATTATGAGATTCTATGTAAGGGTTCTCTATTATCCTAAAGGGAAGGGTTAAACATCCTTTAAGATCCGCTAACTTGCGGTTATCCAATCAAACTCAGGTTAATTATTATGCTAAAAATGCATGTTAAAAGTATAAAGTTAATTTATAAGGATGTTGCAAATAATTAATTTAAAAGATGCATTTTTGACAACATGAAAGATTTTTACCACTTATTCTTTTTTCTTTTTGAGGAGTCTTGCAAAAGCGGTTGTGATTTTGAGAAATAAAATCTAAAAAGTACGCATGACATTGTTTATAAAAATACATGTAAAATTAATTTTTTAGATAAAAGCATGCATTGTAAGGCATTGTTTATAAAATATATGCAAAGTTGATTTTTAGAATAAAAGTATGCATTTGGATGGCATTGATTATAAAAATACATGCAAAGTTGATTTTTAGAATAAAAGTATGCATTTGGATGGCATTGATTATAAAATATATATACAAAGTAATTTTTGGATAAAACATGCATCTTTATTGCATTATTTACAAAATGCATGCAAAGTGATTTTTTGGATAAAACATACATTTGTATTGCATTATTTACAAAATACATGCAAAGTGATTTTTTTTGGAAATCATTTTGAGTTGCAAATCGGATAAAAGACAACTTATTTATATGGATAATAGTGCGAATAAAGGATGACCAAATTATTTTGAAAGTTTTGAAAATGCATGACTAGCCTAATAATAAATAAGCTAGCGGCGGGTTTCCAATTTTAAACTACCCTAGCCTAAAAATAAATAAACTAGCGACGGGTTTCCAATTTTAAACTACCCTTTCTAGTTTATCAGTTCTAGGCCTAGTTTAAATATTCAAATAATCACACAAGCAGAGTAATTAAATTACAATACAAAATAAAAGGAAGGTGGGATTAAAAGAAATTAAAACAACAATGGCTAGGGCGATGGGAGTGTGATCTCTTGGGCCTTGGGAACAAGTCCGGCAATCTTCTTCTCTTTGTCTCTGTAGAACCCCATTTTGCTATCCCATATTGTTTTAGATGTTCCTCGCAAAGTAAAAGAAAGACAGTTAGAAATAAATAAATGCGAGTAAAACCTTCGGATTTGTATAGAACAATAGAAGTTTTAATTACATAAGGCTCACACTTATTTTTTAAAGCAAAAGAAATTCCATTCATGTCGTGGCTGCGAACTAGAGACTCGTCGGTCAATCTATTTGCCTCGCCAACGCATGTTGATTTCTCGTATGTGACTTTATTATAAGTCTCATCATCGCCCTATTCCGAAGGAAGAAAACCGAGGGACAGCCTTTCAAATGGGACATGGCCTCAAAATCATTTTCATCGGCCTCAAGTGTAGTATCATGTTCAAATCAGTAGAATTTTCAGAAATATTGCAACTGTCCGAACAGTCTTAAAACAACAGTTTTTGGCCAAGAAACCAGCATCAACTGTGCTCAAAGATATGACAGTAATGGACATTAAATAAGCTAAAAAATGCAGCAGTAATTTTGGCCAGAATGCTGCAGTTGTTTAGCTCGAAACATAACAGCAGCCCATAAAACAAAGTGGCAACATATGCTTTCAACCAGAGCTGGGGACACAACCACAAACTGATCAAATATAGCATCAGTTCCTCAAATGCAGCCACTGTTTTGGCAAAGAAGAAGGTAGCAGCTGAAGTGCAGCACAACAGCCCAGTAGCTGTGTATAGCAACTCAATCAACTCATATGAAACAGGACTTTCTGTGTAGTATTTGTTTTCATCAAAGTATTTCACCTGGACACCCAAAATGTATCAAGTTTTGCCCAAAAATGCCACAATAGCAGGTTGGGAACATCAACCATTCATCAATGTTTACCATACCAGGGCAGCAATAAATGGAGTCTTAAGATGCATCAAAGAGCAGCAACTAACGGCATCATCCTAAAAAAATATGACAAAAACAACAGACTTAAGGATGTGGGATTGCAAATTTGACAATAAACACCATATTAAACACCAATTTTGAAAGATAAGACAGCAAAAGGGGGGTTACCACCATCCATATTCTGATGCCGCGACAAGATCAAAAGGTTTCTAGAACCTTAGGCATGGCAGGCTATCGGAGGAGGCTAAACCAAACCCAAAGCTTGCCTCAACTTTCAGTCGGCTAACAATATAATAGAAAATTTCAAACAAGGGAACTATCAATTTGGGACTGGCTAAATACACACATGTGCCCAGATCAGTTAACATACTAATATGGTAAATCAAATGACTCAGAAGCAATTATATGTTGTCATGGATGCAGTTTAGCATTTAGATAGATAAAGACAGATAGATGACTAGTTCAGAAGACATTTTAAGATATGAAGATGGACAAGTATCCAGTTAAGATAACATTTCAAGAAGGTGCAGAATCATTTAGACTAGACTAAGCATACAAGACCATTTTTTGTTATATATTGGACATATTCATGTTGCACACCAGTCAAGGAAACATAACACTGCTTAATCAGGCTAGCATACATGTAGGTACTCTTAACATGACACAAAATGGTTCCAATAGTAGCCTAGGCATGGTCTAAGTAGAACCAAACTTGGCAAGTCAGTGGCATAACATGATTCAGGAGCTTTTCACATTAGAGGATGAGACATCTTGACACTGAATGGATAGCATGCAATTCAATGACCTTTTAAAACACATAGAAATGAGTTATACCACTAGCCACATATGATATCTCAAACATACAGGATCCTTTTAAAACCAAAGCATGCACACAGGGTATCAGCCATGTTATACACTAAGTATGTTATCACTTAGGCAGATAGGATAAGCATATACTTGTCTAATGGACATGTGGAGTAGACAAATCACCAAGAAATAATATTAGGCTTGTACATATATTCTAGCATTGTTATTTCTCTGTTCTAAAGATGAAATAATTGCCAAGTTTAATATAAACACCTACTGAAATCAGTACCAAACAGTACCACATATCACACTCTATTTGAATATGGTCTAATATGTCATGCCTTAAACCTATCATAATACACTTAACCAATTATCATATTTTTAGAAACAAGTTGATAATAATATTCTAACACACGTACACATCTACCAAATAGCTTAACGATAAAGTGATTTAGACAGTTTATCCAAACATCATACATAATGCAGATTAAACATTTAACAACAAGAATAACTAAGCTACATCAATAAGTAGAACATCTAACACACAAAGAAGAAAGTAAAAGGGATTGAGAGGAATTTGAAATTACTGACTTTAGAACTCTAATTTTCTGATTTGAGAATCAGATTCTTGACATAGAAACAGACAAAAACAGACCTTCGATTCTGATTTCTTTTGGACTCCGACCCGAAACAAAAACTCTTTTTCTTTTTCGGATTCGGCCCAAAACAGACCTAAACCCCCCCCCCTCGAAAAAAAAACTTTTTTTTCAATTCCGGACCCCTTCAAAACTGACCCCCAAATGAAGAACAAAGGGAGAGGTTATAGATGGATTTCCCCCAAAATCGAGCTTGAATTTCAAAATAAACGGGCAAATGGGACGACTTTGGAAGTAGATTTCAAGGGATATGGTATGGTGAAGTGATGGGTGATGGGTTGGTGGTGTCGGCGAGGCAGAGGGGGGTTGGTGGTGGCAGGGTGTGGGTAGGGGTGGGCGTATATCGATTCGGTTCGGTTTTGTATCTGAAAAATATGAACAGAATAAAAATTGGATTTAAAAAAAATGATATGTTCGGTTTATATGCCGAACGTATCAGATTATAACAATTTTTCTAGTGGGCGGGGCCGGGTCAGATCGGGGATTTTTTTATTTTTTAAAAAAAATTGAATTTCCAAAACTGAAATTGACATTCACACCTACATTATCATGAAATTTCGACGTTGAAATCTATTGTGTATCGTGAGATGTTTACTAAAGAAAAAGGAAAATTAGAAATCGATTTGGGGGAAAACACAAATTGATTGGGAAAACAAACATTTTTCTAAAAATTAGTTGCACTGTTTGATCGACCCCGTCTCGAAAAAATACGCAAAAAAAATCTAGTAAAACGAACATCCGAGCACAGAGTTATGACCATTTAAAGTTTTATCAATTTACAACTATCTTGTCTCTCTACATTTTATGTCAATGCTTCCGTGATATGTTAATCAAGTTCATGCCACATGCGACTTCCATAAAAGCTTCATAGATTAGCTTCAATGGCTATGATTCAAGAGATAGTAGTAGCCTAAAATAAAAAATAAAAAATAAAAAAATATATATATTTAATTCGTTTTTTCAGTTCGGTTCGTATCCAAAATAAAAAACCGAACCGAATCACTAAATCCTGATTCGGTTCGGTTTTTCAAAAAAGCATTTTTTTTTAAAAAAATGAGAAAAAACCGAACCGAATTTTCGGTTCGGTTTTTTTGGTTCTCCGAGTTTTTTGTCCACCCCTAGGTGTGGGGATGCGGGTCACGGGTTGAGGTGATGGGGCGCGGCTGGTGAAAGAGAGAGGAGATGATTTTTTTAGGTTTTTGTTTTTGGGTTTGTTTAGTTTTGGTTTGGGAATAAAAGCATATAGGGGTTGGGCCGGTTGGGCCTGTTGGGTATTGGGCTGAAATTTTGGGGTGGAATGAATTGATATTGTTTTGGGTGAGGGCGAATAAAATGGGTAGTGATTTAGAATATAAAAGGGTTTATTATTAAAAAAATCCTTTGAAATATAAATTATAAAAATAAAAAATAACGATGCGATAATAATAAAACATAATATTCATGAAATGCTTATTGCTAAAAATAAAATGCGATGACATTTTGCGAAAATAAAATAACATAGAATATTAGTGTAAAACTATGATTATGATATTAAAAGGCAAATGATAGTAAAAATGTGAATAATAATAATAATAAATAATGATATTGAGAATAGACAACGATATATATATATATATATATTAAAATTATTTTGAAATGTCAAAATATTTAAAATTGCAAACAAATAATCGAAAAAGAGAGGACAAAATTGGGTGTCAACAAACAGTCCTCGTGAAGCTGATTACGTGATGAGGGAGGTCCACAAAGGCATATGTTGAATCCATTCGGGAGCGGAGTCTTTGATGAGAAAACTCATGAGGGCCGGTTATTATTGGCTCTAGATTGAAGAAGACACAAAAACATTCGTCTAGAATTGTAATAAATGTCAACGTCATGCACAACTGTTACATCAACCGGGAGAAGAATTGCATCCAGTTGTATCCCATGACCGTTCACCAAATGGGGGATGGACATAGTCGGACCATTGCCTGCAACACCAGGACAGGTATCTCAAATTATATTTATCACTGTCTATTTCTCTAAATTGATTGAAGTCGTGGCTTATAGAAGCTCCGGGAGAAGGAGGTAATGGACTTCATCTTGCAGCACATCATATGTCATTTTGGCATCCCAAAGGAGATAGCTTGTGTAAACGGCCGAAATTTTATTGGGGTAAAAGTTACGAAGTTCCTCGGTGACTTGAACATCAAGCGTATCACCTCCACTCCCTATCATTCCAATGCAAATGGTCAGGCAGAGTCAATAAATGAAACTATAATCCAGAACTTGAAAAAGATGTTGGAAGTTGCGAAAGAAAATTAGCCTTCTAAGCTACCAGAAATATTATGGGCGTATAGAACCACGGCGAAAAATGAGTACCGGAGTAACTCTTTTTTCCTTGGTCTATGGTGCAGAGGCCTTGATTTCGGTAGAAGTTGAAACTCCGAGCTTGAGATACCTCCGGGCAAAGGAAAGGTCTAATGCAGAGTCAATGTCCGTACATTTGGATTTACTTGAAGAACGACGAATCTTGTATATGTCCGGATGGTAGCCCAAAAATAAAGAATGAAGTAATACTACAACTGGCGCATAAATCTCCAACATTTCAAACTTGGGGACTTGGTGCTCCAAAGGGTAACTCAAAGCACAAGGGAGCATAATGTAGGGAAATTAGGCACAAACGGGAAAGGTCCAACACCATCACCGGAATCGCCTGTAAAAAAGCTTACCAACTGACATATCAACAAGGTAACAAAATTCCTAGTAATTAGAATGTAAGTCATTTAAAGAAGTATGATGTAAGATAAATATGCGCTGCACTTTTTTTCTCTTCGTCCGATTTTTGTCCCAATTGAGTTTTTCCGATAAGGTTTTTAATGAGGAAGCACCAATAAATAAGCATGTTGATAGTCTTGCTACCAAGAAAATCTATCCAGTGTCCGGTTCTTCATGGCATGAACTCCCAGGCACTGAGGTTCCATATACACCCGTATAAGAGAGAAGAAAATTCAAAAATTCCAATACTTCAAGGAAAAGCAACGATACTGGGGACTTCCCAGATGTTGGGGACTGCCTGGACTTTCCAGTTAAATATAACCGAACTGACCACACTAGATGGCGGTGAGATTATTCTTGCACATGTCTTCACATTTGTAAGATAAAAGAATCAATAAAATTTTCCTTCTATGATTATTAAATCTTTGTCATCGTGAACATTAAAACTTATGTTGTCATAAACATATCAAAAATTCCATGCCATAATGAACAGGAGACATCCTCTTCTACAACACCATTAAAAATAAGGGCCCTCTCTTATTAAAAACCTTAACAGAAAATAAAAGTTAAGGCTCCGGATACTAAAAGTACCAAAGTTTTAAGTTGACCAGAACCAAAGCAATTTCGTAACCAGCTATGAAGGCCATGTGAAGCCTCGATATAAGATGAAAAAATACATCTATCGGAATAAATTCAAGTTTGACGGGAAGTTATTAAAAAGTTTCCAAAGCTTAGAATTTGTTAATTACCAAGTAAGCTTTAAAAGTAATGCTTAATTCATCGAATGAATTTGTGGAAGGAATAAGAATTTGCTTCTATTTAAAATGAAACCCTTGAGAAAATTGTGGAAAAAGAAATTCGTTTATTCATATTTTTATTGGGCTGAAACCAACCCGGTTACAGAAGTTAACAATTGGGCCCAAAAGTGACCCGGTGACAGTTAAAAAATAAAACATATATAAAACCTACGTGAAATATTACGATACACTCGTTCCATGGTCAGTGGGGGTGTTTCAAATGCTACCAACAAAATAAAGTGACTAAAAGTCTAGCGCTTCCACATCTGAATCCTCTCTATCACCGCGGAGAGCCTCCAAGGACAGCTCAGCATCATGGAGGTCAATCTCTGCATCCAGAATTTCCGGAAAGATACCGATCCTTGGCTTGCTAGCTTCTTCAAGGGTATCCATTCGGGTCTTTAGGATGGCCAAGTCCCTATGAAGCTTTCACCTTTGACATTTTGCCTAGAGTTCGGTGATGGTATTTTCAGAAGCAACAAATTGCTCTCAAGCGGTGGCAAAATCTGCTTCCAACCTAGTTGTCTTCCCTTGAATGGTTACATACGTATACGTCAAGACTTGGAGTGAATTCTCCTGATGCCTCAATGAATCAACAACGTCTTGCAAACGTAATCAGATGGAGGCATGAAGAGATTCAGAATCCCAAATGTTGGCCCAAAAATTTTCTACCTTAGTTCTGAGGTTCTGAATTTCCTCTAACAACTTCTTTTCTTCATGAGAGGGAGCTATCACCCTATCTAAGTCCATTGTGGATAAAGTAGTGGCGTGCCCATGAAAAAAAAAGGAGTTGTCAATAAGGAAAATATAGTTACAGAGATAGTGAAAAGAAGAAACTATCCTACCTGCAGAAACAACTCTGCAAGATGAGAAAGAGAAACCTCCAAGGTGGAATTAAGGCACTTCGGGGGAGAAGAAGCAGATGTACCGACTTCCGTACCAGAAGTAGGAATTAAGCTATGCTTAGAAAGATCAGTCAGGGGATCAGTTATTTCAGTCTCCGGAACACCGTGCGGGGGACTCACAATATTTATATCTTCGCCATTCTTTTTTTATTCATCATCAATTTGAATGACACCCGTTTGTGCTTCTATCCACAGCTCGGTGAGCTGGCGATGATTCTTGACCCTAGAACCAATTCTCGCTAGGGTCACGGGAGTCACTTCTTGAGTTTTTCGCTTCCGATCACTATAAGCAGATTCAAGTATGTTGGTCAAAGCGGCCTCCCGGGAAGGCACCTTATGGGCTACATATTTTCTTGCCGGAAGCCCTGCGGAAGGGTAGATAGAATAAAAAAGGATCCTAGAGAAACCAGGGAATGAACCTATATAAGGGGTCATATTAGGGTTAAATTTATTGTGGTATTTCTCCTTCCACCACTTGAAAGTGATACTTTTCCATGACCGGGTGATGTTGGGGTAAGCACGGAGAAGACTTACAACCTAGTCAAAAATCCAATCAATTAGTTGTGGCTCAATTAAAATAACTATAAAAATATAATATTTACATGAGAGAAGGTAATTCCTTTATTCAAAGTAAAAAAATAAGTTTGTGGCTATAGATACTCACGTGGGGGGTTTCACTCCTTTGCGAAAGGATCAGAAGAAGGTCGATGGATTTGATCGGTCTTGATCAGTATAAATTGGGTTAATCAACCTCAGTCGAAATCATCTTCAACATTGATAAGGCTACAAATTTTGCATGGGTACAAGTGGATAATACACCCCCCCCCCGCTGGAAAACTCTGGGGTAGGAGAGAAGGAAAAGATGGTCACTAGTGAATGGTGCATTGGCGCAGTCGGCCAACATTTGTTTACAGTACACCAAACTCCAAATTTTAGGGGCAACTTTCCTCAAACAAACTCTATATTGACGACAAATATCTCTAAAAATTTTGGGATAGGGAGTTTAAAACCAATAGTAAAAGGGTATGTATAAGCCATAGAAAATCCTTCAACATGATGAAGCTGTAACATCCCACACTTTTGTGTTAGGTTACGTAGTAATTTGACATGATCTTGGAGGGTTTATAACAGTTTTATTACAAGACCCCGTATGTTCGACAATCTTGAAATTATTAAATATTGTTTTGATATGATATTTTCTTTTAAGTGAAATACTTTTAAAAAAAAAATTATAAATATAATTTTATATCGTTATTAATATTACTATTTTTTCGATACACTTTAAATTTTATATGACATGAGAAACTTTAGAAATGTGATTTGATTCATTATAAGAATGGAAATTACTTTCTCATAAAAAGTATTTTTTTCTCCCATTTTTAGAATTTATAGTACAATAATTTATACATTTGATATTAGGTTGGAAAAATTAGAATTTGATAAGATATAATTTTATTAATGTATTAATCTTTATAAAATATTTCTGTATATTTTAATTTATAAATAGTATATGAGTTATTTAAAATAGTAATTTTATGAGTTGATAGTTAAAGGTAATTAACTAAAATGTTTATTTGGATAAATAGTCAAGTGGATAAGCATCCACGTGTTAGTGTAGAATGCATCAAGTGGTTACTATTTACTACATGTAATTATATTGTGACATTTAGAGACTGTGTGTCATTTCTAGGAAAGAAATTAAGAGGGTGGAACCCACCAAGAATGGCAACTTTTGAGATTTACTATATTTAGACACTCTTTCTTTTTTTTCCTTTTTTTTTTTTGATAATCCAGGTTTCCAGGCTTGCGCCTGACTACTTCACTGGTACTAAAGTATAAGCATTTCTTTCTCCACAAAAAGATGAGCATCAACGTTATTATATGTATACAAAGCATTCATTTATTTTTAACAACGTGATCTCCATTTCCCGGTAGCAACATGAGTTCCTATTTTAAGAACAAGTGCAATTCTTCTCAAGATAAAAAATATTAAAGGTTACTTCTTAGTGATGGGCAGTTCGAAAGAAGATCCTAGTTTGATTCATCACTTACGATCTTCTGCGAGTTCGTATGAGTGTCACAGGTATGTTCAAGCTAACCTTTTCTTCTTTTGACATGATCCGAATAGAAACGAACTTAAACGAACATCCCTCCAAAATGATTCTATTCTTAAAGTTAGAATTGTTAATGTCTTTTATTCTATTGAAATGTTATTGAATCTTGTTTGTCCCTTGTAGGAGTATTTTTTCCGCATTTCATATTATCACTCAATATATGATATTTTATGCTCCCTCTTGGTTCCACAACAGATGATATACAGAGTTACATAACGATGGACGGAAGGTAACGATCTTTATGTCACTCCAGCCATGTTTTTATGAGGTCTTTCATGCATTATATATATATATATATATATATGTGTGTGTGTGTGTGTGTGTGTGTGTGTGTGTGTGTGTGTGTGTGTGTATATACACTTATTATGGTCGGGTATGATAACACCGAGCCTTATTGTGGCCGGATACGATATGATGATGATGTTAGCTCCAAAGAGCGGCTTGATGTATATGTGAGGTTACTAGTATGTATATATAATGTATATAAGTATAAGCATGTGTATCCCACGCCCCTACTGACATTTCGAGTTTCAGATTGATTTTTCCTTTTCTCTCTTTAGGTTGATATCTTTACATATGTTTCATATCTGTCTTACATACTCGGTACATTCATTCGAACTGACAGGAACTTGTTGGGATGCTATGTTTCATTCCCGCAGGTTTAGGCAGACATGTTGACGGTCCTCCACATTAGGTTGTCTCCAGATTTCAGCGGTTTATTGGTGAGCTCCACTTCTTCCTGATTTAGCCGAGTCGAGTCGGTATGATTATGTACACATTATATGGGTATGTCGGGGCCCTATCCCGACAAGTACGGTGCCAATTTTCTTAGAGCCTTCATAGACGTCTGTGGTCATGTCCAGTTATGTACAGATGTATATACCAACATTGAATCGGTCAAGATCAAATCTATTTATCAAAGTGCTTCTCTGATTGCTTAAGACATCTCTTTTCAATCGAGGAACAAAACAAGATCATTCACTTTATAGTCCTCAACGCACTGCGGTATATCCCTACTTCGTACTATCACCTTCTTACATAAAGCACCGTTAATTCACCTAAAGTCATAGGATGAAATTCTTATATGAGACGACCATCAGAGACCAACTATGACGGGTTTCCCGTTTACTCACAACGGAGGAGCCGCCCCCACCAGGCAGGCGGCCACGGGTCATAACGCACTCTTCACACAACAAATCCACTTTGAAGTTGACTTATTCGCTTGGCCAATCGTCGGAATGTGTACGAGATACCATAAGGGCCCAATATCTCAATAGCACTTTTGTCTAAAGCTTCGAAGGAGACTTCATATCCGAAACGCATGAAGGATCTGACTAGAAAGTCATTCAAAACTTGATAAAAAAACCAGCATTTATTGAAGAAGCTATAGAGTCGATTACTAATAGTACTAGTTTGAAAGGCTCGTTGGAATTGATCCGCTACGGGATTAACATTATACGCAACATAAGCACCTGAAGTACTAAACGAAATAGGTATTAGTTTGTAATGGTTGGAGCAGCAAACTCGTATTCGGCAAGAATCTCATTTTTTGGTAGTATGAAGGGGGAGCAGAATCGTATCTGGGAGTGGTTCTTCGGATCGATCACAGATTCTCGGCCCCGTCCTTTGGCTTCCACTCCAGTTGACCTCTCTTGTTTCCATCCCACCGTGAGAAGGTAGAGAGCAAAACCAACCCAGCAAACAACTAAGCAACACAACAAGGGGGTCGTTAGCTAATCAATCAGAAGCTTGCGCGAAGGAAGAAGCTAATCAATCAGAATTGAGACAGGGGAGAGGCGAAAGAGAGATTTTCGAGCACATAGCAAGCAAGCAACAACGGCTTTTCAGCCGTTGCGCGCTATCTTGTAGTTTAGGGGTATAGTAGGGGCGCCCCTTTCTCAAACTTTTTGTTAATATAAGGTAAGCTTTTTGGAACCAATGTTTTGGAGTTTTCCCCAACCAACCTATACCTTACTAATAAAAAGGGGCTTCCTTTTTTTTAGTTATACAGACTGAGTTCTTCAGAGTATCTTATTGTTCAGGTTTTACAGATTTTCACATCTTATTACATTTTGTAATCTGCTACAGGTTCATAGTAGTTGCATATAGAGCATGGTCCACCGTATTTAAATTCGGAGCGTGATAAAGTAGTCCGGTCAATTGAATCAATTGTTCTAATGACGATACTAGATTTGAAGTTACAGTGTTTCATAACGTCAGGGGGGGATTTTGAAAATTATCATGGATTCAATCTCTTTAACGTGTTCAAAGTTCTCTTGAACACAAAGGTCTCCTGAGAAATCAAAACCAGAAGGAATAATTTTTGTAGCAATGGAGTGCAAATCAACTTTTTGACTCTTAGGAAATAAAAACTCTTCCATTGCTAATCAACTTCTTGACTCTTAGGAAAAAAATGCTATTTCTCAGGGCGATGATTCGGAGGTGAACCGTCATTATTGTCAGGGAGTGTGAAGGAGAAGACTTAGTGGATGACATTATAAAAGAAAATTTTAAGAAGGAAGGAAAGCTTATGAAGATTATAAGTTTGGAGAAGATTGTAGTTGCCTTCTAAGTAAGATTTGGCCTCCTATTTATGGTATGAGAATATAATGTTTGGAGAATAAAAAGGCGTGCACGATCATTGCAATATTTTGCATCGATTAGAGCAAGTGGTCAGTTGCCGCCATTTCAAAATCATTGAAGAGATGTGAAGTTTGACATTTCTTCAATCATTGTGCTTTAAATTTTTCACCGAAGTATAGGGTTTTCATCTACTTTTTGGGCACGCAAAGGATACGCCCGAAAAATACAGGGACTATCTGTATAGGGAAAAATTCGTATAGATAGTTGTATAAATTATGATATGACACGTGGTAGATGGTGCTAAATCAAGTCCATGTCAACTTGAGGCGTTATCACTAAGACGTAAGCAGGATCGGAGGAGACATACGTATACATGGTACCGGGAATGCAGAAGGCCAGGTCAACCGTTTGAATTAAAACGGGCGGCCGTTACTAAACCGGTCATACATCTTCCAACAGAACATTAATGGCACTTATGGAGACACTAATTGTCCAATTATTACATTTTTCATTCTATTATATTTATGAAGGCATATATCGTGGGGTGTGTACCCCTGAGCTTATGTATAAATAAGACACATAATTTATGTATAAATAAGACACATAGTTCCATTGTAAAGGAAGATATACAAGTTATTACAATACATTCTCTAATATTCCTCTCGATTTTCACGCTTCTACACTAGTCTAAGAGACTTTTGCCAGAAGCAAACACAAAGCTCAGGTTAATTATCCCTTTACTTTGTCTTGATTTTATTTACTTGCATTGTCTTTTATCTACTATTATTGCCATGTCAGTCACTTGAGATCCACGTGTCCTTGACCACGTATACAAATTCAATTGTACCATTTTACGTGTAAACATATAGCTTTTGAGGTTGAATTAGGCCGAATGTTCTTCTTTTTATATGGTATCATAATTTGATTCTTCCATGTTATTATGTATCAAAAATTTAGAGGTGGCAAAATTAGTTTATGAAAACATAACCCGCCTAATCCTTTTAAGTTTGGGCGGGTTATTGATCCGCCCATCAATTAGCTCAGCCCAACAAAAATTGGACTGATATGTTGCCCAATACTCATGAGAGATCTTGTAAAAATATATTTTTTTATTTGATATGATATAAATAACCATAACAAAGAAAATCAATAATTTTATAAGGTACTAAAATATTATAAAGGAACAAATAAAGACAAATAAAGAAATTAAAAATTAGTAAGAATTGGGAGGGTTGGATTATGACCCGCATTGTAGTCCATTTCGTCCCAATCAGTTTCAGTCAAGTAATTTTTTGGCGGGTTAACTCAGCTCATTTTGACTCGCCCAAATTCAGTCCAACCCGCTCATTTGACACCTATAATTACAATAGTTGCCCCTATATTATATGTTATCCACACTCCAATTAACAAGCTCCGAGGGGAGGGTCGCGTTACACTTACAATCGATCTCTTTACAAAAAACTAACTTGAAACTTGAATAAGTTTAGTACAATATAATATTATATGACAAATATGAGCCTGGTTCTCTAATCTAGTCATGTTTTTAAGGAGGTAGTAACACAGAAGGTCACTCAGCTATGGGTATTGATCTCTCAAGGTCATGTTTTTTTACTTTGTAACTACAAGGTTACTCAACTTTCTCTATATCACATCTAAAGTCTTTCAAGTAATATTTGGGCAATAAAATATGACATTTAATCTATTCCACATGACATTTAATTTACGGAAAAGGGTCAGATTTGCCCTTGTACTCTCACAAAAAAAGTTATATTTACCCTTTGTTATATTTGTTTTTTGATATATTGTCCCTTCTCATCTAACTTTCGGATCATTTTGTCCTTGTACTCTAAAAAAAGCCATATTTACCCTTACTTGGTTAAATCTCCATTTCCATATTAATTTTCATATGTGGCGCCTATGTGACAATTTTTAAAAAATCTGAAAAACTGATTTTATAAAACAAAATCTGGAAACTGTTTATTTTTAAACAAATCTAGAAAAATGACTTTTAAAAACCTGTTTTTAAAATAAAACTGAAAAAAATAGATTTTTTATTCAAAAATATGGGGCAAATGTTTTTTTTTAAATCTGTATAACTGGATTTATTTTTAAAAAAAAGTGTCCTAAAAATCCTGATTTTTCTGATTTCCTTTTTTAGTACACTTTTTTTTAAAAACAAATCTGGTTTTTAAAAAAAAAAATCCCTGAATGGATTTTTAAAAACAATTCCAAAAATGTATTTTTAATAAAAATAATATCTGAAAACAAGATTTTTTTAAAATCTAGGGGGGGGGGGATCTGTTTTCCTGATTTACAAAAAAGCAGCTTTTCCTGATTATTTTTAAAAAAAACAAAATGGGGTTTCCACATTTTAAAAAATTCCAGTTTTTTTCATTTTAAAAAAATTCATTTTCCAGATTTTTTTTTAAATTAAATGACATGTGTAATAAATTAAATATCATGTGAAATAAATTAAATGACATGTCATGTTTTGTTGCTCATATATTAGTTGAGCGACTTTAGATGTGATATAGGGGATGTTGAGTGACCTTTTAGTTACAAAACAAAGAAACATGACATTGAGAGATCACTATTCATAGTTGGGTGACCTTCTGTGTTACTACCTCTGTTTTTAAGTGTCAATAGATATGACGGGGGATCAAAGCTATATATATACAATAATTTGAATTATTTTTTTGATGACATGAGAACCCTCAGCTGCTACCCTTTTGGGTGCGCATAGGGTAAACCCAGCTCCTATGTAATAGCTCACAAACCATACAGGAGAGGTAACCTGCACTAAGCAAGCCCCATGTGACGTGCTCGACCTAGAAGGCAAAATCCCCTATTGTCGTAGGCAGAGAATTTCAAACCTGAGATCTCCATTATGAAAGCCACACGTTCAACCAACTGAGCCACCCTTGTGGATACAATAATTTGAATGTGGATACAATAATTTGAATATATCAGAAGGAAAATGACGGAATATAATAAACAATGATTTATAAGTGAATTTAGCTTCTCCTTTTTTCTTTTTTTTTTGCGTCACTCGATCATGTGAACATGCTTTAGTCGTCGTCCTTTGTGCCTTTTCTTCTTCGTCTACTTTTTTTCAAAGTTAATATTGGATGTCAATTCAAATAGTGAGATAAAGCTAATGAATGATTGAGATGATTATGTATAACCTTTTCAATTATTGTTGAAATTTGACTCATCTTTAAAGTTGAGATTGAAAAGTCACTCGAAAAGATGTAGGTATTAGACCAGCTGGCTTTCGTCCATGTATGTTTGAACAATCACATTGAGATATGTCATGTTCAATTTTAAGACATTCTTAAATTAAATTAAGTCCAAACTAGTGAAATAAGAAAGACATATATGTGGATGTACAAAATTATTGTAAGAATAATTACGGGTCAATCCCATAATTATCTCCACAATCACTCAAGAATATTCTAGAATCAATCACATGTAAATTAGTATCAATTACATTAATTATTATAGATAGAAAGAATTGATTATTATAATTGTATATATTGTAATTTTGAGAATGAAGAAAGGCAAGGAATCAATTTGTATCAAGAGTCAAAGATCCTTTGCCCTAATTTTTTTTCTTTCTCTTACACGAATTCCTTTCTCTTCTTCTACTTATTTTTCAGCCAACTTATAGGTTTAAGTTCCTAATGCCTAAACCTAAACAAACTCCTAAAACCTATAACTAATATACTAGCCGTCAACTAAACCCCCCCCCCCTCGGCTAAGCACTTATTTCCCTTCCAAAATCCCTAATCAAATATTAGGGTTCTTCCATCCACTACCATAAAAAACACCACCTACTTCCCCTTTTTTATTATTCTAGTGGAACTTATGGCCGAAAAACAAAGCTTTCATCCCGCTCTTGCCGTTAATAACGTCAAGAACTTTATATCCATAAATCTTGAAATGGAAAAAAGGCAATATACCTCTTGGGCGGAGTTGTTCAAAATTCATTATCGCACTTATGAGGTAATCGACCATATCATCCCGTCCGAGTCATCGTCGGATATCACTACGGTGGACAAAAAACTATGGTCCCGGTTAGATGTTATAGTCCTTCAATGGATTAGAGCCAAATTATACTTCTCAACAGGCATGGGAACGTCTACAAAACATATTTCAAGATAACAAACTTTCTAGGGCTGTATATCTTGAACACCAATTTACAAATGTTAAATTGGATGATTTTTCCAACATCTCCACTTATTTTCAGGAATTGAAGATGCTTGTGAACCAACTATCCAATGTTGGTTCGCCCGTAACAAATCAAAGGTTGGTCCTTCAGTTGATTGCAGGATTGAATTAACAGTATGATGGAGTAGATACGTTCATCCAACAAAGTAATCAATTGCCTCCTTTCTATGAGGCTCGTTCGAGGTTGATTCTCAAGGAAACATAGAAAGCAAAACAAGCATCTTCTGGAGCAGCCACTGCCGGAACAACTCTCGTCTCCACCAACTCATTTTTCCACGTATTTGGAGCCCCAAAATTCTGGTTCGGGGAGCAATAGTAATCATCAAAATAATAGCCAAAAACGGGGTTCAAACCGTAACAATAAAGGAAAAATAATGGTTGCAAAGGACGAGGCCAGGGCGGTAGCCAAACTGCCGGCAGCAGTGGCGGGCTGGCAGTAGCTGTTATCAGTAGGGGCAATACCCACCGTGGTCTTAGGCCCCACAGTGGACTGCCCCGCCATGCCTATATCCAACTTCATCGTGGGCCAGGCCTCTTCCTCCTTCAAATTACCAACCCGGTATTCTAGGATCTTGTCCACAACATGCGTTTGCGGCCCAAGCACCGTCTTCGGTTGGCTATGCACCCACGGACATTGAACAAGCCATGAACATGAATATAAGTGTTCGAGATGAGTCATGTACATAGACACAGGGGCTACATCACACATGACGACATCTCAAGGTAATCTCTCATCTTATTTTAATATGAGCAATAATAAAAATATTGTTGTCGGCAGTGGGCAGGAAATTATAATTCGTGGTATTGGTCAGGTAACACTACCCTCTCCACACCTACCATTATACTTTAAAAAATGTCTTACATGCATCAAAACTAATTAAAAACTTGATCGTTGTTAGACGTTTTACAATTGACAACAATGTTTCTGTGAATTTTGATCTGTTTGGCTTTTCTATGAAGGATTTTCAGACGGGGATGCCACTTATGAGATGCAATAGCACGGGGGACTTTTATCCCGTCACCTCTATTTCCCAAAATAGCATGACCAAACCATCAACATTTGCTGCCATTTCTCCTACTCTCTGGCACAATAGGTTGGGACACCCAGGAGCACAAGTTTTTAATAATCCTATGAAGAATAATTTGTTTTATTGCAACAAACTTTTGGACTCTTCTGTTTGCCAATCTTGTGTGTTTGGTAAACATGTTAAGCTTCTTTTTGCATCATCTACCTCTCATACTTTTATATCATTTGATCTTGTACATTGTGATTTGTGGACATCACCAGTTTTGAGTTATGCAGGTCATAAATATTATATGCTCATTCTAGATGATTATTCAAATTTTTTGTGGACGTTTCCCTTAGGACATAAATCACAAACACACACCATTTTAAAATAATTTAGTGTTTTTATCAAAACTCAATTTGGAAAAAGCATTAAATGCTTTCAATGTGACAATGGGGGGGGGGGGAGAGGATTCATGTCCAATTTAATTATTTTTATCACCAAAATGGAATGTCGTTGCGTCTTTCGTGTCCACATACATCACCACAAAATGGGAAAGCCGAAAGAAAAATTCGAATGATTAACAATATGATTCGCTCTATACTTGTGCATTCTTCCACACCACCAAAGTTTTGGCACCATGCACTTCAAATGGCCACTTACCTTTTAAATATTCTTCCTAGTAAATTGCTCTCCAATGTGTCTCATACACAAATGTTGTATCATCGTCTCCCATTTTTTACAAATTTGAGGGTGTTTGTGTTATCATTTGTTTCCATCCACTACCATTAACAAGTTCCAGGCTCATTCAACTCCTTGTGTGTTTTTGGGATACCCACAAAATTATACGAGATATAAATTTTATGATTTGACGAATGGGAAAATAATTATCTCCCGTCATGTGGTTTTTGATGAGGCTACATTCCCGTTTGCTAAGTCTCATGTGGCATCCTCACCTTCATATGATTTTTTGGACAATGGAATACATCCTATTTTACACCACCACCTTACTAACCCAACACAAGTGGAACCAACCCAACAAACTACCCAATATTTTCTAGCCCAACCACAAATGGGACTGGATCAGCGACCACAGCCTTGTTACCGTTGGTCTCGGCCCAGTCCTGTTTCCGTGGTAGGCAGGCCCAAGTAGGGGAGCCCACTGCTCCCTCAAATGAACCCATCTCATAGCCCAATACCAGATCCCAGCCCCACTCTGGATCGGCTACCCACTTTCCCTTGGGCCATAATACACCCCATCAGCCCAATACCATACCCGAGATCTCTACTACCCAACCAATGATGAAACAGCCTCGGACCATTGAAACCCGTGCCATGCATGAGATTTTTCATCCAAATCGTCAGTTTAACCTACTATCCACCATTCAACCGTCACCTCTACCAAAAATCCCAAAATTGCCATGTCCGACCCGAATTGGAAAGCTTCCCTGTTAGACGAATTTAATGCTCTTATTGAAAATAAGACGTGGAAATTAGTACCACGTCCGTCTAATGTGAACGTCATTCGGTCTATGTGGGTTTTTTGTCATAAAAAGAATTCCGACGATTCTTTTGCGAGATACAAAGCTCATCTTGTTGGTGATGGCAGGTCTCAGCAAGTTGGAGACGATTGTGGTGAAACATTCAGTCCGGTAGTTAAGCCACAACTATCAGGACTGTTCTCAGCCTGGCTCTTTCCAAATCTTGGTCCATTCATTAGTTGGATTTTAAAAATACATTCTTACATAAAACAATGTACATGCATCAGCCGTTGGGTTTTCGAGATTATACATGTCCAGATTATGTTTTCCTGTTGAATAAATCCTTATATGGTTTGAAACAAGCTCCTAGGGCATGGTATAACCAGTTTGCAGGATTTGTATCCAAGTTGGGGTTCTCTCACAGCAAGTTTGATCAATCGTTGTTCATTTATCGAAAGGGCGCTGACATGGCATATATACTTCTGTATGTCGATGATATTATTCTCACAGCGTCATCCACGTCACTTCGCCAGTCTATTATATCCCTTCTTGCGGCAGAATTTGCAATGAAGGACTTGGGCCCGTTGAATTATTTTCTTGGCATTGCCGTCACCCAATATACAGGTGGTCTATTTCTTAGTCAAAAGAAATATGTCGAAGAAATAATTGATAAACAGGGATGTCTTCCTGCAAACCATCACATACTCCAGTTGACACAAAGGCGAAATTGAGTAATGATGCCGGAACTCCATACAGTGATCCTACACATTACCGCAGCCTCGCATGAGCCTTACAGTATCTGACCTTTACAAGACCGAATATTTCCTATGCAGTTCATCAAGTTTTTTTACACATGTATGATACGAAGGAAGAACATATGAGGGGTATCAAAAGGATTTTGCGATATGTTAAGAGTACTCTCCATTTTGGCCTACATCTATATAAGTCCTCCATCTCGAGTCTTTCAGCCTACACAGATGCAGATTGGGGTGGCTGCCCGGACACACGTCGTTCCACTTCTAGTTACTGTGTGTTCCTGGGGGACAATCTCATTTCATAGTCGTTCAAACGACAATCCACATTATCTAGGTCAAGTGCTGAGGCAGAATACCGATGGGTAGCCAATGTGATTATTGAATCATGCTGGCTCTGTAATCTACTGTTTGAGCTACATTGTCCGATTGGAAAGGCAACAATGGTCTATTGTGACAATGTGAGTGCAATATACTTATCTAGTAATCTTATTCAGCATCAGCGCACAAAACACATTAAAATGGATATCTTATTTGTCCGCGAAAAGGTCACCCGTGGACAAGCCCGTGTTCTCTATGTACCGTCCCGTTATCAGATTGCTGACATCTTCACGAAAGGTCTTCTTTGCGTACTTTTTGATAATTTCAGGGACAGTCTCAGTATACGAGAATCTCCTACTAAGACTGCGGGGGACTATAAGAAAATTATGGGTCAATCCCATAATTATCTGCACAATCACTCAAGAATATTCTAGAATCAATCACATGTAAATTAGTATCAATTAGATCAATTACATTAATTAGTATAGATAGCAAGAATTGATTATTGTAATTGTATATATTTTAATCTTGAGAATGAAGAAAGTCAAGGAATCAATTCCTACAATTATAACAAAGTTCCTTATGAAAAAATAGTAAAAAGTATGATCCAATGCTCAAGTTCCACATGTTCAATTATCAAGATTTTATTATTTAATAGTATTTTACTTTTTTATTTCTATTTATGAATAAATACCCCTCTGGGTGGGAGTTCACTGGGTATGTTGTTGTATTTCTATTTATGAATAGCCCAGTATTTTAAAGGCACGAGAAGTAAGTTCTCAAGGGGAGGGGTATTTGTCATTGTCACAGTGTCACGTCCCAAATCAGGGAATACACGGGCAACTACTTTTTCCCACTTGATAGGCGAACTCGTCCCTTGATCACATCTCAATCAATAATAAGGTAAAACTCAATCATCAATATAAATAATAAATCTAGGATAGATAAGGAAATAGTGCGGAAGTAATACAACAATTCAAGGAATCTGGTCTAAGACAATACAAGAGTCATTATTACATAACGACAAGTCTAAATATAAATACAAAGACTGAAAAGTAGAATACTGTCTCGGAGTAGCAAAATGAGACAAGTATATATAAAGAGACATCCGAGCTGTGGATCCGTCCATGTGCTCACCCTAGATGCTCATCAGCAAAGCCTCTGGAATCAGTCACGAAGAGAGGAAGTAGACCATGTCACGTACTCTGCACTCATAAAAGAATGCAGCAAGGTAGTATCAGTACAAATACTATGTATCGGTAGGTATCATAGGCTGACAACAGTTAGATAACATATATAAAAAAAGAGACTAAAAGATAGGCACGCTCACAATCAGATATAAACACTACACAGTCCAAGAACAACACCACAAGTTCAATATCAAGTCTGAATCCAATGAATATGAATATAAGAATATGAATGCATATGTGATGCAATGATACACACACGCTTCGAGCGGAATACCTCTACAGCTCGGTAGTCATGACGTATGGGGGACCTAAAAAGTCCATATAGCTATGTTGTGAAATGCACAAACCCGATCCAATATAAGTATATGTTGTGGAACGTGCAACCTGATCTAATATAAGTATATATATAGTTGTGGTGCTCAACCCAAACTAATATATGTATATATATAATTGCGGCGCGCAACCCAATCCAAATGCATGATCATGTATGTATGAATGATATCAAATGCCAATGAGAATATATCAAGTCAATCGTGCCACACATGGACACATTATCATGATGTCAAGAATGAATCAATCATTTCTCTATAAACGGTCAAGTCTAGTATCATGAACATGGCGACGAGCCACTAGATCAAATAAGGAAACAACCACAGTCAACAACAGTACCAACCTACGTATTCCATCCCAACTTCATACCCGAAGGCATAACATGCTTGATCCAATAATTACAAACTCTACATATTCTTCGCTAACCGGAGTCTAACCATAAGGTAAGTCATAACCTACCTGGTAACCGAGCAGGAGCCACGAACTCCTAATCCACAAGTCCTCCCGAGCGAATATCAAACGGTCGTAGTTCAAACAAGCGCATGAAGTCCCTAGGTTATCACACACATTCAATCAACATATAAGGACCAATTCTATATTACCATGATTTTAATGATATCAAACATGTCTTGTAAGGAACTCGGGGTCAAAAGTAAATTTAAAACCTCATTCCGGACTCCAAGGATAAAATGGTAATTTTATTGAGAAAATGAGTTCAATATTATCAAGATAGTGTTCTATGGGTTCATACGATCTAACAACACCCATATTGCTATATTTTAGTCCGAAACTCAAAAAGGTAACCCCGGGTCCACAAGGGTAAAATTGGAAATTTAGGTTAGAAACATGTTACCCATAAACTAAATAGTCATAATCCAAAGTTTTATGAAATTTTAACCCCAATTGAGCCTCCAACTTGATGACTTTGTCAAAACCCTCTTTGTGTCAAAACCCATAAATCGAATGTTTGAAAAAATCCGGATTGAAATTAAAATTTATGTTAGAAATAGTTTACCCAAGATTTAAACAAGCCAAAAACCTAGAATTTACTCAAATCCAACCATAATTAATTGAAGAAAACTCAAATTTCAACTTAGGATTTAAAAACTCTCCAATTTCCCCAATCAACAAACGAAAATAAACTTGAAGAAATGTCAAAATGAAGGTGGAAGACTTAACCCCCTAGTTGATACGAGAATAACGACGTGAAAATCACCTCAATCGGATCTCTATAACTCAAGTTATGAAGAAAATACCAAATGGACGAAGTCTAGATTTTTTATACACTGGGACTGTCCACCGTAGCGACTAGAGGTCCGCTAAAGTGACAAGATCTGTGTTGTAGCGACCACATGGTCCGCCCCAGCGACCATGCTAGAAACCAACAATTTTTTCGAAACTAAAATGGGCATAATTCCCACATACGGTGTCAGAATTCGACGAATCAAGTTGCTACGAATTATAAAGTTTGATACGCATTTGTCCCACCAATCAAAACTCAAATTCAGGTATATTGAAGTGTCGAAGGGGAGTGACTTATGCCAACGACTCAAATACCTAAACTTGACCAAATGAAGTCCAAATCCAATTCCAAAAGCTCCTACAAGTCACAAATGATCATACAAAACAGCTAGAACTCTTAAAACACCCAAATGGATCCGTATTGACCCGATGTTGATGTGGTCAACTCGAAACCATCTTAAAACTAATTTCTCAGCCAACCACCTTAATCACATCCGAACCTCTTGAAAACCGAACCAACGACTCAACTAAGTCATAAATCACATTCCAGACCTAACAGAATCGATGAAACTTCGGAAAAGACGAATTTACTCCCGATATTGACTTTGGTCAAACTTTTTCATTTTTTTACTTAAGGATTTTCAAAATATCATTTTTTTCCTTATCCAAAACTCCTCCAAAAGTCTAGGTAATTACTCCACCCATCTCCGCAAGCCATAAACACTGAGTTAAAGCTAACGGAAACAACAAATTTTGACTTCCCTTGACCATCTTTTTACCATAACTAGACATATTTAATGCTAAAACCAATTTAATTATCAAAAACTAACCTAACGAACTCTAAAATTAGCATCATCAATTTCTACAGGTCATAATTAATATTTCAAATCTAACAGAATCTTCATATCGCCAGCCATAGCACATTTTCCCAAAATAAATAATTTATCCAAATAATTGAATGTCAGAATTTCCATAGTGAAACCTTCTCCAAAAGTGAATCAAATAACATCTGTTTGACTTCAAATTTTGCAAACATGTCAAAATAGACGATACACAAAATAGAGAATCGATTCTCAAAATGATCGATTGGGTCGTTACATCAGATACCAATTAAATAATTGTTCATCCTCGAACGATAAAGAAGAGTACTAACGCCGATGGAAACCAAGGAATCTTTATTATAAACCTCACAAAAGCCTCCATGGGTAAGAAATACATTGATAGTACCACTTGTTTACGTTATCAGACAAAACTTCATCTAACTCAACTCAATGACTCAAATTTCCACCTTTCCATACTCGAAGTTTCTTCAACCGATGATTCTCATATATTTGAACTGGCTCCACTCGAATTCCCTGATTAGATCACCATTGAACCTCTTTACGCATCCGATTGAATCCGTAATTATCACTATAATCATCATCATCCTTTAGTTGTAGCCACAACCAAAATCTAATATGTACCTGATAACATAGTCTGATTCTACTAGCCTTCCTTCTCAACTATCAAGGTCGTCATTGCACAAAATCCATCCAAAAAATATCATGAATTCTACATATAAACTCCAACAAGGACCGGTAACACTGTCATACCTCCATTCCAAATTGAAATCCATCGAACCCCTGTCGGTGGTTTATTAGAACACTACAAGTCCTTCATGCAATATAAACACAGGCCACCCTACCCTAAATGAACAAATCCGACTCAGAATAAAATGTTGAATCTCTAAATCATCGATAGTCATCCGAACTGATACCACACATAACTGATAGTCTTCAGCATGTGGTGACCTATTCTGTCCCTTTTCTCATGAGTAATCAATCATGTGCCATCACCCACGACTCCAAAAGCTGGATTCCATCCAAGTCATCAACTTAGTACCGAAGACCTATACCTTTGATTATAACCTTCATATTTCTCAACTTCCACCTGATACGCAAGTCTTATAGGACCTCATGAACTCTAAATACATCAAATCCTCTTTGTACTTTCTCTTAACTCGCCAACAACTTCGAACATTTTGACGCAAAGCTTGGGGCCTCATTTACTACACCTCCATCCATTGAGTCTCTAATAGTAAGGCCTTACTGTCCTTTATCAATCCATAAGACATCAAATCCCGCAACCCTCGTGCCTTACCAAATCCTAACGCATATACTATACTATCCATGCACCTTACCTTGCGTAATTACCTCCAAGCCTTTACTACCTGAAATACTCACCCGTGCTTTTAATCAACAACACTTCAACACAGTCTACCACCAGTCGCCAATCACAAACCCTATGGAACATTTGTCATAACACTTAGTTAATTACCATAGACCTACTCATCCGAGCATACTTACAATTTCACCTGATCTGAAAGGTACGAAACTAAAGCCACCATAATCCACACCTAACCTAAGAACTCCCATTGCTTTGAACCGAAATTCTCCCTTTTCTCGAAGAGATACCTTACTCATCCAAATTATCTTAATTTCTCAATTCTCACCTTTAATTCAAATCATAACCACCACTAATGACCGTTCACTACTCAAACCTGCTAAAATTCTCATATTGTTTTATCGAAGTACCCTTGCAAAAAATCCCTAACAAAAATAATATTTCTTCT
Source organism: Anisodus tanguticus (assembly GCA_034509755.1). Taxonomy (NCBI): domain Eukaryota; kingdom Viridiplantae; phylum Streptophyta; class Magnoliopsida; order Solanales; family Solanaceae; genus Anisodus; species Anisodus tanguticus. The sequence continues at coordinate 7,874,763 of CM067540.1, read as the reverse complement.
ATATTGGTTCATAAGTTAACTGACCTGATCATCGATAACTGCAAAGCTCTTCACCCCTAGTATTAGTCACACCGTCATCAATTTATTACCGTAAATAACCCTTGTTACACCCCGTAGCTTCGCGTTTCACCATGCCATTAATGGATACTGAAGTTTCAGAAAGAGGTATCACTGTACGAAAGGATAATGAAGATTTACCATTTGTTTATGGAAGTACCGGAGTGTCTGGAAGTTAAAAGGATCAAAGAAAGTACATTTTGATGCAAATGGGAAACTAGAAAACTTGACGGGATAAATGACGAACCGTCAAACAATTTGAGGGGTCGTCAAATACCCAGCATGAGCCATCAATCTTCCAGGAAGTTTGATGGGGAAGATTGACGGACCGTCGGAAGTTTGATAGTCCATCGAGTGTACCGTCTGATTTGGGGTTCATTCCTCTTCAACACCAAACCCTGAGACCTCTCCTAAACCCTCTCAATCATACCCCAACACCCTAAGTCAAAATGGAAGTCATAATTTGATAGAATTTCATAATAAACCCCGTTATTATCAAAGAAACCTCAATCTCATTGAGGAGTTGGTTCTTGAAAACACCTGGAGCGAGATACTCTACTATTTAGAGGAGATTATTATATGTAAAGGTATGGTTTACCCATATCTACTTATGATTGTGATTAATTGTCGATTTGGAGGAAGTTATGAAAAAGTTATCATGATCAAAACTTGGCAAAATTGTGAAATTTTCGTAATATGAATTGTTGGGCTATTTGAATCTAATTATGAGTTGAATTGGATGATGGTATTGATGGTATATGTTACGGATTAAGGAACGTAAGGTTTGAAAGGTTGTGAGACTAATTCACATGAAGTTTTCTGTATAAGAGAAGTCTAAAGAATTACTTATGCCTAAGAGTTGTCGAAGAACACCTAACTGAGTTTTTATGGAATTTGTATTTTTGGATTGGAGCTGTGAGATTGAATTATATGATAATTCTTTGTAAAGGAATTTAAGAATCCGAGGTATTCGAAGTTATCGATAAGATACATGAACCTTTCTATGGAATTTGGATTCAATATTGGTATCGATTTTTATGTGATATAGATAATCACCTGTATGAAGTGTGAAGACTCGTAGGAAGATTGTTGCATCAAGAACCAGGTATGTAAGGCTCAATTCTTTCTTATTGGCATGATCCGTATCAAAATGACATTTACAAAGCTAAATCCGATAAGCATTCTACATCTAATCCTAAAGAAAGTACTTGTAATTCTTCTTCAAATGTGTTATGACATAACAACAACATACAACATACCCAGTGAAATCACACAATGTGGGGTCTGGAAAATATGTTATGATATAATTCCTCATTTATCATAGAGGTAACATCCTCATTCCAAGGCATCTTTGTAATGTCAATAAGAGTCGATCCATTATTGTTTATTGGAAGTTAATTTAATGATGTGATTCATGGTTTCTATAGAGTTAGTGAAAGAATAACAAATGAAGTATTAACCCTCATAAGGGAGTCGGAGGTGCAACAACCTCGTTGGCCCATGAGTTGTTATATATCAATCAGGTATCAAGATCTGTATGCTCGGGCCTTAGGGCGTCGGGTTCCAGCCACACCCTCCAAGGTTGGAGTGTGACAAAGTGGTATCAGAACAGGTTAGTCCTAGGGATGTCTACAAGCCGTGTCTAGTAGAGTCTTGCTTATGGGTGTGTTGCGTGACACACTTATAAATAAGAAGCTACAGGGAATTTGGGATGTTACTTTTCTTGAAAATCTAGATCGTGCATAGAAGTGAAGTTATAAGTCACTAAATTCCTATCTTTTCATCTTGATCTTTTCCCGGTAATGCCAAGATCCAAGGGAAGTACTGATAGCAGGAATTGGGTCAGAAATGCGAAAGAAGGTACTAGCAGATAGCCACCCATTAATATGAATCTGGGAAATATAAGGTCACCAGAGGGGAGTATGAGTTATTCAATGGAAGAAGATCCGTCTAAGGATCCATCTATTGAGGGAGATCTATCGGAGGATCCATCTATAGAGGAAGATCCTTCTATAGAGGAGGACCCATTTGAAATTCCAGAGGAGTTGCCCCTTTAGAGTGCCACCAATTTCAGTGGTAGTGACAAATTATAGGAAAGCCCATACAATACAGAGGTCATGGGCGCAATGGTCATTTCCATTTGGGTTGGGTGTGAGTGATCATGTGTATGCAACAACACCTCTAGTTATCTTTTCAGATCAGGGTCATGTTCAAATACCCTCACATGATAGACCTTTATAGAGACTCAGAATCCTATTATCATAGACATTAGTTAACTAAGGCTCGACTCTAACAAGTAAAATCAAGGAAGAAGTAACCAGTAAACAAATTGGATGGACGCAAGTACTGAAGAATTGATAATGCGATAAGCGTCAGATCAAAGATCCCGAGTAGCAATCAGGAAAACACTAGAAGATGTTGGAAGTAGTAGACCATGATGTCAATAATGTGAAGAGAGGAACGATGAAGTATATTTATCCAACATTGAGTTATGTTCTGGATGTGGAGCTTTAGGCCATAGGGCCAAGGAGTGCCCCAAGAGATTTCAGTCATTATGCCATCAATATGGATAGGTACATTATGGATAGTGTCTAGGTGATCTGGAAGAATGTTACTGGTGTGGAATCAGGAGCAACCGAGTGTACGAATGCTCGAGGTTGAGTTAGGGAGGATAGTGGATTTCGATATTACTTCTAGTTATGCAAGCAATCAAGTATGTTGATAACTTTATTAAGAATAGTTGTGTTTATGTCTGTGAACAGTCAGTTATTGGTGATATAAGGATTGCGTCATACAAGACATATATGAACCATAATCAACACTAAGAGTTGAAGGTGGTAAGTGAAATTTCTATTATGTTCAAGGATCTAAGTATGACAATTTAGGATTAGCTATTTATTGATTACGGACGTATCCAACACTCTTAGACTCTGTAGCATGAGTAATTTAGGAACGCCGAGGAAATATAACCATGACCTGAATAAGAGGGATTCATGAGCCCAAATAACTAAAAGGGACTCCAAAAGAGTAATAAGGGAAAATGAATTTCCAGGCATGAATTACCTAAAGTTTTGTCCAGAAGATAGTGAGAGGAAGAAAAAGGACTCGGGGGGTTACACGTTAATTAGTAAACTCCAATCCCCTCATAAAAATTAAACTATTCATGAATAATTGTTGAATGGAAGGAGATTTGTCAATCAAAGGCAAGCGATATACCTTCTTCATCAGGAAAGACGATAAGATTCTCGACATTAAGTGGAAATAATTTGTGATGAAAGTATGACTAATAGAGAAGCAGTGACAAATGATAAATAGGTGTCTTGTAGACATAAGTATGAGCGTTATGACAACTTAATCAAGTTGAAGGATATATCTTACACAAATAGATTAGTGGAAAATCGAGAATTGTAAGGATGGCAATAAAGGAGTTGGAGATGGACTTCCAACTAACCAGAATACCAGTAAAGGATAAAGGTATAAGTAGGAGTGGCATTTAAGCTTCCCGAACTAAATATCTAGGTTATGATGTCCGCAAACGATGATACCAAAGTATGCTAAGACAAGGAGTCATTGAAGAAATTCAAATCGGCAATCGTCAAGTTGAAGTAATCGGAAAGTGGATCGAAAAGAATTCTAACACCAATTTAGGGGAGAAACCCCAAAATTAACAACAACAATGAATCTAGGTATGACTCGAATTAAATATGCCAAGCCTTAGGTTCGTCGTGAATATCGGTAAGGTGTTTAAAGATATATAAGTGGGAGTAAGCGCGAGTGAAACCTGATGTAGGGTATAACGGAGCAATGAAAAGAGGATTTAAAGTAAATGATAAGGAAAAGAGCTAAAGAGCAAGAGTAAATGAACACTATATGAGCAAGCAAGCGTTAGTAGATGTGGATGGCTGAGTAAACCAGAAATCTTACAAGAAATATAATGTAATGGTAATAATGATAAGGACATCAGTTACAAAGGAGATCAAAACATAGCAAATAAGGGCAGCTGCATGGATTTAACTATGGTAACCACGAAGGGAGCGAGTAAGAGAAACACCTTGTAAAAGTAAATCTTTCAGTAAAAAAGGAGGTAGGACAACCCCTAGCATGAGCCATATTGAAAAACTAACTAGAGGATGTCAAAAATTTGCTTCGGGGAACAAGTATACAAGAAATACCCAATGAATGAATAGTCAAATGTGAAGTATAAGGGATTTTTAAAGTTACAATGGGCAAGTACGCGCTCTTAGTATGAAAGAAATATCATTTTTGGAAGATCATGAGTCTGGAGCCAGTGAATATAGTAGATGCTCTAGTAATAAGGCTAAGGAAAAGAAGAAACAATGTCAAAAAATAGAAAATACCTTGTTTCCAATATTTGATGAACGATATAAATCGAGAGAGGATACTTGAGAAAATATGGGGTATAACTAAGGAAATGATGAATCTATCTCAAAATACATAACATTGCCAAATAAGTATACAAGCTCGAGATATTGTAAGAAGCAAGAGGGTCAGATGTAAAGAGCATGAAGGTAATGGACCATAGGAACATATATCGTTGAACATCAAGAGTCACTAAGGAAGTCACAGAAAGGGACCACCCCAAAGAAGTAATAGGTGTCCAACTGTAATAGAAGTCGGGTGATACCACCCTTAGAGTTATAGGTAAACAAATTCTTTCTTATATTGGGAATTGAGGAGTGTCACGACGAAGCATCTCATCTAAATCCCCTTTAAGAAGTGTTGCTTTTGAAGAGGAGGTATTACGCATGGATTATTGAATGAACCATGGATCTTTAAGGACCAGTTTAAAAGAAGCCCTGAGTATTCAAAATTTTCATTATCCCGTCCTAAGATGACCAGTGAAGATTTCAGATCGGAATATCAAACACAAGCAGAGGGTAAACGCATAAATCTTGGAGGAAGTTTGAAATAAGGATTGACGACTAGTGAGGGGATATCAAAAGAAAAGAAAGGGACCAGAAGTAATGATACCAGACTTCATGAATGAAGTATAAAGAAATATGTATATCAACGGAGAAGCGAATTGAGAGATTTGATGTTAAAAGTAAGAGTTAACTTGACAAGGAAGGAAGATTCCATCTAAGTGTGATCAAGATCATGGTATCGAATTCAGTTGAGAGAGGCAGTAGCCACGAAAAGAATGCAGTCTCAATCATAAACATTTATTTAGAGACTACTTCAAGTGAAAGAGGAAAAGAGATTTATCGATAAAAGAATTTTTAAGGCCAGTAGGCTGCTTGGACTCGGGAAACTCTACTATTTTCACATTTTCTACTGGAGTTTATCATGCCACCACACTTTGTTATCATCTTACACTTCGTATCTACAGACTCAGTTATCTAAACTCATTCACAAAATGAACATTATAGCCCAGAAAGATGTGGTCCAGATGTCAAAATACAATGACTTAGACAAAGTACAATTGCTAGACAAATTGTGTAAAAAGGAATGTACGACTATGAAAAATTCGACAATATATCAGCAGTGATATGTTAATGTAACTTGGTCAAGTGACGGGTTGAGCCAACTTGTGGTTCCAAAGGAACTTTATCAGAATGATTACAGAACCTAAGAATCACTCTACTAGAATGATTCAGAATTCCTGTTAGTATCTGTGCGGTATAACCCCTCTATTTTTATTCAGTTTATCAAAAATAAACCATGTATCTTATGTAAGATATATTCATGAAGAAAATGTATCAGGTGCAGCTCGGATGTTAGCAAAAGGATATTAAGGTAAGTTATAGCTGAGCTCTCTTTAATTTCTGCAAGTATAAGTGGTCGTGTGAGGTCAATTGATGTTATTTTGATATGGTGTTGCCCTGTGTGGCATTGGATATATGTTTGGACTGCTTAACAGGTTGTGCATAGTCCTGTTTACAAAGAAAATTCTGTCAAAATTTCTGAAAATCTTGGGAGTTAGAATATTTCCAACATTCGCGGATGAATGTTCCTAAGGGGGGAAGGATATTACACCCCGTAGCTTCACGTTTCGTCATGCCATCAATAGATATTAAAGTCTCGAGAAGAGGCATGACCGTACGAAAGGATAATGAATATTTACCGCTTGTTTATGGAAGTATCGAAGTGTTTGGAAGTTAAACATATCGTAAAAAGTATGTTTCGACGAAAATGGGAAACTAGGCAACTTGATGGGACAGATGACGGACCGTCAAATACCCAGCCTGAGCCGTTAATCTTCCAAGAAGTTTGATGGACCGTCGGAAGTTTGATGGTCTGTCGAGTGTACCATCAAATTACAACAGTGCGGAATTTTTACGGGTTTATATTGGGATTTTCTGATTTAGGGTTCATTCCTCTTCAACACCAAACCCTGAGACCTCTCCTAAACCCTCTCAATTATACATCAACACCCTAAGTCAAAATTGAATCCGCAATCCGCAAGAATTTCATACTAAACCCGTGATTATTAAAAAAAAACTTCATCTCCTTGAGAAGTTGGTTCTTGAAAACCCTTGGAGCAAGATACTCTACTATTTAGAGGAGATTTTGATACGTACATGTAAGTTTTACTCATCTATACTTATGATTGTGATTAATTATCGATTTGGAGGAAGTTATGAAAAAGTTATCATGAACAAAATTTCACAAAATTGTGAAATTTTCGTAATATGAATTGTTGGGCTGTTTTACTCTAATTATGAGTTAATTGGATGATGGTATACGTTACGGATTAACGCTCGTAAGGTTTGAAAGGTTGTGAGACTAATTCACATGAAGTTTTCCGTATAAGAGAAATTTAAAGAATTACTTATGCCTAAGAGTTGTCGAAGAACAACTAACTGAGTTTTTATGCAAATTGTATTTTTAGATTGAAGCCAGGAGATTGAATTATATGAGAATTCTTTGTAAAGGAATTTAAAAATCTGAGGTATTCGAAGTTGTCGATAAGATACTTACATGAATCTTTCTATGGAATTTGGATTCAATATTGATATCGATTTTTATGTGATATAGATAATCACCTGTATGAAGTGTGAAGACTCGTAGGAAGATTGTTGCGTCAAGAACCATGTATGTAAGGCTCAATTCTTTCTTAGTGGCATGATCCATATCAAAATGACTTTTACAAAGCTAAATCCAATAAACATTCTACACTGAATCCTAAAGAAAGTACTTGTAATTCTTCTTCAAATGTATTATGATATAATTCCTCATATATCGTTGAGGTAACATACTCATTCCAAGTCATCCTTGTAAAGTCAATAAGAGTCGATCCCTTATTATTTCTTGGAAGTTAATTTAATGATGTGATTCATGATTTCTATAGAGTTAGTGAAAGAATAACAAATGAAGTGTTAACCCTCATAAGGGAGTCGGAGGTACAACAACCTTATGTCACTCTGATGAGTTTAGAAAGTATTCAGAATTCCTAAAGAGGTCGTCATATGCATGCATTATATATCTATATTGCCCATAGAGGCCTATGGCATTATATACGCAGCTATATAGATACGATATTTATTATATTGCCCACAGAGGCCTATGGTGTTATATACGCGGTTATACAGATACAATATTGATTATATTGCCCATAGAGGCCTATGGCGCTATAGATGCAGCTCAGGCATATATGACATAGATAATATTTCCCCTAGAGGCCTACGGCGTTATATACGCGATTATACTTCATTATGCATATTCTAGCCCAAAGAGGCACTCAGAGTACAGGTTGTATTTCCACTACTTTACCTTACAGTTATTCATTCAGTTACAATTTCAGTTTGTTTCAGTTGCATCATTGTACTTACTTACGATTTCAGCCTTACATATTCAGTATATCTTTCGTACTGATGTCCCATTTTTGAGGACACTACGTTCATGCCCGCATGTACAAATAGAGATGCAGATGATTTCCTCACAGTAGGACTAATCTCAGGTGGAGGTTGTCACGCTCCTTTCTTTCGGAGCTCTGTAATGAGCTGATAGATATGACAGATATGCATATGTATATAGTTAGGTATGTCGGGGCCCTGTCCTAACCATATGTCATCATTTTACTCTATAGAGGCTTGTAGATAGTGTGTTATGTGTGATAGTCGTGTGTGGCCTTGTCGGCCTCTCCAGTAGATTTATATATGTATATATATATTGGGGCTTTTCTGAGTGTAGGTGGTCATATCCTTATTTAGTTGAGTATGTGTCAAATGCCTCGTTGGCCCGTGATTTGTTGTATATCTCTCAGTTATTAGGATCGGTATGCCCGAGCCTTAGGGCGTCGAGTGCCGGCCACACCCCCCAAGGTTGGGGTGTGACAACCCTATTGACCAACACCTTATTCGATAGTCTTTAAATGATGCTCACCTGTGAAGAACCAACTCTTAACTTATTTTGTCGAACCATACACATCTAACTAACCATGTATTTTTTTTCCTGTCCTTCGATCAACTCCAAAGTCATTACACCAGTAATTATAGAACTTCTCATCTATTAACCTTTACATACCAATGCCCACAAATCTCGTCCAAAAACTTAATGCAACACCCGGTAATCCTTCAAATATACATCCACACTTGTCTAGCGCAAGAATTATTCCTATTATTCGACCACTGGCTCCCATTAGCCTACGACGAGTCTAACATACCAATGCATATACGACTTTCACACTCACTCAATACTAAACAACTATGAAATACTCACAAATCAACAATATCTTGGTTTCAACAATCCCTTATCATCACTAACCTCAAATATCCAAAGTGAACCCCACGAACACACTTTTTAGGTGAAGAAACGTGACTTTCTATTTCATTAAGCTTCACTCATCACAAGTAACACTTTCTATTCTAAAATCGATTTAATTATCAAAAATCAACCTAATGAACTCTAAAATTAGCTCTGTCAATTTCTACAGGTCATATTTAATATTTCAAATCTAACAGAATTTTTATATCGCCAGTCAGAACACATTTTCCCAAAATAAATAATTTATCCAAATAATTGAATGCCGGAATTTCCATAGTGAAATATTTTCCCAAAGTGAACCAAATGACATCCGTTTGACTTCAAATTTTGCAAACGGGTCAAAATAATTACTATGGAGCTTCTGAAATAGATGATACACAAAATAGAGAATCGGTTCTCAAAACGACCGATCAGATTGTTACACATGGGGAGAGGAGCGAAAGTTCTAAGGAACGAGATAAAATTCCACCATTTTAATTTTCTAGAAAACTAATGAAAAATTACATTGATTTATTTAGACCACAACAACAACAACATACCCATTGAAATTCCACAACGTGGGTTCTGGGGAAAGTAGAGTGTACGCAGACCTTACCTCTACCTTGGTAGGTAGAGCGGTTGTTTCCGAGAGACCCTCGGCTCAAGACAAAGCACAAGCACAAGACATTGATTTATTTAGACATATGCATAAAAATATACATAATAGCAATATATTTATGATGTGTTTGGAAATATAAGTACTTTTATTAAAATGATAAAAATGTCCTTAAGCTATTTTAAAAAATAGTTTACAAAGCATCTTTACATAGAAAAGGACATAGGACAGAATTGGAACGAAAAGGGAGTTAGGAATTTTATTTTAAGGACATTTCAAATATTACAAAATATATCAGGAATAATATAATAAATTTTTTCATTCAAATCCAAAGTGTTGATAAACAAAAAAGTTGTAAATTTGAGATGATCAACCTATAACTTCCGGATAATTTTGATTTAAAAGCACTACTTTAGATGTTTATCAATCGGGTAAATAAATCAAAGAGAACTAATAATAAGTTGATTTGATATAGAACACTCACTAAGTGGTTTAACAATAAAAGAAATCTCTATCTATCAATCAATTAGATGGTTAATTAACTTACTAGCATGTCAATACTTTTAAAGCTTATCAACATAATTGGCCTACTAAATAGTTATACTTCCTTTACAATATGGTTGGACAAGAGTGAACCAAACCAGCTCTTACAGTACGTAGCCACGAGGAGCACAAATATCACTATCATGTCAAGTTGGAATTAATTAAAGGAAGTAAATAGTCACACCACCCATTAAATACACTTTAAGAAAATAAATAACCAAGTATGGAATGTCGTGCAAGAAGAACATCTAGAGTGTGCTGCTGCTATCCACCTATTCAATGTTATGGACCCTTCACTAGTGAACACTTCAGATTGCCACTGGCGTACTCATAATTAAAAAAAAAAAAGTATCAATATTTAAAGAAAAAAAGTGAATAATTTTTTATAATGATATCATAATAGAAAGACAATCTAGACTATAATAATAAAATACAATTTAAGTAAATTGTTACAGTCTTTCGACGAGATTTTCATTTGAAGACACTGAAAGAAGTTTTGACAGTCTTTTTTAGAGTTTAATTCCTACAATCTCGTTTTTTTAAAACAAATGTGGCTAAAAAATTTAAGACATATGTTAAGTTTGGCTGGAACCCCTGAACCGTGATTAAACGAATGCTACGTTTGATTGGTTGGAGTAGGATCATTTAAATTCTTACGTTATTTCTCATTTTGAGTAATGTATATTTTGTGTAATTTTCTAATCAAGCGGTATCGAGTGACACCACGTGGAGGCAGGTTTTAAAGTTTAAACACTCTTAAGCCAGTCATGAGGAAAGTATAATATGAGAGACTACACCATTTATTACCAGTTTTAGCACTTGTATTTAAATACATAATTATTAATTTTCCAGTTAGTTTCAATCAATTAGCCCCACGAACTCTAAACGTTGTTGTCACAAAATTGCAAAACCTTATAAAAATCATAATATTCTTGCAAAAATTATAGGAGTAACTAAAAAAATAAAGAATTGGATTTCATTTCGAACGGATGAAAAAGGCTATTGAACTAACCTAATGAGTTTACTCTAGCTCTTCCATTTCATGATGGCACGGCAGGAGTAAGATTTGTTACTAGTAGTAATTATGAATGGGTCTATATCTTACTTATGAATTTCAATTCAAGATATAATCTCACCTTTTCATACCAATATAGTAGAGTTGATTTCTCATATCATCGTTCAATTTATAGTTATTATCTCAAAAAATCACTTTCTTTCTTGAAGTAAATTGAAATCAAGAATATATGTGACTTTTGAAATAATAATTATTACTTTTTTCGTCTCAATTTATATGATGTAGTTTGACTGAGCATGAAGTTTAAGAAATAAAGTGAAGACTTTTAAATTTTGTGATTTAAAATAAATCAAAGATATTTGTGGGTTATAGATCATCTCGTTATGTGTAAAAGGTAAAGTTTAAAGTTAAATTATTGCAAAATAAAAAAATATATCATTCTTTTTTGGATTGACTAAAAAAAAAAATGTGTCATATAAATTGAGACAAGGGACTAGTTGATTTACCATATGAGAAATCTACCAAAATATAGTAAGCAATTAAAATAGAAACGTAAAGTTTAGACGCTAATATTACCTAGATTTTGTAAATGGTAGTATTTGTTTTCTTTCTTGCTGTTTTGTAGATAAATCTTTGACATTATTCTTGTAACACCCCGTACTTTCAGGTAATAGTTTGAGCAGTTAGACGTATGCAAGTAGACCCGAGCCTTGGAGGATTTATGTCATATTCACGTATGCGAATGAGCTTAGCATATAAAAAGATGTGGTTCCGAAATAATTTAAGATAAGTGTGACAACAACAATGACTGGAAGTGATATTTTGTGTATAAAGAGGTTAAGGACTAGAGTTATACCACGTGACTATGATAATGGGTATATGAAGTATGTTAAGAGTGATTTAGCATTTAAGTAAATTGAGATCAATATTTAATTATGGGTATATTTGGTTAATGAGAATTATAGTGGAGATAAGAATAACTAATTAAGCTAAGTAATTAGATGTTAATTAAGCATTTTACCCGTGTGAACTCCTTAGATCACACTTTCTGACTCGTTGTAAAAGTTGACAAATCACCTTAAGATACATGCATATAACTCCACCTACCCACTTAATCATAATTAGTCACTAATTGACTCCCCTGGAATCACCCAACGGATGACGTTAAAGAAGGAACTAGATGAGCTAGGTGAAATGAGAGCAGAGTCTGATCTATGAGGAAAAGTACAATACAAGTGCTTCCCGGATGTGTAGTGGCCATAGTAGTTTCAATATCGTATGACATATAGGTTGAAAATAGTATTTTGTGTAATCGCAACAGAGACAAAGACAACCCGCAATCCAGACGAGGAGCCTAGATGTAACTAGAGTGGCTGGTTCAGGATAAGTTAAGGATTAAGGGCATATGAAACGACAAGAGATAATTTTTGCGTTGAGAGCTAAGAAGGAGCCAATTTATAGATATTAAGTGAAAGAAGGATGAATTACCTAGGCTTAAATCAAAAGAATTGAATATCAGAACGGAAGTAGTAGTCATTGGTTGGTTCGCAGGTAAAAGACGTTGGTATGAGGACAAATGTGATCATGAGGAAGCTAGACGTGGAAACCCCAACATTCGAGGATGAATGTTTCTAAGGGAGAAGGAATGTAACACCCCATACTTTCGGGCGATGGTTTGAGCAGTTAGACGTATGCAAGTAAACCCGAGCCTTGGAGGATTTATGTCATATTCAAGTACGCGAATGAAGAGCTTAGCATATAAAAGGATGCGGTTCCGAAATAATTTAAGATAAGTCTGACAACAACGATGACTGGAAGTGATATTTTGTGTATAAAGAGGTTATGAACTAGAGTTATACCACGTGACTATGATAATGAGTATATGAAGTATGTTAAGAGTGATTTAGCATTTAAGTAAATTGAGATCAAGATTTAATTATGGGTATATTTGATTAACGAGAATTATAGTGGAGATAAGAATAACTAATTAAGCTAAGTGATTAGATGTTAATTAAGCACTTCCACGTGGGGCCTTCCAGGGGAGTCAATTAGTGACTAATTATGATTAAGTGGGTAGGTGGAGTTATATGCATCTATCTTAAGGTGAGTTGTCAACTTTTACAATGCGTCAGAAAGTGTGATCTAAGGAGTTCACACGTGTAAAATGGGATAAGCATTCTTTGAGTTTATTAGTTCACTTTTTGGTGGGATTTCATTTAGAGAATATGCATATAAATTAACTAGTGGGTAAAGTAAGCAAAAAGGAAGAGTAGTAAGAGTCAAAACATGTTCATGTAGCATACTAGTGTTGTATTCGTATGATTTCAAAATCATATATCCCAACTTATTTTGTAATAGTCGCTATGATCGCCCCTTTCCACCATAACTTAACTGATTATCTTTCTCCAAAATACTCCAACAATTCATCATTTATTTTGGAAATTCGTTAGTTACCTTAAGAACTTAGCAGCAACGTAAGTTCAAATTTTGCGGAGGTAGTAATTCAGGGTATATAAGATCGAGGTGCTATACGACGTATACATTGTGTCGACAAGTGATCCGACAAAAGGTATGTTAAGGCTAATCCTTCCTTCTTTTGGCATGTTCTAAGTACGAAACGTAAACGTAATATTGTCCCATAAATAATTCTATTCTTAGTAGTTAAGGATGTTAATGTTATTCATTCCTATGTTCAAAGCATGTCTAAATATGTTCTTAAATCCCTATTGAGGTATATGGGAAAGATGTTAGTATTCATAACGTTATTCGAAGGTGAAGCGACATCACATCACTCCGACAAATTTATAGTGTCTTATTATCATATCATTCATGTATTATATACATATATAAATCTTGACCTCAAAGGTGTTATATACGCTACTATATGATATGCATTATATATATGTATGGGGTATGGAAAAAGGGAAGGCGTTATATATGCACCACCACCTGTAGTTGGTATATGATGATGATTATGCCCACAGAGGCTTGCATGATATGATGGGATGCCCACAGAGGCTTGATGGCATTATATACGCATATGTATATGTATGACCGCATTGAGCATGACATTTAGGCATATTATAGCCCTCAGAGGCATTCGGTACAGGTTGATTGTTTCTTGTCTCAGGTTACTTCCATGTCTCTATTATGCTATTATTTATGCCTGACATACTCAGTACATCATTCGTACTGACGTCCCTTTTTTCGGGAGACGCTGCGTTTCATGCCCTCAAGCTCAGGTACAGGGTGACGGTTCTCATTAGTAGGTTGTTGGCTCAGCGGATATTGGAGCACTCCACTTGTTCCGGAGTTGCGGTCTAATCTTGGTACGATAGTTTTGCATATGCATATGAGTATGGCGGGGCCCTGTCCCGACCTTATGATGTCCCGTACTCCTTAGAGGCTTGTAGACAGTTGTCCTGTGTATAGTAATCATGTATGGCCCTGTCGGCCTTGGTATGTATATGTTTATTGGTTGGGTCCTTTTGGTTGCAGTATTTTACATAGCTCTTTTCCAGTTTACTATTTTTATATGTCGGCAGAGTATCTCGTGGACCATGAGAAATTATGGTTATATGTTAAATATATGATTAGTGGTACTCGGCAAGTAAGGTACGGGTGTCCGTCATGATCCTCCGGTTTGGGTCGTGACAATTCTGGTGGTCCTTGCTGAAAGTGTCACAATTTAGAGAGTATTCATAAATCTTATTTATTTTCAATACGGAACTTTATTTGTATATCCAACAAAAACATCATCATGTAACAACCAGACTATGAAAATTCACAGATTTAGTTATCTTAAAGTGTTCTACAAAAGAGCGTGCTATTCTTTTAATATTGTGGATGTTTATGTATTAGGATTAATAAATCAATATCCTAAGTTCTCAAAAAAAAGTGTTCTACGAAAGAGACAGAGAGTTAATAAGCTAAGATATTACATAGGACATCATTATTCAGTTACATTAGTTTTGGTAATAAGGCAAAAACACAAATACAACATCAAAAAGATGTATCTAACTTTAGACATTTCAATTCACAACAAAAACACTTAAAACTGTGAATCTCATATTACACACTAGAACAAGAACTAAGAAAAATACTCCTAACTTGTTTAATTTATTCTTTCAACTACATTGCTAAATACTGGAAATACTAAAGTCACATAACTAAATTTTCCACTACTAAATATACAGGAAATCTGCAGGACGTCCCGTACATGTGCTAGAAAATGATCTTGTAGTAAATTCATGTTTCCTATTTCCTCCATCAAATCTATTCACTTTGCTCTCAGCATGAAACCTTGTCATTGGCATAATAGGATCATAATTCTTTAAGTTCCTCCGAGGCATCTCAATTGATGTTTTTTCACTAACTTTATATGCATCTCCAACAACCCCTACAGCTTTATGACTGTTACATCCCAAAAGAATGCCCGAACGACGTTTCGTTTTGTCTCTCCCATTGTGGACTACCCTATTGTGATTGGTCCTTATTGAGGGTATTTTGAGATCTTCTGAATCAGACATTATGGAGAAATCAGCTGCACTAGCAGTAACAACACTCCAATCAATGCTAACTTCGCTTGGAGCATAACATGACATTCCGTCCGAACCCTGTCTAGCAACGCTTGGATTTGCTGTATTATTACTTGGGAAACTTTCAATCTCAAATAAATCTGAACTTGCATCACTTTCTGCATAATCATCCTCATATGTTCCATTTGAACTTGCTCCTATGTTGATGATATCAATTTCTTCAGCTTTTGGAACAATTGCATCCCATGTTAACATGCCTATTTTTTTCTCAAGGCTCATTTTGCTTCTTTCTTTATCTGTTATTGGAAAGCCAAACACTTCTATGGACTTTCTTGGTTCTTCTTCTTCCTTTTGTAATTGTATCTTCACGCCTGGATTTCCTCCTTTAGGATGGAAAACCGGAACTCCAAGTCCCAATTCATCAATTTTCTTGAAGTGCAAATCTTGATGATTAGCTCCTTTTGTACTGGACTCAGAACTTTGAGCCAAGATTCTAGTTTTGATGGGACTTTGTATTGATTTGCCATGATATGTTACCCTGTTGAAACTCTTTTCGCCTTGTTGATCATCAACCTCAACAGAGTTCTTATCTTTGCAATAACAATTACAGCCAATTCTTGCAAGGAATTTCTTGCCATAAGACTTGTTATTAGGCTTTGTTGGCTGCGGCTGATGATGACGATTTCTTGAAATATCCTGCAGTAATGCACTTCTGCTATTCCAACTTGATTGTGAATGAATACTTGGAGTTGGTGGCCTAGTTGTTTGCTTCAAAGAAACTAGATTAGTAACTGGCTCAACAATCTTATGTTTGTTTTGTAGTTCACTATTTTCTTGATTTTCTTCATCAACCACTTCATTGAAGTATTTTTCTGCACTAAAGATGTCTATTTCTTCATCATCTGCCTTCTTGCTCAAATTTCTACTTGACTCAATATTGAGTACAAAGGTTTCTTCAGTACCATTTAGGTAAGAAGAAAATGAGGCATCAAGAAGATTGATACCACTTTTGGTGGCTTCTAGTCCTGATGAACTAACTTTGACCATAGCCATATGGAGACTAAATTTTGTATTTGAGTGCAAGAAGTAGATACTTTTTTTATAATGTAAGCAAACAAAAAAAGTAAGGGGAAAAGGACTCAAAAGAAGAGAATTTTGTGAAGAAAAGGCTTTGTGAGAAGTTAGATGGAAGCACTAAACTACAATAGGAAACTGATGAAAAATAGTTTCTATACAGATATAATAGGAATCATAGGAGGAAAAGGGAAAAGGAAGCCAGTTCACTATTGAAGTTGATGGTGCTTAATAAAGCAATATACCTTTTTTCTTCCTTCCCTATTTAAGATAATACATCACTAGTTATAAGAGTTCTCAACATCAGATTGTGATTTTCCTTTGACATTTGTCCCACCTTTTAGGGTGTGTTTGGTATGTCCAAAAAATGTTTTCCAATTGCTTCATATTTGGTTGGTCAACATGTTTTGAAAAATACTTTATCTAGGAAAGTAACCAGAACAACAACATACTCACTGTAGTCCCACAAGTGGAGTCTAGGGATGATAGATTGTACGCAGACCTTACTCCTACCTTGGTAGGTAGAGAGGTTTCCGATAGAACATCGGCTCAGAATAAAGCAATATCAAAGCAGGTCAAATAGGAAAAAGGAAACAGTAACTACAACAAAAATAGTATGCTAAGCGAAGAACAAGAGATAGTAAATCAATCAAAATATATATATATATATATATATATATATATATTAAAGCTAGGAATAAAATAGGTGATCTGGCCCTCCATTTGGCCAAGGATCCTATTTATCTTTTTTCTCCTTTTTTGATTTTTTTCTCTTATTTTTTTCAATTATTTTATTTTAAAAAGTCATCTCTATAACTCATAGCTATTTATTTATCATAAATTATAATATTAATTAATATTAATAATATTCATAACCTCCAAGCTTTTCATGTTGATAACCCCTAATTGTTTAATGTAAGGCTGGCCAGTGGGCCGGGACGACCCGACCCCGTCCCGACCCCGTCCCGACCCCGCCCGGTCCCGCCCCGACCCCGCTCTATAAAAAAAAAAAAAAAAAAAAATTAACGGGGCGGGACTCGAACTCGGACGGACGATGTCTCGTCCCGCCGGACCCGAGCCCGCCCCGTGCCCGCGGGACCCGAGCCAGCCCCCGAGCCCGTCCCGACCCCGACCCTTAAACCCCTTTGCAAAAATGGTCGTTGCACCAACGGCCATTTTAGATTATGGCCGTTGGCCAACGGCCATTTTAGCCCCCCCCCCCCCCCCAACCCCCCTACCCCTTAATATTTATTTTTAACCCATAAGTTATTATATTTACACTTTAACCCAATTTTTCAACTATAAATAACTCATTTTCTCTTCATCTTTCTCACAAATCTTCCTACAATCTCTCTAATTTCTCAATATATCTCTCTACATTGTTTGCTAAATATTCAATTTTATTAATTCATTTGGGAATTGGGAGTGAAGTTGGCAACTAGCTTGAGGATCTTCCATCGAGCAAAGTTTCAATTTTCAACCTCTCGATTACACGTCGACGTTACGTCGACGTTTGGTACATTCGTTCCTTCATTAAATTATTATTGTCTGTTTATTTTATTTAGCGCACTTAATTTTATTGTCTTTAATTATTTATTATCATAATTAAAATGGAAGGATTAAAAGGTATGTTTAAGGGTAAGGGTGCTTCTTCTAGTAGAGGCAACCAGGGCAAGGGTACTTCTTCTAGTCATCTTATTCCTACACAGGATGATTTTGTTGATACTCAACATTTTCCTACAATACCATTAGATTTAGACGAGGAGTTATTTTCTGGAACTCAAGAAGACTTTAATTTAGACGATGATCTAGACGATACACCCACTAATATTGATGACAACACGCCCACTAGTGCACCTTCAACTCGAAATACCTCCTATTCCCCCTAGTATGAGACGAGGTCCAAAAAACGACCATTAAAATCGAGATGCATGGACATTTTTTGATAGGGACGTAGAGAATCAAGTAGCCATATGTAAAATTTGTAAAAATGTTTTAAAATTTAAAACTGGAAAAGGTCACGGTGGGACGGGGGTTTAATTAGACACGTAGTAAGTGCTCATCCAAATAGGTATGCCCAATACCAGGCTTCAAAACCGGGTGCGCAAACGGCCGCTCCATCGGGACAAGGTTCACATACCGATACATCGTCCCGGACCAAGTACAGGGTCAAATTAACCCTATGACGGGGGGAATTGTAGGCTCTAAATACAACAAACATAGAGATAGGGAAGCAATATCAAAATTAGTTGTCAGGAGGGTTTGCCTTTTTCATTTCCTTCATCTCCCGGTTTTATTCATTACATTAGAGATATATATAATCCTCGCTTTTAACGGTTTTCCTAGGTCAACTCGTTAAGAGAGATGTATTTAAATTTGCGCATGAATATCAACAATATTTACGTTTTTCATTATATCATTTTAATGGCAAAGTATCTATCACGTCCGATATAGGTCGTAGTACTAACGGCCATGATTATTTAACCGTAACTTGTCATTGGATAGATTATAAATGGTCTATGCAAAAACGTATTTTAGCGTATAGATATATAGATGATAGGCACACTTCGGTACTTTTATTGCGTAAAATATTTATCAAGTGTGCGATTATTACGGAATTACCGATAAAATTATGACTATTACATTAGATAACGCTTCTAATAACAATTACGCAATTACAATGTTAAAAAATAGTTTAGCTCCATCTTTTCCAGACCATTTTCATATAAAATGCGCGTGCCATATATATAACTTAATTGTAAAGGATGGTCTATCACTTTTTGAAGACCTTCTTAGTAAAATACAATTTGCTATAAACTTTATTTTTAAAAGTAATAAAGTACAACGTAGAAAAGAATATAAAAAAATTTGTCATGATTGTGGACTACCTTTTAGAAAAATTCCACAAGAAGTATCCACTAGGTGGAATTCTTTATACGAGCAACTACTTGTTGCTTATGACTATAAATTGCCTATAACTTTATTTTTTAACTCTCATAATAAAAAGCCAGCTGATATGATTTTAGATAGTGATTGGGAAAAAATTTCCGAACTTATTGTATTTTTAGAGAAATTTTTTCAAGCAACAAAAGAATTTTCCGGTATATATTATCCTACTATTTCAACTATGTTATTTTATATAACTCTAATATTTTTATTACTTAGTGAATATATGGAAAAACCAAATTATAAGGCAGCTATTAAAAAAATGTTTGTCAAAATAAAAAAATATTTTATTCCTATTCCTTCTATTTATATTATTGGTTCTGTATTAAATCCTACTATTAAAATAGACGGTACTAAATCACTAATTGAAACTATTTACGATTGTATAGAAGTACTACCACCTCCAAGTCCCAAAAATCTAAATCACCCACCACCTATTGAACAAACTAAAGAAGAAGTGTTGAATAGCGTAGAACACCACCGCAAAAATATATATAGATTTTATCAACAAGAAAATGCTAGTAACGTACCGGCTACCTTACTATCTTCTTCATCTTCAACACAACCTCACAAAAGACATGTTGTTTCGCGGCTAGTATTGAAAGCCTCGTAAATAGAATGTGCGGCCGTACCTCTACTAACCAAATTAGCGAGTTGGATATTTTTGTTTTGCGGGGTTCGTACCGTATCATGAAGTTATCAATGAAGATGGACAAGAAGACTTGCTTGAAATACCGGAGGGGAATGAGAAGACCTTTCCGACACTTTCATTGATGGCTCGAGATGTTTTGAACATTCAAGCGTCATCAACTGCGTCGAAAAGCGCTTTTTCTGAGCAGCAGATATCAAATAGGAGACCACAGACACTCATTGGCCGGAGACGACTTGGAAATTGCGGTATTATTCGGAGATTGGATACGAGCGGAGCGGAGAAGGTGCGGTCAACCGGAGATCAACGAAGAAGATGATGAAAACTACAACGAAATCTTAACCGAAGGTAGTGGAAGCGACGTGGATCAATTTGACCAACAAATTCCAATTCCAACCGAAGAACCACATGAAATCATCAAGCAATTAGAACAGTTTTTTTTTGAGAATGTAATTTTTTTAATTGTAATTTTATTATGTAATTTGCAACTTTTGGACAACACCACAAAGTTGCAATTTAGATTTTAGACAATTGTATTTGTATTACAAAAAAATCATATGTCTATTAAATAATATAAGAGGCACAAAAACAAATTTTGGGATGTTTTTATTACACTATCTTGTTTTGTTTATTGAGTTTTTTTTATACATATGTTATTTTAAAAAAAAAAAAAAAGGAAAACCCGACCCCGCCCCGCCCCGATACCGACGGGATTGGGATCGGGACGGGGCCGGAGCAGTCCCGCCCGCACCCGACCCCGCTAGGCCCGCTAGTCCCGATCCCGACCCCCCGGATCGTCCCGCCCCGACCCCGACCCCGCCAGACCCGGCCCGCCAGACCCGAGCCCGGCCCACTGGCCACCCATAGTTTAATGTACAAATTTATGACATCTTAAAATTACACCAATTTCTATTCATATAAATTTGTTTCTAGCCATGTTGGTTATCCTCTATCTTTGTAGTGCAATAGTCATCACCAATATAGAGCATTTTTTTTGGGTTCTTGATGATATGAATGGAGGAATTCTTCAAAAAATGATTTCAGTTTTTTCTTTGCTTGTCTTTTTATTTTTTTTAGAGAATTTGATTATGCTATGTTGACAACATAGTCCTTATTTCCACTTTAACTCATAATTATTGTATTTTCTAAAGTATCATTTTCTTAGTTATTTTTATTTTTTTGTGTTCTTTTCTTTATTGGCGAGGTTAACTTATTATGTCTCCATGTCAGGACGTGTTTCAAAAGCGAAAGCAGAGAAATAAAGCCTACGTATGAGTGCATGCTGCTTAAGGAAGTAAGTAAGTATATGTCATTTTGTAGTCATGTGAATCAACTTATAATATACCTAATGAAAGAGCATGAGAACGTAAAATTAGTTTGTAATTTTCAAACAACAATTTAATTCATATGAGGTTATTTATTGATATGTAAAAGTGTAGTCTTCAATTTTTTCATTTTCTTTTTGTTGATAAAAGTCCTCAAGTTTTACGGATTTTCATAAATTATTACCACCATTTGTTGATTCTATACTCCTTGGGCTTACTACTTGAAAAGTGTAGAAACAGTATTGGGTTATAATAAAAAAATAATTTAATAAAGGTATTTGTCTCACCCTTTCCCAAGAGAAGAGAGGAATTGTTGTTCATTGGACATTCATTCAAAAAAAATTTAATCATTTATAGAGAAATGAATTATTAGTGTTTGTACGAAATATTTCTTTTTCTTCTGGTTTAAAACATGGCAAGGGGTAGTCATAAATGAGTAGTGATAAGAGAAGTTAGTCAAAATATAAATATTTTAAGATGTTTCATAAATTTAGCCATAAGTAAAACGAAAATTAATTTAATTATTGAAGGAATGTTAATTATTTAGAAGGATACGAATACGAGAAAGAAAAGGATGAAGAAAAAGAAGAATGTAATACTGTTTATAACTTATGATATATTTCTTTAAATATTTAAATATCTAAGTTATATATTTAAAGAATAATTATATATGCATAATTTAAGACCATGATTAGATCATAAAAAAATTAAAATAGAAAGGGTACAAAATTGGATGAAAAAGGCAATTAAACTTAAATTTTAAATAGCGCTATTCGAAACACAACAATATTATTTTACGGGACGAACAAGGAGGATGATAAAATTTTGATGTTTTGAGCTCTCCAAACTTACAATGTTACTTTGTGCAAAAATAATTATTTGCAAGTAGGATGCAAAACAAACAAAACACCTAAAAAATAAGGTAAATTTGAAAAGGTCGTATAAAATTATAAGAGCAAAATCATTGATAAAAGTTCTTACAAATAAGTTTCGGCTAACATTGAAATATGTTCGTTGATGCACTTTATCGGCAAGTGACTTTTATGTACTAAAATGTGGAAAATGAAAGAGGAAGATAACAATTTATAACCAAATTATTTATGAAGTAATTTTGAATGTTTAATATAACACATAAATCATAAATTTATAATATATATTTAATTAGGAGAAAATTTAGTTTTGGCATTTCTGTAAAAAAAAAAAAATAGTAGAAGAAAATAGGCAAATCAACTTGATTATTTTAAGGAAATATAACTTCAATTGCTAATTTTTCGGAGGGATTGAAAAAAAAAAAAAAGATAAAAGGTATTTGAAAAGAGAGTAGGTAAAAGGGAGCCAAAAATAATGTTATGGTGAATATAAAGAAAGAAATTATTACATAAGAAAACTATTAAGATGGAAAATGGAAGGAAAAAAGATAAGAAACTGAAAAATTACAAAAAGGAAAAAAATAAAGAGAAATTCAATAATGCCAAGAAGGTAATTAGTAGGTTGAATAAAGACATATAATGTTGACAATAAGGATATTTCTTGAGTATATGACTCGTGCTCTTTTAGGTTCTGATGTTTTTTTATTTGGAATCGCGTTATATACAAATGCTTTCGAATAATATTTTTTGCTTACTTACCAAACACTAAAACATAAGTAATAAAATCACGTATTTTCCAGAAGTACGTTTTTCGTAAAAAATACTTTCCTTCGTACCAAACACACCCTTAGAGTTTTAGTACTTATCAGAACTTTCCCACTTTTTAAAAGTGGTAGATTTACACTTTCTTCTATTCCACTTACTATTTTCTTTATTAATCTTAAATTGTAATTCAATTTTGAATAAAGAGAAAAGCAGTTTTCATGGAAAATGAATTCCATTGTACCAAACACATTTAACCTGTAATGATTTTCCAGGTGGCTAGTTACTTTCAGCTTTGCAATCTCTTAACCATAAAACTTGTATAGTAAAATTGGTTATATAAATGTACTGTTTGAATTTATCTAGCAAAAAATGTAGAATATATTATTGTCCTTTGTGGAATATATTTAATTTGTTTTAAATATGGTGTAGAAGTAGATGGGGTTAGGAATCTATCAAAAAATAATTCATATTAATGCAGTTACCCCACGTTAGCTTGAGCTTTAGCTATCACAAGTTATAACACAAGAACAAGTCAACTTAATGGTGCTTTGTGAATTTGGCCCATAAAGATTGTTGGCCACACAAGATTCACAATATCTAATAACATTTGCAATCAAATCTGAGTATGAACAGATAAAGAATTTTAACTCATTTGGTATCTATTAATGTTGCATTTGGTGTTGTGACATTTGTACTAACATATATCTTTGAGTATTGATATGTATGTGTAAATATGTTGGGACAAATGTTACGTAACATTCGAACCAACATTTCTTTAGAACAGTTTTGTCTTACTTCACGTTAAGCGGTAATATTTTATTGTGAGCTAAAAAATGACTTAGGCGTGGTGAATTGGAGTTGTGTAAAACGTGGGAGAAAGAGTCAAATCTTGGGGAAGAAGTCGAGTAAGGAACAAGTCAAAGTTGTTGAGATTTTCACTCCTCAATCATTTACCACAAGCTGCCCACCTTTCCTTCAACCTCCACAACCGATCGATGAAACTTTCAAGGGAACTCTCCACTATAAATAGAGAGGCCACAACAGTGAATCGATATCCAGAATTAGATTGCAAAAATACCAAGAGAGCTCTCGGAATTTCATCTCAGAAATATGGATCACAAGTGTTGTCTGAGTGTGTCGACAACATTCTGTCCAACATTACAATTGTTGTTTAGATTCTAGATTAGTTTTGTATGGAGCGATTGTAATGAGAGGTGTCTATGTCTAATTAGTTAGATTTTTCAGGCAGAAGTCATCTGCGACTTCAACTTTTAATTCCTTTCAATTTTATATTGTAAATCTGTAAAGAAAGGAATTTGTATTTTTGTATATAATATATATATACAATACATCTGGTCATTGACCATCATAAGTTATATAACTTATGAAAATATTAAACCATTGTGTTCTTTAAATTCCTCTGCATTTACTTTTTAAAGCTACCGTTTTACTAAGTATTGTTATTGGTGTCGGACGACATAATTGACGACATTCTGAAACAGAATTGGCATTCGATTTATTCCATCTCTTATTTTTATTTGATCCGTAGCTCCCTTCAATATCAATAATGGTGGTCATTCATGTACACATGCTCCTTGTCGGCATATTCTTCTGCAGAGCCACAGATTCACATAATACTTGATACACATAATACAAGATCTTACAACTCAATTAGCAACATGTAAGGTGGGCTAGTCCCACCACCTAGGAGTGTGATGAGATGGTTAGGTCCTCCACACTTAACCGGATGTCACAGTACAAGCCCATGGCAAGTATTGTCCGCTTCGGTCCAATAGACCTCACAAATTTGTCCCTTGGGCTACTCCATCATCGAGCCCAAAGGCGCACGTACTATGTGAACTTGTGTTATACCTTATAAAGTTCTTCGTTTTCCTCATATTCGCCTAAGGTGTAACTTACACCACTTCTTCGGAAGTTTGCCATCCTAGAAGCACACCAATCCTTCTCTTTGACCTTCCCTCATCGATCTGCCCACTCTCATGGTCGTCACGTCGGAATTTTCAGGTTCAAGCACTAAACATGGAGAACCTTTTGGTAGGGAGCGGTTTATTTCTCAATGTGTCTACCCAGTTCAAATCCAAATTAGTTGGACCAGTTTGTTTCGGATACTGAATGGTTAAATAAAGGAAATATATAAAAATGGTGGGGGCAGTCCCGACATGTAGTTTGGTGGTCATGTACTAGATACAATTCTGAGAGATAAGTTCTTATAAGGGCTATGAGTGGATGTTAGTTTGGTATTGATATGGCTGATAGAGATTATGTTTTTTGGCTGTCTTTAGATGCTGATGGCTAATTCTCTGTGCTTCCGTTCTTAACTTTACTTGGTAACACTTTTAATCCTAGTAGCCTAATGATAACTCTGTCACTTGTCAACAAAGGCGGATCTTGAAGAGGCAACTTGCTAGATTTTGAATAAATTGTTTATATCAAACATATTTCTTAACACAAATACAGAGTTTCAGCTAAAGCTATTTAGTTCTGCCAAATCTATAACTAGAACTCTAGCTCTGCCCCTGTTCGTCAAGTACGACTTGAGGTCCAATAAGATCAGTGTCTTGTGATTTCTCGGATAGGATCATTGGTTCTTTACCATTTATGCTGCAGATACTGGATCCAGTGCCCTTACAGTTTTATGTATTTTTTGTTTTTTTCTCAAGGATGTATCTTCATGTATGTTATGTTTAAGTTTCCCTAATTCTTTAATCAAATGTAATACTCCATTTCTGTAGAACAGTTTTCCAAAGTATGAAACTATTTAGTACCAACCAGTTAATGTAACTTACTGTCACCATCTAAAAAAGGGCAGCACGGTGCACTAAGCTCCCGCTATGCGCGGGGTCCGGGGAAGGACCGGACCACAAGGATCTATTAGTAAGGGGGGGAAACCTGAATAGCTACTATATATATCTGTACTTTTCCACCAAAGACTGGATTGAGGGAGACAAAGCTACAAGTCCCTCATTCTCTTGAAGAAATAGCAATTCATGAATCAAGATATCATATAAGAAATCAACCAGATTCAGATCCAAAGGTTCCACTTTAATTGAACACATTACAGAGTCTGTTTTTCGAGGGAAGAAAATGTTCCTAAGGACTTTTGAAATAATAATACCATGTTGCTCAGCTTTTAGTGTCAACATCTAACGAAGAAAATGAAGAAGATTAGAAAGGCTAAATCATCTTGGTATAATTTATGGACTAAAGATACGCCGTGGAGCTTCCTCTCAAGGACCCTGCTCGATCAAAACTTTCTAGTGGTGAAAATGTCTATAACCATGGATTTGTATCGATAAAGTTTAGATCCTTTTGTTCCATACAAATACATGGGTCAGACAACAACTTCAATGGCTCCTCATTGAGTGGATGTGGAGTTGTTATCACCCAGAGTCCAATATTGTTTGACAGCAACCAGTATTTTCTCAGGAACAAGGGGACCGTCCTCATGATCCATCAATTTGAAGTTCCACCTCATGCCTCCTACTATCTTCTTCACCTTGATCAGCACATCTACATTGTCTCTTAGAATGACAGCTCCTTCTGGACGCAATATACGGTCCATCTCTAAGAGAATGTCTTCAAATTCACACCTATACAATTAGAAAACAGTCAACACAAGAATGTTAAATTGCTAATTTAGACGACGACATGTCAATGGGTACTTTTTTCTCCTAGCTCCATTTTATCTGGAATTTTTTTCATTTTTCTGGCTGGGGGAGACATGAGAAATCAGAACGACGAATTGGCATCAATATTTCAATAAGAACAATGCAATTACCAATTACAGCAGATGAAGTGACAGCAGCAACAAGGAGAAATGACGGACTGGATTAGTCAGAGCACATGCAAACTTCTGCTGGTACTTCAAATATCAGTCACTATACCGTGCTTGACCTTGAGAAGGTTACTATAAAATTTTAAGTGGTTAACCATTAACTATCAGTCTTTGTTTACTTAAGCTACCTTCGCTTTTATTGTATCCCAATTAATTAGACCTTTTTACTTAAATGGCAAAGTTCCTTGGTTAAGTATTTGAAACAATCTAAGGTAAAAATATTTTCTAATGTTCTAAATTTATCTGACTTGAGCCGACGGTCTATCGGAAACACCCTCTCTACCCGATAAAGGTAGGGGTAAGGTCTGCATGCACCCACACTCCTCAGACCCAACCCCACTTGTGGGAATATACTGGGTATGTTGTTAAATGCATTTGGAATCAGATTAACCAACCTTTACAAATGCAGTTGTCTATACACCTACCTCGAATACGATGACCAAAAAGACTCCTAAAACTTATCTCTTCTTCGTTAGAAGAGCTCCTCAAAACAGAGAGTGTCACAGAAGACCAGAGGAACACATAAAACCAAGACACATACGAAAAGCCTGGTAATGTCTATTGGTCATTTGGTCTACCAAAAGGCAAAGTATTCTAAAAGTTGTATAACATTTTTGCTAATCCTATAGAGTGATGGGACTCAAAAGTGAGTAATAAAAATTTAACTTGAAGACGATTTGTCTAAACCACCAACTTATAGACTTGTTCCTTTATTTCAAAACAACATGAGACAATTTTTAGTTGTTTCGCATGCTTCATGAGGAAAAAAGAACTTGCACGTAGAAGCAATTAAGTCACCGTTATGTAAGTAGACAACTAGGCATGGCCAACAATAAGACCTTCATAAAGGAGCTGCAATAGCCAAAGTGCTATTAGGCTATTTATCTCAATGAAGGTCATGCTAAGAAGTAAATTAGCAATATAAATAAGATAACGAAGATAAAAACTTACTTGTCCTTGTATAAACTGAAAAGGCCACTAGCATGAATGAGATCATAAGTCCTTGGGTATGTAGAAAATGCTTCACACCTGAATCAGAAGATAACTATATGATCAGAGGATAGCTTTTCTCTTACATAAGGTAGAGAAATAGAATACAATAAAGTAAAACACAACAATTGTATCTCCTTGTAAAAAAAGCAAAGCTCAAACAGCATATTGCATAATCTTGACATCCCTTTTAGAGAAATAGAATACAATAAAGTAAAACACAACAATTGTATCTCCTCGTAAAAAAAGCAAAGCTCAAACAGCATATTGCATATTTTGACATCCCTTTTTCCGTTTCAATAAAGGAAGAATAATTTCTGATAGAAACAAATGAAGAAAATCATTTTCATACATTAGGTGCATTTGTGAAACATTTTCAAGGAATCATAACAGATGATTTCATCAAATATGAAATGCAGTAGTGGTCTATTTAATTTCAATTTTAGCTACAGTTATCCGAGTTCATGTTCAATATTACCGCTAAGCCACTGAAAAACAAAAGATGAGCTGCCCATAGACATGGAATTTCTTTATCATGATAAAAAGCAATGGCCTAATCAAACAGACTCCAAGGATAATTGAAATCCCAATGGAAAATGTGTTCAGAAGTTTAGTCCCTCTTTTTTGTTAACGTACTTAACCCTGAAGAGTCTGATTTTATTAACCTCTTAAGCTCAATACCTTAAAACTTTCTCTACCTAATCCAGAAGTAGTAATGCAAATAACTAATATCTGGCTATATATCAAATGCTTCCTTTCATAGGACAATTCTTTTCAAAGGAAAGGGTTATTTTTTATGGAGATTATTAGGTTATTGGAAGTTAAATCAAAACAGATTGAACCAGGGGAAAAAGATAGTTCCCTATCATGGTCCTTTGCCCGTTAAGTCAAAAGTCTAAAAACTGCAAGATTAATAATTAGTGGTATACTACCATGAAATTGAATGACAAGAGTAAACACAGACTGAATTCCTAAATATCGGTACTACAGATCATTGTTCCACCCTAGTTGTACGTACCAGTCATGATAGATGCCAATGAGTCCCCGTTCATATATAACTCCCAAAGTATTCTTCTCAGCTATTGTTGGCATAACATTCATAACCCAAAACTTGGGAGAGTGAAGTGCTGCTGCAAAACCTCCTAGTCCAGCATTCATGTCCATAATGTTGCGGTACCTTCCAGTGTCCAGGAGTTTGTTGATCTTCTTATAAGCACTTACGTGTTTCTTCCATTTCTTGTTGTCTTCCTGATATTTCTCAACAGACACTCCAGAAACTACTCCATTGGCAATTCTTGGGGGTACAGCATAGAGTCTCTCAGGGAATGGCTTTAGACTCTCGTCCTCACCGTTACCCTTGTCTGGTGTTATGCATGTATCCATTTTCTTGTACCTGAACCAAAGACGCAAAATTAATGGATCAGCCGTGAGCTTTATTTTCAATATTGAATCTATATGAACACAACCAAGACCAGTGAAATGGCTGCCTCAGACAAAACACAATAATCATGCATTTGAATATACAACAGATTTCAGGGTTGTATCACTCAGAGCTAAATAACGAAGTATTGAAAACACAATACCAATCCTAACCTCTTATACCACATTCAGCACAACAGGGCATCTAAAGATAGAATGTGAATTACTTTAAGTTCTCTGGAAATCCATAAACTAATAAAATTAAACCAGTCAAAAACTCAATTCTATCAGAAAACCAGTTTGGACAAGATGAAGCAAGGCTTATCTTGTTTATGGTCATTAAAGCAGGACAGTGCTGTTCATCATGCAATTAGCTATAAATTCTTATATTCCTGTGGTGGAACATATATCTGTTCAACAAGAATTAAGCACCAATTGAACAATTTCAGCTGGCATAATAAGCAGAAGTGGCTGTCGAATAATTAGATGGTCAAAACTGCAAATAAGAGAATAGGATAACAGATTAAAGTGCAGAACAATTTTTTTAAGAATGAGATGTGCAGAACAAGTTATTTAAATTGTGTGCAAGTACACAGAGAAACACCAATGATGGTGTAACTAAATAAGGAGAATCTTACTTTTAACATATTGCTTAAATCATTACAGACAATTTTGAACTGATGGTAACATGCTTATTGTAATGCAAGAACTTCAGTCTATCCTTTTTATTTTAGCTTTTTTAGAAAGGTTGGAGAGTTGAGATAAGTTGTAGCGTGCACTGAGCCACTTGCATGACAGAGTTCGCTTAGTAAGTTAGCAAAGTAATATTTACCTTATCAGATTATGGCAAACGGATTTTCCTGCATACTTAGTGTATCTTCTGCCTTCTTGGCATGCTATTCATTTGTGAGAAAAAAGTTTCTCAAGTTCAAGTAATTCTAACTGGTGACATGATCCAATTCCTTTCTAAAGCAAGAACTTCTACAATTGAACTATTAAGTACGACAACATACCAGACATTATCTGGATCAGCAGCTTTACAAACTGTGGCTGCAGAATTTTCTTGTGCGGAACGGCATGAGTCGGCATCCTTTCTTTTCTGCCAAATAGCAGTCTCACCCTTCTCAGATATCTTCTCCCAGCAAAGAAGATTAGCGGCCTCTTCAATCTTCCTTTGTTCTTCCTCAAGATCCTCCTTGGGACGTTCCCAGGCCTTATAGTTGGTTTTCCAGTTGATAGGAGGTCCAGAAAGCACCCAGTAGCCTCCAGGTCTAAGAACTCGGTCAACTTCCATCATGAGGATTCCATCTACATGATGAATGAACAATTCATGCAATTAGAAACCATTATCAGAAAGTAATAATTAGCTAAAACATACAGATAAACAAGTAAAATGCCTCCCTAATTCTAAAAAATTTAACATGTTTTCTGGATATCAACTGAGATGCATACCAGCAGCTCCCCATGGAATTAGACAACGAGAACAATGAGCCATATCAAAGGCTTTAGATGGATATGGCATTTTAATTGTTCCTAGTACACCAATAACAGCAGGCACACCCCTTTCCAGAGCAAACTGAACCTGAGCTTCATGTGAGTCTCTTGGGGCAAATGACATTGCTATGACATTCCTTTTCCAAAGATAAGCGCCCCAACTTGCAACCTAGCACGATTTTACAAATTCTTAGCCAAAAGCAGCAACAGAATAACTAATATTTTCCATGTAGGCAAACATAAATAGATATATAAGCAGGAAACATACCCCACACCCAGTGTCCAAGGCAGTCCGAACTGTCCCATTTTCGATTGGGACTACTGAAGCAAGCTGATCAATATACTTATCTGCTCCTTGAGGAAACTGGGTCCCTCCTCCTGGGAACCTAAACACGTTACCCTCATATTGAACCCAGTTCTGAATGGCCTTCTCAACTGTCAAGCTCTTATATGGAGCATTGGCATAGGGAACATAATCCCGACTTTTTGGCCATGGAAACGGGGTAACATATCCCTTAGGTGCTGGAATAAGGCAATGTAACTTCTCTTCTTGAGGTGGACAATGCCTTTCTCGGTAGTTCATATTTTCCCTTGGGAAAGTCATAGCACGCTTTTGATCTTGACATGGTGTGTAATCGGTGTACTGAGGATCACATGGCTTGAGTTCCTCGACTTCTTCCGACTCATCAGTACCACCTGCTTCGCCAGCATGACGAGTCTCAAAGTTGAGATTTGGTAGAATATCGCAATTCTCACCAGCAGTCTTGGTGACTGCCAGAGCTATACTATCTCCTTTCCCGAAACCACTTCTTTGCCATGCTCCAAGTAAATAGAAGAAGCAGCATAAACCAGCTATTATAAATATCGATACAGAAGTCCTAGTCCTATTATCCCCTGAACTTTTGCCCGCCATTGCAGCCCTGAAATATTTCCAGTACCTAGTTAGGATTGAAAAGGAAATCCAATGCAGATGCACATTTTCCTTCAAGTGTGTAAAAGATGCATGCAAATCAAGACATCACGAATCGCATATAACATGGCATTTCATTATTTCGAAAAGCCTGTAGCTAGATCAGAGTGAGATAATTTGGTTATTGAGGTATCAAAATCATATATTTTCTATACATAGGCTTATTTCAAACAAAACCTCCAAGATTCCTCCTCACGCCACTCTCAGAATGTAAGGCTCTCTCTCCATGCCAACCATTTCACGCCGAATTCAATATAAGTTCCTAAAATTAGCTGAAATCGACTAAACCAAAATGTAGAGTGAGATCAGATGAAGCTCCCCCCCCCCCCAACCCACACAGTGAGGCACAAGATGGAAAGTCGAATAATTACAGATCCAACACTCAAAAGTCCCTTCTGGGACATCCCACAAAAAAAAATTGGATCTTTTAAGCATTGAGAACTCTACAAGGATCAAAATCATTTCTTTAACCTGTTTGAGAATTCTGCTCTACATCACACTAACAGTCTAAATGTCTAATGATTAAACCAACATAAATGAAACAAAAACATCAACAAACACAATACACTGCCAAAGAAGAAACTTAAATCCAACCATTACATGCCACAATAAATGCTCACAACACAAGTATATTTCATTTAACTAATCAAGACAATGATCAATACTACCTAAAAAATCCACCAGATTTACAACATAAATGAGCTCAAAAACATATTTCAAACAAACCCCACCTGTCAAATGAATCAACTAAACACAAAAACAAGAAAACAAATCCAAATCACATAATCTCAATGATTTAATAACAGATCACAACTAATAGATGATTCAAGAAACATACCAATGGCATGAAAAGATACCAACTCCTTAAGACTAAGACAAATGGGTTATGGGTCCAATCCCCTAAAGCATTCAAAAATTAATCAAGAAATGAATTTAAAGAAACCCCACTTCAAAAAAACACAACTTTGATTTAAAGAAAATATTTTCTTGATAATTTGTAGTATCAAATACTATATGGAACACACACGTCTATTTTATCTCTGTCTTTCACATAGACAGACAGAAATATCGTACTTAGAACTTTGTTTTGTGTTTGCCAAATCATGTTGTGTTTGGTATTAATGGAAATGATGGGGTGTAGCAAAGTGTGCACCAATTAGATCCCAGATCTGCATAGGGCCCCACGCGCCAATTGAATAGGGATGTGGGGCCTGCAGTTGTGTTAAGATCACACCCTCCGTCCCATATTAGTTTGGCACCTTATTAAAAATATTTATTCCAAATTACTTGGCAATTTTCTAAAAATAAGATAGAATTAATTAAGTTTTTTTTATTTTATTCTTAATATTAGTTGTCTTTTAGAGTAATTAATATTAATTAAAGTGTAATTAATTGGAGAGGGATAAAAATAGTATATTAAAAAAAAAATCTAGTGATGGAGTAGCTAAGAAAAGGACTTTGTCGGTGCTAAATGAATTTAAGATGAAACTATTGGTTCGAGACAAAAAAGGTGAGAAACTATTGGTGGTAAATCAAACTATAAGTAAATCATTACTTCAGTCGTCTCAAATTATCTGTTGTAATTACTAAAAATAGTTATTTTAAATTATTTATTGATTCAGAAGTTTAAAACATAATTAATTTTTTTTAATTTGACTATTTGTTATTAATGAAGATGATACACAAATAAAGTAAATATTTAATAGAGAGCATAAATTAGACATAAATAAGGGTAAAGTATGTCAAATACCATTCTAATTAATATTTTTTTAAAGGAGTGTAAATCAAAAAAGCATAAATAATTTGAGACGGAGGGAGTATTAGTGTAGTACTCCCTCCATCTCAAATTATTTGTCGTTTTTTTTTTATTATTTTTTTATTTTACACACTTTTTAAAAAATATTACTCCATTAATAGTAGTATTTAACTACTTTTACCCTTATTTATGTCTAAGTTGTAATCTCTCTCCATTAAATATTTACTATATTTATATGCATCTTCATTAATGATAAAATCTACCAAGGGTAAAATGGAAAAGAATTAATTAATTGTGTCTTCAACTTTTAAAATGCTAAATAATTTGAGATAAATATTTTTAATAACCACGACAAATAATTTGAAATGAAAAGAGTATTTAATTTGTCATAGTGCGTTATTTTTTTTATTTTAGATGCATTTAAAAAAGAAATAAGACCTTTGATAGATATCAAAAGTAGGTAAAAAATTATTTAGGAGTCATCTGTCCATGAAATTTCAAACTAGCGTTCGGTTATATATTAGACTTATTTATCGAAAAAGAATTTGATAATGAGTTTTAAGTTTTCAAAAAATATTTCGGCCAGTTTTCAAAAATATTTTTTCACTCACAATTTCAATTTTTTTTCAAATTTAATACATATTTAAACACCACTTCAATTTGCAAATACATTTTTAACACTTAACTTCAAATACCAGTCTTCTTACCACGTTTTTTATATCAGCTGTTAAGTAAAAGAAATTTATATACACAAACACATCACATATCTATCAGTTTACTATAAAATATAAGGTGCGGGTAAATTTTTATCAAGGAAAATAGAATAGCACCAACTGTCACTCGTGAAAGTGAAACTATAGACATTTCTACTGTCAGTAATTTATTTTTTTCACACAGGTGCTGTATAAATATAGTGAAGGAGTTTAGTGAAACAGTCGGCAGAAATTGACGGCTAAAGATCGTGTAGTGAATGAGATATGGATGAATCTAGTGCGTTGATGGTAGCTAGGTGGGGTCCCCTCTTGATGTTTGTTTTATTTTGGAAGGTGGTCCAGGGATATGGTGACCACGACGTAGACTAACTTCCCCTCTTTTTTTTCTTTTTTTTTTCTCGAAATTTTACAAACTTTTCTTCCTAATACTCTAATAATTAGCTTAAATTGTTAATTATCATCCGTTTCAAAATAAGCGTATTATGGTAGTAATATTTTATATTAGGTAATTATATATTTGATTTCCGTAATCATAGTCTAGGATGACTATTGTATATCATATATATAAATCATTTACATTAATGAAATCAGCAAAGATTATTCTCTTTCATGGTATCAGCAGTCTAGAACAAATTTTTTTCTTCTCCACTTACTTCAGCCGTCATCACCCGTCGAACATCCCTTCAACTTTTTTTTTTGAAACCCTAATTCTTCTCTTGTTCCTTCATCATGTCTAACATAAAGAATACCTTTCATCCTGCACTTGCAGTCTCCAACATCATTATCGTCCTTGAAATGGAGAACGTCCAATACGAGACGTGGGCGAAACTTTTTAAAATTCATGCAAGGTCTCATAGAGTCCTCCATTACATCGTCAAACCGGAAAAAGGCAAGGAGAATGTGCCTTCCACCGATGATGAAATAGAGTTATGGGCAACTCTTGATGCTACGGTCCTCCAATGGAGTTATTCCACCATCTCTTCGGACCTCTTACACACAATTATCGAACCCGACGCCACGGCGATGGAAGTTTGGAATAGGTTGCATTATATATTCCAAGATAACAAAAATTCTCGTGTCGTGACCCTTGAGCAAGAATTCTCTCACATAAATATGGAGGATTTTTTCGAATGCCTCAACCTATTGACAAAGGCTCAAGGAGTTGTCGGATCAACTCAAGAACGTCGACGCGCCCATCACGAATGATCATCTCGTTCTTCAGATGGTTGCAGGCCTCTCCGAGGCGTCTAATGGGGTTGGAACTCTTCTTCGCTAAAGCAATCATCTCCCACTGTTCTACCAAACACGTTCCATGCTCACCTTGGAAGAAGAAAGGTTGACTAAAAAGGCTCCGGAGCCAATTCCGCCATGATGGTTGCCACGTCCCGCGAAACTGATAACTCTCAATCATTCTCCAAAAATTATTGTTAAAACCGTAACAACGGGTGGCAAAAAGGGTCAAACTGTGGGAAATCGTGGTGGCCGACGTGGCGGTGGCAAGAGTGGTGGATGCGGAGGCAACGGTGGTGGTAGTGGCGGACGTGGAGGCAGCAGTGGAGGTCAGCAGTGGACACAACACCCCTGGCAGCAGACCTGGGCCAGTGGGAAGTGGTCATGGGGCCTGCCTTGGGCCAGTGGGTAGTGGCTCATGCTGCCCTGCCCTTACCCATCTCAAAACTGGGCAGGCCCAGTGGACGACAATAGCGACGACGGCAAGAAGAAGCCCGAGAATGGCACGGGCCTCGCAATCACTCGATCCGGCGGCCAGCCGGCTCGCTGGGCCTCGGCCATAACAGGCTTTCGCTGCTGCGGGCCCATCCGTATCTCCAACCCATACGGATATTGAGGCGGCAATGCATACACTTGGGTTAAATCCTTCGAATGCAAATTGGTACATGGACATTGGTGCTACTTCTCATATGACATCCGCGCCAGATAATCTCTCATCTTATTTTAATTTGAGCAAAAAATGTGACATAAGTGTTGGAAATGGTAATTCAATTCCAATTCATGGTTATGGTCACACAAATTTGTCTTCCCCGAACCCACCTTTAGCCTTGAAAAATATCTTTCATGCTCCTCAATTAATTAAAAATTTGATGTGTGTTTGGAAATTTACAATTGATAACTCAGTTTCTGTTGAATTTGACCCTTTTGGATTTTCTATGAAGGATATCTGGACGGGGATACATCTAATGAGATGTAATAGTCGGGGCGAGTTCTATCCTATCACCACTACCATCACCACTAAACAATCCACACCGTCAACGTTTGTCGCTTTAGCACCTTCCTTATGGCATGTGCGTTTGGGTCATCCGGGAGCATCTGTTTTTTCTCCCTTAAAAACAATAAATTTATTGAGTGTAATAGTGCTCATAGTACTAATGTGTGTCCTTCTTGTCCGCTTGAAAAACATGTTAAATTGTCGTTTGTTGCCTCAAATTCTAGTATTTTGTTGCTATTTGATATTATTCATAGTGATCTTTGGACATCTCCCGTTTTGAGCTCTTCGGGCCACCATTATTATGTGTTATTATTGGATGATTATTCTAATTTTTTGTGGACATTTCTGTTATCTAAAAAGTCTGAGGTTTATTCCACATTCCTATAATTTAGAGCATTCATCCGTACTCAATTTGAACGGGACATTAAGAACATTCAATGTGATAATGGAAGAAAATTTGATAATGGGTCATTTAGAGAATATTGTGAGGTTAATGGTATATCTTTTTGGTTTTCATGTCCACATACGTCATCACAAAATGGGAAAGCCGAAAGAAAAATCCACACCATTAATAATATTGTCCATACATTACTAGCCCATGCATCATTACCACCTTTATTTTGGCATCATACATTACAAATGACAACTTACCTCTTAACATACTCAATAGCAAAGGATTAGCATACCAATCCCCACTCAAAATTCTTTATCAAAAAGACCCTTCGTATTCTCATCTTAGGGTGTTTGGGTGTTTATGTTATCCTCTATTCCCCTCCACCACCATTAACAAACTCCAAGCCCGCTCAACCGCTTGTGTGTATCTGGGTTACCCATCTAATCATCGTGGTTACAAATGTTTTGATTTATCCTCTAATAAAATCATCATTAATTGCCATCTCATTTTTTATGAAACATAATTTCCATTTTCTAAGTTGCATAATTCCGCGTCCAAGTCTTATGAATTTTTAGATGATGGGATATCATCGTATGTGGCCAACCATTTGGTCCAGTCCACTCTTGGGACCTGGACCAGCAGGCATGGTCCAGCTCAATTCCTGCTTGCCTAACACTCCCTTATCCGAACTTTCTGCTTGCTCGCCCAATTGGTCACGGTCAGCAGCCTCTGCTAGCAGGCCCAACAAATTCCAGCCTCCAGCCGGCCCAGTTCCTCACAACCCGGATTGATACCGACGTCACTACACCGACCCAAGTCCAGCCCACTTCTATTCTGAGTAAAGGACCCGTTACCCATAGCCAACGGGGTATTTTTAGATCAAAACGATAATTTAATCTCAACTCTACTGGCACTAAATCACCCCTATCACGTAACCACGTGTCTGCCCTTCGTGACCCGAATTAGAAAATGGCAATGGATGATGAATATAATGCTCTTATTGAAAATAAGACGTGGGAGTTGGTGCCTCATCCGCCTGATGTCAATGTGATTCGTTTTATGTGGATTTTTACTCATAAGGAAAAAATTGATGGTTGTTTTGAGAGGCATAAGACTCGTCTTGTAGGTGGTGGCAAAACTCAACAGGTTGGCGTGGATTGTGGAGAGACATTTAGTCTGGTGGTCAAACCGGCAACTATTCGCATTGTTCTCATTCTAGCTCTCTTAAAAGCATGACCCATTCATCAGTTGAATGTGAAAATGCGTTCTTACACGACGAACTCAAGGAAATTGTATACATGCATCAACCCTTGAATTTCAGGGACCCAGATCATCCTAACCATGTGTGCTTCCTGAAGAAGTCATTGTATGGGCTAAAACAAGCTCCTCGGGCCTGGTACAAAAGGTTTGCAGATTATGTGTCTACTCTTGGGTTTTCTCACAGCAGGTCTGATCATTCTCTGTTCATATACCGTTATGGTAATTCTATAGCATACATTCTGTTATATGTGGATGATATTATATTGTCTGCTTCCTCTAACAAATTGCGCAAGCCTATCGTATCCCTTCTCAGCTCCGAATTTACTATGAAAGACTTGGTGATTTTGAGTTATTTTTTTGGTATAGTTGTCACTCGTCATGCATGTGGTCTATTTCTTTCTCAGAGGAAGTATGCAACAGAGATTATTGAACGGGCTGACATGTTATTCTATAAGTCATCTCCTACTCCGGTTGACACTAAACCGAAGCTGAGTGCTACTTCTAGCACACCATATGAGGATCCCTCCCACTATCATAGTCTTGCGTGGCTCTTCAATATCTCACATTTATGAGGCGCGATATTACTTATGCAATGCAACATGTGTGTTTATTCATGGATGATCCGAGGGAAGAACACATGCATGCTCTCAAACGCATTGTGTGTTACATTCAGGGCACTCTTGATTATGATTTACACTTATATACATCATCGGTATCTACTCTCATGTCTTATACAGATGCTGATTGGGGTTGATGTCCAGATACCAAGCGTTCAACGTCTAGTTATTGTATATTTCTTGGTGATAATTGGTCTCTTGGTCGGCTAAACACTAGGCTACTTTGTCGCGCCCCAGCGCGGAGGCCGAATATCGGGGGGGGGGGGGGTTGCCAATGTGGTGTCTGAATCATGTTGGTTGCGTAACATCCTCTTAGAGCTTCATTTTCCTATTCGGAAAACTACCTTGGTCTACTGCGATAATGTTAGTGCGATATATATCTCGGGGAATCCTGTCCAACATCAACGCACTAAACATATCGAGATGGATATTCACTTTGTTCGCGAAAAGGTAGCTCATGAACAAGTACGTGTCTTGCATGTCCCCTCACGTTATCAAATTGCTGACAAATTTACTAAGGGTCTTCCCTTAGTTTTGTTTGAAGATTTTAGGGACAGTCTCAGCGTACGACAACCGCCTGCTATGACTGTGGGGGTGTGATAGAATATAAACAGTATATTCTTTTGATATTATTAATGATCTTGTACATCTATAATAATGATAGTAATCTTTTGTATTAGGTAAGTGTATATTTGATTTCCGTAATTATAGCCTAGGATGACTAGTGTATATCATGTATATAAATCATTTACATTAATGAAATCAGCAAGGGATTATTCTCTTTCAAATTCTTTTCATATCCACTAAGAATTATTTTTAATAATCACGATAAATAATTTAAAATAGAGGGACTACTAATTATTGTTTTGAATTTCTAATACAATAATTATTTTGTGACAATTTTATTTTATAAAGACGGTACTTATTTTGGGACCAGATGGAATAGTAAAAAGACTGGATCTTAGGAGCTAGGAGATCCCATATTTGCGTACTGTTTCAGAAAGACATGGGAACTATTAATTAAGTTTCATAAATACTGTCACTTCATGTAAAAACAATCATTATCGACGAAACGATTTACTTTATATATGTTGATAGTATTAATTTTTTATACTATTCATAAATTTTAAGTGATAAGATATTAATTACATTATTTTTATTAGAGTTTATTATCATACTGTAATTACAGTAATATTTATCAAGATATATATATATATATATATATATATATATATATATATATATATATATATATATATATATATATATATATATATATATATAATTGTCTAATAAGTAGCTTGATTGTGTAATACTGTTTATATTATATAATTTAATAATATATTTGCTTGAACTAACTTTGAAACGACAAAAAGTAAATTTTAAAAAAAAATCAATTTTTCGAATTTCATAAAAATTGAAACTTTCCCAATACTAGTTTTTAAACTTGAACATTTAACTGAGTTAAAAATCTTCCCAAGAAAGTTTTTTTAAAAGATTCAGTTCACACAAACACCTTTTGCAAAAATTAAGAAAAAAAAAACGTGTTTGTCAATCCAAAAAAAATCCAAAACTTCAAACAAACGCCAAGGATCGAATAAGGCCAATTGCTTCTCTTTTTTTTTTTTTACCCGACTTGTTATGTCATAAAATGTTTTAAAAAAAACTTCTGAGAAATAAAAATGACTAGGAGTAAAAAAATGGTTTTCCATTCGGTGTTCGGTACCCGCATTGGAAGCGCACCCTACCATTCGAGGGGAAACGCTCGCTACCAAAGACTTTTTCATATCCAGAATTCAAACTCAAGATCTCTGATAAAGAAAGGTGCAACTCATCCGCTGCACCACATTCTTTGATGATAGAAATAAAATTAGCAAGTGAAAAAAGAGGCCATAATTGAGGAAGCAAAGAATAAATCTCATAAATCATGGAACGTGCCTTACTTAATTATGGTACTTCTTACTAAAAATAATCAATTAAAATCACATCTTAGGAAAATTCTATGTTTCTTATCATTACCGACAAGACAACTAAGTTTATGCATCAGTTATTATATTTTTTGGTAAACTAAAACATACTTCCTCCGATAAAAAATAATGTTCACTTAATCATTTACACAACATTTCAAAAAAATATTAACTTCTAGGAAAAAATAGATAATTTGATTAAAATATCTTTAATTAAATAGGTATTGATATTTGATCACCTAACACTTAATAGTGACAAATCTGAAAAAGTAATGTCAATCTTTCTTGAATTGGTAAATTAACACTATTTTTTATTAAAAAAAACTACATTAACACTTTTTTTTTATCCGGGGAAGACTAAAATAAGGTTTCAGAATCGAGATCCAACTAAAGATGGATAAAGTAATTATATGCTCATTTTTATTTTCTTTTTCTTTTGTTTTATTTTTTTCATTATTCAAATAGGAAAAAGGGATAAGATGTCTAGATATTTTTGCCCTTTTCTCCTTCATCCATTGTTATGGTCAGCATGTTCATATTCTGTAACATATCAGAGATCTAGGGTTATACGTATATGACTTCTTCCATATTCTACCACAACAATAACATATTCAATATACGTGATCTCACACGTATATGACTTCTTCCATATTCTACCACAACAATAACATATTCAATATACGTGGTCTCACAAATAAAATCTAAAAAATATAGGATAAGATATATGCATAGCTTACCTATTTTTATTAGAGTGAAAAAACTGTTTTCAATAGATTCTCGACTCAAAAAAAATAAATTAAAGCACAAATAGAAAAAATATTACAACAAAATATCAAAACATAAAGTCATTTCTTTCATCTACATTCTTTTCTTCTTTTGGACTATCATGGTATCATCTATCCATCCAAAATGAAATATTAGCACAAGAAAAAAAAAATGATTGACTGATGAGGTCTCTTCCCAAGTAGATCCATTTAATTAAAGGTTAAAGTTCTATCTATAAATTGTGTTTATGTTTTTTTACCATCAAATTAAGAAAAAATAGCTAAATAAGTCCCCAACGTTTGATCGAAATCCCAACTGCACACTATATCTTTACGGGAGTCCTATTACCCTTCTAGACTAATTTAAAATGGAATAGATTGCTCCCTAAATGATGAGGTAGCATGAGGTGGCAAAAAAGTATATCCGAGAGACAAAAATAAATTATTAATTTTTTTATTTTAATAAGTATATTTTATTTGATATTAACTTTTTTATTTTTTAAAGTCTTTCCCTTTCTTTTTTTATTTTCTTTTTATTCAATATTAAAATTTTATCACTATTACAGCTAATTAATTATT
Organism: Anisodus tanguticus; assembly: GCA_034509755.1. Classification (NCBI taxonomy): domain Eukaryota; kingdom Viridiplantae; phylum Streptophyta; class Magnoliopsida; order Solanales; family Solanaceae; genus Anisodus; species Anisodus tanguticus. The sequence goes on along the minus strand of CM067540.1, from coordinate 7,832,657 downwards.
AATATAACTTAATTTTTTTTTTCTTTTCTTACTTTTCTTTTTCAAAAGTTCCTGTTAAATGTTTTACCAACTCTTTTGTCTTTTCAGAAACCCTTCATCAACAACCAATCGATCTCAAACTCATCACTACACCACCCCGGAAGAAAAGGCCATAACTAACCTCGATGAATCAAGTAGTTAATAGGACTCCCGCATAAATATAATGTGTAGTTGAGATTTTGATTAAACCTTGGGGCTCATTGGCTATTTTCTCCTCAAATTAAATTACTTACAATAATTTGTAAGTCTTCATAGTAAAGCCGATACGATATCTTGAAAAATAAAGTAATAACATGTTATAATCAGTTAATTTAAATTAATACTATAAATTTTTACATCATCATCGAATAATATTTAAATCATTTGCTAAAAGAGTTTATTGACGGACCCAGATTGAACCGGATTGAAAGAATAAAAAATCTAATCTAAGCCTAATAGGTTTATGGTAGAATTTTATTCTAAGTCTAATAGTTTATTGTTGGTGAATTATAATTATGGTAGTTTTATTAGAATAAAGTTTTCTTGTTAGACTAGAAAAATGAAGTACTTACCTCTATATAAGGAGGTCATTGTGATGATTGAAAGGTAGAAAGAATCCGCCCATTATTCTTCTTCTCTCTAAATTTTCGTCCCCTCTTGATTTTAAAATGGTATCAAATCTTTGTTAAAAGAACACGAAAATCTTAAATAATGGCGGAGACGGAGAAACCAACGATAAAAATAAAGAAATCGCTGGTGAATAAAACAACATTCAAAGAAAGACAATCTCCCCTTATGACATTACGACAAACGATAATCCCGGAATTGTGGTGACACAAGTCCAATTGAAGGGGAGAATTATGAAGAATGTGCTAGATCTATGAGGACGACCCTAAGAGCAAGGAGGAATTTTGGCTTCATTAATGGTACGATCAAGAAGCCGGATGAAGAGTCGCCGAACTTAGAAGATTGGTGGACTATAAATTATTTGTTGGTGTCATGGATTTGCAACACCGTCTAACCAACGCTTTGCTAAATGATTTCGCACAAAGAGGAAGCGAAAGAATTATGAACGAGCATCCGAGAACGGTTCGCTATTATCAACAACCCTCGGATGCAACAAATGAAGGAAGAACTTGCGAAGTGCAAGCAGAAGGGAAGGACCGTAGTGGATTACTATAGAAAACTAACTAAGTTGCGGGAAAAATTGGCAAACTCCCGAACAGATTCCGACTTGCAAATGCGAAAAATGCATGTGCAATCTGGGGATGATCTTGGAAACCAAAAGAGAAGAAGAAAAAGTGCATCTTTTCCTCATGGGATTAGATGAGGCAATGTATGGAACAGTGAGATCGAACATACTAGTCCATGAACTGCTGCCATCATTAAACAAAGTCTATTCAAAGCTAGTGCAAGAAGACCATGTGAGAGGATTCACACGAAAAATGAAAGAACAGAGTGAAATCATGACCTTTGTCGTACAAGGGAGAAATTCTTACCGTGACCAAGGTAAAGGGAAGAACGATGGTGCATTCTGCACACATTGCAAGAGATCCGGACATATGTAGGGAAGAATATTTTCAACTCATTGGGTATCGAAATAGTGGCCAGAAAATAAAAAAAGATACGAAAACTCTAGAGAAAGAGGACGAGGATAACAACAACAACAACAACAGAGGGAAGGTCCGGGATCTAGTTGCGGAAGAGGTAACTACCATGGCTAATGTTGTTGTTGTCAAGGATACACAAACAGAGATAGAACAGATGAACACAGACGGGATAGGACCTCACAATTTGAGCGAGGAGATTCAAAAAATAGTGATTCACGTATTGAATTCACAAGGAATAAATCCGAATGGCAAGATGGATGGTAAGACAACAAACTCATCCTGGATTATTAACTCCGGAGCTACCAATCATGTGACAGGTAATTCGAAGAAACTGAGCGATCAGCTGGACATTCCTGATTGTCCGATTGGGCTTCCGGATGGAAGTAGCTCGGTGGCTACAAAAGAAGGAACAATCAGGCTGAATGACATGATATGATTGAAGAATGTTCTTTATGTTTCGGATTTTACATGCAATTTAATTTCTGCATCACAACTAGTTGATTATTTAGATTGTGATGTGATATTTAATAGAATTATGTGTGCTATACTAGACTCTACCACGAGAAAGCTGATTGGAAAGGGTGAGCGTCGATGTGGACTTTACAATTTTTAGAATGTGCCGCTGATACGGGCTATGAAGGCAGAGGCAGTTGATTGGTTCGATCTTTGGCACAAACGGTGAGATCATCCTTCAGCACAAGCAACAAAGTCTATTATGGCATTATGTGTTATACCCCGTAGTTTAGCGTCCCATTGTGTCATTGATAATACCGATGTCTCGGAAAGAGATATAACTTTACAAAAGGGTAATGAGGGTTTACGACTTATTTATGGAAGTGCCAGAGTGTTTTGAAGTTAAACGGATCGAAGAAAATACATCACGACAAAATTGGGGACTAAGGCAAGAACGACTGTCAGGATTGACGGACCGTCAAAGGGATTGACGGGCCGTCAAACTACCATGGGGAGCTGTCAAAATGCCTGAGAATTTTTTATCTCAGGTGGCAGAATGACGGTCAGGATTGACGGACCATCGATCCCACCATCAAAGTACGGTGGTGGAGATTTTTTTCGGGTTAAATACGGATTGGATGTCTTGAACCTCATTTCCTCCCAATTTCAATTCATATATTCTATCTAAACCCTCTCCATCATATCTTAACATTCCTAGGTCAAATCCAAGCCGGAATATGCGAGATTAACGCAATAATTCCCGTAGTAATCGCAATAATTCCCGTAGTAATCATGGGAATATGATTTGTGGGCTATTTTGCTTGGATTATGAAGTGATATTGATAAGTAATTTAATTTTTGATGATATGGAACTAAGGAAGAAAGTTTCGGAAGATCGTAAGATCAAATTACCTATGTACCCTTCGTTAAGGAATCTAAGAACCCTTCGTGTTAAGATTGCCGATAAGATGCCTAAATGAAGTTTCTTTATGAAATATGGATTCGATATTGATACTCGACCCCTTTTGTTTGCTATATATAGCTATCCGTAAGGAGTACGAGGGATTGTAACGAGAATGTAACTTCAAGGACAAGGTATGTAGGGTTTTCTTTCTTCTTTTGGCATGATCTATATAAACGAGATGTAAACTCAACGCTACTCCATAACGATTCCACCCTAAACAACTAACGACCTCTGTGTTGATTTACGATTATACAATATTGCTTCCAGAAAGTTTATTCACGATTTGTGAGTTCTATAGAGTCATGTAATGATAATGATGTTACTCTCATAATGTTGATCGGAGGTATACCGACATTATGTCACTTCGATCGGGGTTGGTAAGCATGATATGTCCTCCGATTGATATTTATACATATATATAATGCATTTATATTACTCTCAAAGGCCTATGGCGTTATATACGCAACATATACATATACGACATTGATGATATTCCCCTCAGAGGCCTATATCGTTATATACGCAACTTATACATATATGACATTGATAATATATTCCACAGAGGCCTACGGCGTTATATACACGATTATTATACATATTTATACAATTTGATGCATTTGTGACATTATGAGTTTCGGGTGGTATCTCTGATTTCCTTGGATCACTGTTGCTTTATATACTGTTGATAATGGCCTACATATTCAGTTTATATTTCATACTGATGTCCCTTCTGGGGCACTGCATTCATGTCCGCAGGTACAAATAGACAGAGTGGCGCGCCTCCTCAATAGGTGATCTATTCAGATGTGATATTGTTGCACTCCCTTCTCTCGAAGTTGCAGTACATAAGTCTTTAGGTACTTTTTATACATGCTACTAGTGTTTTGGGATATGGCGGGGCCCTGTCCCGACCTGTTGATATGTACATGTTACTCTTATAGGCTTGCAGACTTATGGATAGTGGATGTTGGTATGTCGTGGCCTTGTCGGTCCTTTTTTATATCAGTACGCTCATATTGTGGCCTTGTCAGCCTTGACTAGTTGTTCATATGTATACATCCTACTGGACTCTTCTGTGTGTAGGTTATCTTTTAGTCTTGTCATATATGGGTAATTGGAGACGCTGTCGGCCTGAGTTTCATATTTTAGGGTTCAAATACTATAGTGGTATGCTCAGGCCTTCGGGCACTAGGTGCCCCCCCCCAAGACTGGGGTGTGACAAACTTGGTATCAGAGCATGTCTGTCCAAGAGAGTATGCAAGTCATATTTAGTAGAGTCTTGTTTATGAGTGTGTTGTGAACCACACTTATAAGCATGAGGCTACGAGATATTTAGGGTGGTTACTTTTCTTTCTGATCTAGATTATGCTATAATACCAAATTGCAAGTGTTCACTCATAATCTTTATCTTGTTTATATTCTCAGTTATGCATGCTACTACTCAATGACAAGAACCTTGCAAAGGGTAGACGAGGAGGCGGAAGAGGGTGACAGTCGAGCACCACCCATTGATCTGGGGAGAAAGGAGCACCAAGATGAGGCTATATCACGGGCCTCTATGACTCCACCCCCACCACTACCTCCAGAACAACATGAGAGAGTTTATATACCTCCGGTTCCTCCTCCATTTGCCCCCGATTAAGATATGGATATACGGAGTGCGGTGCAACTGTTGACTCGACTTGTGGCCTCTCAGGCCCAGCGTCAGACTCTCGGTATTGCTGATAGAGTTGTGAGTGCAAGAGTTTGGGATTTTGTTAACCTAGACCCTCGGGTAATTATGGGAACATACCCTAATGTAGACCCATATAATTTTCTGGATAAAATGTAGTGAACTTTACAAGTTATACGCACAATAAATGCTGAAATGGTAGAGCTGGTTTCTTATAGGTTATGAGATATGGTTGCGACCTGGTTTGAGGCTTAGGAGCAGACTCGGGGACCTCAAGCCCCACCTTTAGGCTGAAGGGAATTCTCTGAGGCATTTCTGTAGCAGTACTTACTGATTAAGCTTTGATGAGACAATAGGTTTTTACATCTAGAGCTGGGCAACATGCGTGTCAGAGAATATAACTTATAGTTCAACTCCTTGGCTAGGTATGCTCCCACGATTGTTGCTGATATGAGCGACCGAGTACATCATTTTGTTAATGGTTTGGGCCACACTTAGTAAATGAGTGCATGACAGCTTCACTGAACCCGAATATAGACATCTCCCATATTCAGGCCTACGCACAGAATCTAGAGGATCGCAAGAGGCAACAACGAGCTGATCGAGAGTATGATAGGGGCTAACACAAGAGAGCTCGGTCCGCAGGTGATGTATGGAGATTTTGAGCCAAATTTAGGCCTCAATTTTTGAAACGACCATCTTATCCGACGACCAGTGCGCCATCGCAGTTTTAGGGCCAGTGTCGTGACCAGGCCACTTATTCTAGTTAGGGTTAGAGTTCGCGGGCATCAGGCCCACAACAAAGATGGTAATCTTGTCAGACTGGGCCACCTCTGCCACATTGTGGTCGATGTGGTAGGAATCACCTTGGGCAATGCCTTTGAGAGCCAGATGTGTGTTATTCTTGTGGTTATCCGGGGCATTTTGCTAGAGAGTACCCGAAAAGAGGTAAATGTGTTATGGCCCAGTCGACCGGATTTGTAGAAGCTTTTTTTTCATCAGTACGCCCTTCAGGGCAGGGTACACAAGCATCGGCTGGTAGGGGTAGAGGCAAATGAGCAACATCTAGTTCGGGTGGTCCCTAGAACCGCATCTATGCTTTGTCAGGACGATAGGACCTTGAGTTGTCCCCAGATGTGGTTACATGTATATTATCCGTTTCCTCTTTTGACGTATATGCTTTGATATATCCAGGTTCCACTTTGTCATATATTACACCCTTTGTTTCCGGTAAGTATGGGAAATAGCCAGAATTGTTACATAAGTCATTTGAGGTGTTTACGTTTGTGGGTGAACTTGTAATTGTTAAGCGGGTATATAGGGATTGTGATGTAAAGGTACATGATCAACATACGGTAGCCGATTTAAATGAATTAGAGATGGTGGAATTTGATGTTATTATGGGCATGGATTGGCTGGCTTCTTGCTATGCAAATGTTGATTGTTGAACAAAGATTGTCCGCTTTAACTTTGCCTGTCCTTGAACGGAAAGGTAATGTTGCAACACCTAAGGGTAGGTTTATTTCCTACCTTAAGGCTCGGAAAATTATCTCAAACGGATATATCTATCACCTCGTGCGAGTTCAGGACTTAGAGGCAAAACCTCCAACTCTTCAGTCTGTTCCTGTCGTCATTGAATTTCCCGACGTATTTCCTGATGAACTTTATGGTATTCCTCCCGGAAGGGAAATTGAATTCGCCATCAACGTATTCCAGATACCCAGTCTATATTTATTCCTCTGTATAGAATGAGTCCTGCAAAGCTAAAGAAATTAAAGGCTCAGCTGAAGGATCTCCTAGAGAAAGACTTTATTAGACCTAGTACTTCCCCGTGGGGTGCTCCAGTGTTATTTGTCTGTAAGAAAGACGGTTCACTAAGGATGTGTATTGATTATCGTCAGTTGAATAAGGTAACCATTAAGAATAAGTACCCGCTCCACATAATCGATAATTTATTTGATCAGTTGCAAGGAGCTAAGTATTTATCGAAGATTGACCTCAGGTCTTGATACCATCAATTGCGGGTTAAGGAGAAAGATATTCTAAAAACCATTTTCAGGACTAGATATGGCCATTACGAGTTTCCTGTTCTATTATTTGGCCTGACTAATGCACCGACAACTTTTATGAATCTGATGAACTGGTATTTAAGCCATTCTTGGATATTTTTGTAATAGTGTTTATTAACGATATTCTAGTATATTCTTGATTGGAAGCCGAACATGCGGATCATTTGCGAGCGGTATTACAGACGCTTCAAGATCATAAGTTGTATGCTAAGTTTTCCAAATGCAAATTTGGTTAAACTCTATTGCCTTTGTAGGCCATATTATCTCATCCGAATGTATTAAGGTGGATAATCAAAAGATTGAAGCCATAAAGAATTGGCCGAGACCCACAACTCCTATCGAAGTACGTAGCTTCTTGGGCTTAGCAGGATATTATCAGAGATTTATGGAGGGTTTTTCTTCTTTCTCTGCACCTATGACCAAGTTCACTCATAAGGCAGTCAAGTTTCAGTGGACAGATGCGTATGAGCGAAATTTTCAAGAATTGAAGAACATGTTGACATCTGCACCTGTGTTAGCTCTCCCCGAGGGTACCAACAAGTATGTGATTTACTGTGATGCCTCCAGAGTTGGCCTAGGGTGTATTCTAATGCAGCACGGAAAGGTCACAACATACGCTTCAAGGCAGCTAAGGAAGAACGAAGTAAATAATCCGACTCATGACCTTGAGCTAGCAGCGATAATCTTTGCCCTGAAGATGTGGCATCATTATTTATATGGAGTCCATGTCGACATATTTACATATCATAAGATCCTACAACATATATTCCACTAGAAGGATCTAAATGTGAGGCAAAAAGGGTGGTTGGAACTATTAAAGGATTATGATGTTGATATTTTATATCACCCCGGTAAGGCGAACGTCGTAGATGATGCCTTAAGTCGTAAGTCTATGGGAAGTTTGGATGGTTCTGAAGCCAATAAGTTGGAAATGACCAAAGAACTATGTTGTCTAGCCAGTTTAAATGTGCGACTTTTAGAGATGGATGATAGTGGAGCGGTGGTACAAAATACCGCAGAATCATCCTTAATAGATGAGGTAAAAGTGAGACAGTTTGATGACCCTGAGTTGGTCCGAATGAAAGAGGGAATTTCCCTGCAGAAGAAACCAATGTTAGAACTTACAGGAGACGGAGTCCTTAGATATCAGGGTCGACTATGTGTACCAAATATAGGAGGACTCCGAGAGCAAATTATGACTGAAATCCACCACTCCAGATATTTCATTCACCCTGGATCAACCAAGATATACCATAACCTTCGAAAGGTTTATTAGTGGAATGACATGAAGAAAGGTATCACATCATTTGTAGCTCAGTGCCCAAATTGTCAGCAAGTTAAGATCGAGCATCAGAAGCCTGGGGGTTTGCTACAACATATAGAAATCCCTACTTGGAAGTGAGACATGATTAATATGGATTTCATTATCGGTTTACCTCATTCTTATAGAAAGTTTGATTCCATTAGGGTTATCATCGACATACTAACGATCGACTCATTTCTTACCCGTTCGTACTACCTTCTCAGCTGAGCACTATGCTAAGTTGTATATTAAATAAATAGTTCAGTTACATGGTGTTCCAATCTCTATTATATCAAATATGGGTGCGCAGTTTACGACTTATTTTTGGAAATCATTTCAGAAAGGTTTAGGCACCCAAGTGAACCTTAGTACAACCTTCCATCCACATACCGACGGTCAAGCCGAGCACACGATTCAGACACTCAATGACATGTTGTGAGCCTATGTATTGGATTTCAAAGGTAGCTGAGACAATCATTTACCCGTTATTAAGTTCACCTACAATAACAACTATTATTCAAGTATCAAAATGGCCCCGTATGAGGCACTGTATGGACAAAAGTGTAGATCCCCAATTGACTGGTTCGAAGTGGGTGAAGTCGGGTTACTAGGTCCCAATTTGGTCCAGCGGGCAGTAGAGAAAGTAAAGTTGATCCAAGGGCCCCTATTGACTGTCCAGAGTTGGCAGAAGTCTTATTCAGATGTTCGGCGCCGCGACTTAGAATTTGCAGTTGGCGATTGAGTATTCTTTAAGGTGTCTCCAATGAATGGGATTATGAGATATGGTAAGAAAGGGAACCTTATCCCAAGATATGTCGGACCATATAAGATCATCCGCAGAATAGGCCGAGTGGCTTATGATCTTGAGTTACCCTCACAGTTGGAAGTAGTTCACTCGGTATTTCATGTATCGATATTGCGTAAATGCATAGGGTATCCCTCCCGTATTACTCCCCTAGAGGATATGCAAATCACTGAAAATTTAACCTATAACGAGACTCCGGTAGCCATTCTAGATCGTCAAGTTCGAAAACTGAGAACAAAAGAGGTTGCCTCCACTAAGATACTATAGAGAAACAATAATACAGAGGAAATGACTTGGGAGGCCGAAGAAGATATGCAATCCAAATATCCTTACTTATTTCAGTCCTTAGGTTGATACTGACATTCGTGCGATACTCTCATTTTTATTCTATTCGACAAAACCTAAAACCTATGTTTTGTTTAGATGTGGCAAGTGTAGCTCAAAGTATGGCAGAGGATAATTGAGGTGAGTTATAACTAACTTTCTTGATTTTGGTATATATATAGACGGTCATATAAAGCCTAGTTGATATGGTTTTATTATTATGTTTCCCTGTATGGAATTGAATATGTGTTTGGGTTGTTTAACAGGTTTTAGATATTCCTATTTACAAAGGAAACTCTGCTAAATTTTTTAGAACTCTCGAGAGTTAAGAATATCCTCAACATTCGAGGACGAATGTTCTAAGAGGGAAAAGATGTTACACCCTGTAGTTTAGCGTCTCATCGTGTCATCGATAATACCGATGTTTGGGGAAGAGGTACGACTTTACAAAAGGGTAATAAAGGTTTATGACTTATTTATGGAAGTGTCGGTGTGTTTGGAAGTTAAACGGATCGAAGAAAATACATCTCGGCAAAATCAAGGACAGGGGCAATTTGACGGGACAGTTGATGGGCCATCAAATTGCTATGGGGAGCCATCGAAATGCTTAAGAATTACTGATCTCAGGGGGCAGAATGACGGTCAGGATTGATGGACCGTTGATCCCACCGTCAAAGTACGGCGGTGGAGAATTTTTTTTTCGGGTTAAATACGGGTTAGACATCTTGAACCTCATTTTCCCCCAAGTTAAGTTCATATACTCTCTCTAAACCCTCTCCATCATAGCTTAACATTCCTAGGTCAAATCCAAGCCGAAATATGTGATATTAACGCAATAATTCCCATAGTAATCACAAGAATTATCATTTTCATATTGAAGAGATTTTGGATACCCTTGGAATTTGGGGAAAAGTGTTGTTTTGAGAAGATTTGGATGTATTGAGGTAAAAATCCACCTTCCTTTATCTATAATTATGGTTAATTGATGATTCGAAGTAAGTTATGAAACGATTTTCATAATCGAAACTCATAGACATGTGAAATAATGGGAATATGATTTGTGGATTGTTTTGCTTGGATTATGAAGTGATATTAATAAGTAATTTGATTGTTGATGATATGGAACTATGGAAGAAAATTTCGGAAGATCAAATTACCTACGTACCCTTCGTTAAGGAATCAAAGAACCATTCGTGTTAAGATTGTCGATAAGATACCTAAATGAAGTTTCTTTATGAAATATGGATTCAATATTAATACTCGACCCCTTTTGTTTGCTATAGATAACTATCTGTAAGGAGTATGAGGGCTTGTAACGAGATTGTAACTTCAAGGACAAAGTATGTAGGGTTTTCTTTCTTCTTTTGGCATGATCTATATAAATGGGATGTAAACGCAACGCTACTTCATAACGATTCCACCCTAAATAACTAGAGGCCTCCGTGTTGATTCATGATTATGCAATATTGCTTCCAGAAAGTTTATTCACAATTTGTGAGTTCTATAGAGTCATGTAATGATAATGATGTTAGTCTTATAATGTTGATCGGAGGTATAACGACCTTATGTCACTCCGATCGGGGTTGGTAAGCATGATATGTCCTTCGGTTGATCGTCATACATATATATAATGCATTTATATTGCTCTCAGAGGCCTATGTCGTTATATACACAACTTATACATACATGACATTGATGATATTCCCCTCAAAGGCCTATAGCGTTATATACGCAGCTTATACATACATGACATTGATGATATTCCCCTAAGAGGCCTATGTCGTTTTATACACGATTATTATTTATCAAAGGTCATAGAGAACACGTTGGTATGGAGACAATTAAGGAGTGTTCTAACATTGTTCTTAACTCGAACCTTGAGGACAAGGTTCTTATTGGTGACGGGGGTATCGTTATGAATGGGCCTGACCCAATATAAGCAAAGCAGCCCAACATTAAATTAAATGGCTATATTTGAGATCCAGGTTGATAAATACGATTTGGTGTGAGCAGTGTGGTTATGCGAATATTGTTGAGTTTAAACTCAAAGTCCGTTTCTCCTTATCCCTAACTCTAATTCTCATCCCCTCCTTTCTATCCTTTGCATTTCAGTCAGATTTCTACTGTTATTCCAGAATTCCTATTCTATTGCTACTGTGTTTGGATTAATACAAGTTGTGTGACGTGTTGAGAATTTGGTTTGTTACAGGTGAAGAATTAAATCACATAAATTTGGTCCTCCAAATATCTTTAAAATGAAGTACTCTTTAAAAATATGAAATATTGTAGGAAGTACATTAAAAGCTACAAAGATCAAAAGCAACAGGTACAAGAATTAGTTCAACAATATAGAACTACAGCAATTAAGGTGATTTGCACAAACAGCATTTTTCAGTGCACCGTTTGAATTTACCTCATTAATATTTTTTGCAAGTAAAAACGTTTTCATCAGATCAATGGAGAGCAAAATCGATATTAGTAACCCGACAGAAGATTTGTCTTAGCAACAAGTTCAGTGGTCGTCAGAATTTCTGGCCAAATATCGGTGATCACCATAATATGTTGTGTATAAATTCACCAACACAACAAGTTATGATGATCACTAAGATTTGGACACAAATCTTGATGGATCACCAAGATTTTTTAGTATTTATGAACTGAAATTCTAATGATTTGTAGCTAAAATTTTAACTGTCGCCATAATTTATTGTGTGAAAATTTCAATAACACATTTTTGCTTCAAATTTAATCCAGATGTCCAAATCAACTGCAAATTTGTTATCTAGCCTTCAAATGTAATTCTGAATAATTTTCAATTCAGATTCAACTCAAACCATTAAAAATCAATAGACCACTTCGCCTTTTTTTCTTTTTCACTAATATGCTTAATAAAATTCAAGAATAACGCTCTTTTAATTTCTTCAATCAAAACCAATCTACATAATCACAAACAAGTAATGAGTCTTCAATTTTCTACTGAATGTATATATTTGTCCAACTTTTTTAGCTAGGTACACTAAGCTCCCGCTATGCGCGGGGTTCGGGGAAGGGCCGGACCACAATTGTCTATTGTACACAGCCTTACCTCACATTTCTGCAAGAGGCTGTTTCTACGGCTTGAACCCATGCCCTCCTGGTCTCATAGAAATTGTCCAACTTTTTTAGCGAGGTAAAAAATTAAATGAATATTGTTACGAATGACACCCCATAGAAATTCTTACAATACTTATAATCCAACCCCATACTAATTGAAATCGGCTATAGAAATCTTTTCACTGTGCACTGTGCAGCGATCACATTTAGATCCCAATCAATTCAATATTCAATAATGTAGGTCCAAATGACCTCTTTACGAGGTGATTAGTGAATTATCGTTTTGTTATCTAGTTTTACAGGTGTATTTGGTAGGAAGGGGATGTTGGAAATTTGCCTTTGGCGGGGAGGTGCGTCCACCCATATTTAATGAATTAAACACTAGTGCTCCGCATGTTGGAGGCTTTGTCTCTTCTCACATGCATAATCTACTAAGTGAGTAGATGACCGTAGGGCCAAGAATCGTCAAATTTCGTTGAGAAATGAAAGAGATATTGGTCCACAAAGTATGGTGTTTGAGGCATGAAAATATGGTGTGGGACAAATCTACCACATCGGTGGGAAAAGGAAGAATTGCTCTCTTTATAAGTCTCTAAAGTGGTAAAGGGTTTGGGACCCCAAGGGGTATCCCATGGAGGGAGGACCTAGATGTGCTTGGGTTCAAGGCTAAGCCCACACGCGCGCGCTGCCGCCCGCCGGTCCGATCACGGTCACGGGTCGTGGGCTGTGGGGACTTTCTGATGTTATCTTTTTGGACCCCAAATTGCTTAATATTTACAGTTTGGTCCCTAGAGTTTCTGGAAAGTTGATTTTGGGAGTGATGGAAGGCAGAAACTTTCTACCTACCGTTTGGGCTATTTTCTGGAGCATTAACCAGCCATTAACTTGGCTGTTAACTCCTCCATAAACAACCTCTTTCAATGACCATAATCAACCCTCCTTCATGACATTAAACCTGCCATTACAGTCCTCCCTAATGGCATTTAACAACCATATTTGGGCAGTTGAACAGCCCTCCTCCTTGCTATATATTGAGCTATTTTGGCTCAATTGTTGAGTACACATACAGACAGAAATATAGCACAAACAGACACTGAAAATCATCACAAACAATCACGAAAACAGTGCACTTTCAGTGAGAAAAATAGCACGAAACAGTGACGAAATAGCAGCACAAAACAATGTTGAAAAATAGTGAGCAAAGACACACATATACACAAGATATACACAACAGAGACACACTATATACACAGAGACAAATTAGAAGAGAAAACAAAAACTCTTCCTTCCTTTTCCATTTCTTCAACAAGTCGATTCATATTGGTTTTCTTCGTCAGACTCAACCTATTGGCTTTGTAGTGTTGAGATTAAAGTGTTGTTTTATCCTGGGAGACTATTGCCCGCTAACGTAAAAACATATATACGGGGCAATCTTGTCTTAAGGACATAGTGCAATCACTCGACTCAACACACAACGTTGTAACCATCCAGATTTAGTTGTTTCTTGATTTCAGGTTATTAAGATTCAAGACACAACAAGCTTGCGGTAGTTTTGGAGATTGGCTTATTTGTTCAACAAGATTCAAGTTCTGAATATTGAATATTTGTTTAACCTTTCGAACACTTGTAATAGTTATTTACTTCCCGTACTGCTTTATAAAGTACAATAGAGTACCAACAGGGGAAAATTTAGATTATTTTTTCATATTTGATTGGTTAAAATATTTTTTGAATTTTTTTTCTATAGAAACATATAGAAATAACTTTTCTAGAGAGAATAAGAAAAATAAGTTTCGCAAATAGCTTTCCATTCTCATTGTATCCTCCCACTCCAACGCCCCAACCCTCACCCCTTGACGAACCCACCCCTGCCACCCCCGACCTCTATCCCACCCTTCATAGTGTCTAGTGTCTACTAGCTAGATTACGTGTAAATACTTTTGGGTTAATATTTATTTACTTATCAAACATTAAAAGATAGATAAGCAAATCACTTATTTTTCATGAGAAAATGATTATTTTATTTTTTATTTTGTTTTGGTAACTATGAGAAACGAATACCTTCGTGACAAACACACCCTAAGTTTTAAGATAAGACTTCAACCACGGGAACTACATGATTCTACCATCAGTTTTATGTTTATCTAATCAAACGTTGGTCAATTGATCATGAGAATAATATTAATGGCCGGAAAAAAGTATCATGGGCTAATGACATTTTTTATCCCTTAATTATTAGTAAATTTTAATAATCCTCATAATATTTGATCTATTATATTTAAATTTAATTATTTGAAATGTGTACTTAAAATTCTTTTACTTGAATATTTGAATTTTTTAAAAGTTATTAACCGTTTCACCATTTTCATTACTCATATATTATGTTAAACTTGTATTTTTACTCTATATTTGAAGGTAATATGCTTTTGAAAATTATTTAAAGGGACTAAAATTACATATTTTAAAAGTAAATCGTGTTGAGTCATGTTAGAACCAATATAAAAAAATTCTAATAATTTACGGATAAAAAATGCTATTATCTCAAGTATGAAAAGAATTACTATAGCAATGTGATTCGTGAATAGCAAAATTGTTGGAGCAAATTGCACTATGTAGTATACATTAAGAGGCAACATGCAAATATCACAAGAAGTAAATATTATTTCAGTATTGGTACTCCATTATACTTTTTATTTATCTTTTCACCCCCTGAACTTCTCAAAGACCACACATCCGCAATCCTTATAGCCCCTTATCTCCACCAAACACCAGCTCTCTCCCAAGTTCAATGAAAACAATGGCTAGCAATTTATGTATCACTCTCAGTCAATCTTCTTGTATCACTTCACCCTTTTCACCAAAACTTTATTCATCAAAAATACTTCTTCAAAAATCACATAGAATCTCTATTGCTCCATTGACACCATTTCTCAAATTTCAAGATTCAACTCCTAGTCAAGCTTCTACAAGAGGGTTGACTACTATATGTTTTTCTACTCCCAAAAATGGTCCTGATTATAAAGTAAGTATAATAAACTTCAAATTGGTATTTTTTTAAATAGTACTTATTTCTTGAAATTGAGTGTTTTATTGGTGTTTTTGTAGTATTTCTTGATTGTGGTGTTGACTTAATAGCATTTTTATAATTACTTAAAAATAACTAGTTTGGCATTAAGGGTAGTTTTTGTTGATGTAGTGTTTCTTGATTGTGGTGTTGACTTAATAACATTTTTATACTCTTTCTGTTCACTTTTACATGTCACGTTTCACTTTTCGAGAGCCAAATTGCATGAACTTTGATCAATTACGATAGTATTTTTTTCATCATTTAATATGAGAAGAATTGTATTATTTTTCATATAGTTTGCGAACATCTTAATTTTAAATTTTAAATATTGTATTGATTTAATTCAATTTAGCTCCGAAGATTAGTCAAATTGACTCTCGTAAAGGAACCTTACAAGTAAAAGTGAACGGAGGGAGTAGTTACTTAAAAATAACTAGTTTGGCATTAAAGGTAGCTTTTATTGATGTTTTTTTTTTATTTCTTGATTGTGGTGTTGGCTTAATAACATTTTAATAGTTACTTTAAAATAACTAGTTTGGCATTAAGGGTAGTTTTTGTTGATGTTTTTGTAGTATTTCTTGATTGTGGTGTTGGCTTAATAACATTCTTAAAAATAACTAAATTGGCATTAAGGGTAGTTTTTGTTGATGTTTTTATAGTATTTATTGATTGTGGTGTTGGCTTAATAACATTTTAATAGTAACTTAAAAATAACTAAATTGGCATTAAGGGTAGCTTTTGTTGATGTTTTTGTAGTATTTCTTGATTGTGGTGTTTGACTTAATAACATTTTTATATATTAGGTGGAAGTAATTGTGCTTTACCAAAGGAATGTTATGGAATCTTGAAATTGAAAATGATAAATTTGAATGCTTTTAGAAAGAGCTTCTCAGATTGGTTTTCTCTGTGAGTAATTTTTGTCTTGTTTTTTTTTTCCTACAGGGAAGTGGACCTGACTGGCCAATTTTGAGACGCTGGGATGTGCCATGGAATTGGCAAACTGTTTCACTTTCTTCGCTTGCGTGTGGATTTAGGTGTAATTTTGTTACCTGGCTAAGCTTTTAAATATGACTGATCAATGAAGTGTTGTAATCTTAATGTCATTTGTAAAAGATCAAAACTTTTTGGTAATGGGATATCTTATTGCAATTATGCAAGAGATAGAGGGTTTATGAAATGCAATGTTTAATTGGATTAACTTGCTGAAAATGGTAGTTTTGTTCTTTTTGTTGGTGTAAAGCTTCTTTATAAGCTAATGTTCTGTTTTGCCTTGGAAGTATATTGGGTAACTAGCAACCAAGTATTGATCTTGGGAGGAAAAAACTAACTAATATTTAGGCAGTTTTGTTTTGACAGGACTAATAGAGGCAGCATCAATACCTTATGTAGGCCTTGATGTAGAAGCATTGAGCTTGGATGAGAAGGCTGAAATTTTGTTCGCCGATCAAGCGTATGGACATCCATTTTAGCATCATTCATTCATCCGGATTAGATACTTCATATTGTATCCAACCTCCAAGATTCTGATCTTTTGTACTTTTTTTTTCAGTATAACAACTGCAGTTGTGCTAATAGTCCTTTATACTCTCACCAAGTCATCTCAACCACTCCCTGATGACATATATCGTTATGGTAATGAGCATTTCTCAAGCTGGGTTTAAAACTGGATTGCTGTTTCCACTCTAAATGTATTTACAGCGTAGTTGATTTACGATCTGTTAGTATTCCAGATGTGAAGGAACCTTTCAATCTCCAGCGAGGATGGCTTTTATGGGCTGGAATTGGTCTAGTGGGAGCAGTAGCTGCCATTGCTTTAACAGGAGTGGCAATGTCTACCTTCAACGGTGATCCGCCACAAAGAGAGGTTAGAATTGAACTAACAGCTCATCCAATCTTTTGAACTGAGAATGCCGTTCTCTGTACAACCTTCAAAAGCAAATACTCCCTCCATCCCAATTTATGTGAAGGTGTTTGACTGGCGCGTAATTTAAGAAATTTAGAAAGACTTTTGAAACTTGCCAGTCTATAATTAACTATAGATACTTGCGCGGCTACTGTTGAGAATATAATCAAATATTAAAAAAGTGCTCTCTAAGAGCTTAAGCTTTTAGATGAGATGTCACACACTTCAACATGGTATCAGAGCAGGCCAAAGGTCCTGAGATCGAATCTCACCGCCACCCATTATCAAAAGAATTTCCACGTGCTTGGACCATGAAAAAAAAATCAGACCAGTATGTGAGGAGCGTGTTGATAATATAATCAAATATTAAAAGTGTGCTCTCTCGAAGAGCTTAAACTTTTAGATGAGATAGTCACACACTTCAACAACTACGATTAAGGGTAATATGAGAACTTTGAAGTTAAATTGTTACTAAATATAGAAATGTGTCATTTTTTTTGGGACTGACTAAAAAGGAAAGAGTGTCACATAAATTGGGAAGGAGAGAGTAATGAAATTGGTGCCAGAAAGAAAAAGATTTCTTTGAGGTTCTGAGGAAATGGGTAAAATAGTTTTATCCATTTGGCAATATCCTGAACTAGATGACAATAGTTGAGGAGCATGTATAAAATAAGGACATTATTTTAAATATCCACTGTGCAACATTATGGATGAGGGCAATTACTGAAGAAGCATATCAGTTCATAGGTTTGCAAACTAGCTTTTGTATGCAACGGTTTGTTGGCTTAAGCTTCTCATTGAATTGGCTACATTATGGTGATTAATGTAACAAAAAACTATTGGAGTGAACTGCTATTGTTGTCTCCACATGTACATTGACGCACATTAAAGTTCATTTTTCTCCTATGTCATTTTTTTTTTCCTCTTTTAATTCCTCAAATCTTGTTACAGACTGATGCTCTTGCCCGATTACTCCCGTTGATAGGCTCCTCAAGTATCAGGTATTTTCAATGGAAGTTTGAAGCTATCTGTATGTTATCTCTATTATCAATAGGTCAATTGCTTCTGTGTTGATAGCTTTTTCCCACTTACTGAGTACCTATGTAAGATATACAACAGAGTAACCAACTTTCTCTTTTATGTAGCACCGTTTCTCTGCTGGGCATTACCGGTGTACTTGCTCCAATTCTTGAGGAGACTGTGTTTAGAGGATTTTTTATGGTCTCTCTGACCAAGTGGTATAATTCCTTCTATATAACTTTGATTACAGATATACTACCGCTTCACATTTGTTAAAACTGGTTCTATGTGACTCTGAATCTTCTGGACTTTGTTGAAGAAGCTTGAAAAAGAAGGGACAAAATGTTTTGAAATTTTTTAATTGCTCAAGGTTTGAATAAAGTTGCTACCCACTGGATCATTATGTCTTATGAGTAGGGGTGGGCATAAAACCCGTTGAACCGAAAAAACCGAACCGAACCGAACCGGCGGTTCGGTTTTTATTCGGTTAAAATAATTTAAAAAACCGTTTCTATTAAAAACCGAATCTACCAGGGTTAAATAATTCGGTTCGGTTCTTTATAATTGGAGATGAACCGAACCGAAAAACCGGGGGCAAATATGTAATTAATCTTATTTTTATATTTTAGGCTACTGGTATCTCTTGAATCATAGCCATTGAAGCTAATCTATGAAGCTTTTATGGAAGTCGAATGCGGTATGAACTTGATTAACATATCACGGAAACATTGACATAAAATGTAGGGAGAGAAAATTGTTATAAATTGGTGCAACTTTTCGAGACGTGGCCGGTCAAACTGACGGCGCCGCCAATTTTTAGGAAAACGTCCGTTTTCCAATCAATTTGTGTTTTTCCCCAAATCGGTTTCTAGTTTTCCCTCTTCTTTTGTAAAGATCTTACGATATACAATAGATTTAATGTCGAAATTTCGGGGTAATCTAGGTGTGAATGTCAATCTCAGTGTTGAAAATTCAATTTAAAAAATAAAATAAAAATCCCCCAACCCGTTTATTTTGTTTCAGTGTTGGACTTTTATTTTGTGGGGATGTAAACTTTAATTTGGAGTTTTTTTTACATGTTTTAAGAATATATGTGATGCAGACTTTATGTTTTTGGATTTTAAATTATTTTTTATGACTTTATATTTGCTGATTATGTACACTTGAATTGAAAAAACCGATTAAAAACCGATACGTTCAGCGATATAAATCGATATATCGCTTTTTTTTTTTAAAAGTTTGATTCGGTTTTTATTTTAAAAAATCGAATTTTATTCGGTTCATACTTTTTTGATACAAAACCAAACCGAACCGATATACGTCCACCCCTACTTATGAGCATGAAAACGCAATAAACATGTAAACATTCTAATTTCACCAGTTGATTCACTTTTTCGATTTTATATTCCCTCCTTGCCTAGGAGATCATGTCTTAAAAGACAAATACGAATTAGTAGGTCTGCCCCCAATAGCTCTTTTTGAATGGACATCTGAGATAGCATCAAGCCGAGCACAAAACAGATATCTTTTGCCATCCTGGGATTATTTCTATTGATTCTGCCAACTGCAGTGCTTTATGTATTAAATGTCAAGTGTGAACCTTCTCAAGCAGTATCTCTGATCAGTTGATCCTCATGTATTTTGCTTATGAACTACGATGTTATCTCTTGAACATTCTGTTATGGATGTTTTATAATTAAATTTGTTTTAAAGGGAATAAGGCGGAAAATATGCCAACCTAGTTATTAAATAGCAAAATGATAACCCTGAGGATTAAGATACATTAGGAAGTGCCTAAGAGAATTATACATGCTACCAAAGGCCAATCGCCAGACCTTTCTGTATCCTTCGGCTAGAATACAATTGAGTCGCGACAAATTTTTCGACCTTGTCTAGATTTCATTCATGAGCTAAACAGATAAAGGTACATTTAAAAGAATAAAAGAGAAATCAGTGGAAGGAGTTTTGTGACTACTACTTTTGGACGATTCATACAACCACATGATTGTCTAATGTAAGACTAAGACACGCGACTTGATGCGTCATTGTTTCTCATTCTTTTTCCATTCTCTTGCAGGTTACCTACACCGTTTGCAGCGGTTATTAGTGGTGCTGTATTTGCTCTTGCTCATCTCACTCCTGGACAATTTCCTCAGCTGTTTGTTCTTGGTATTACTTCCGTATTCTTAAATATAAATGACACTGGATGATAGAAGAGTAAAAACAGAAATTACAAAATGAAATACTAACATAACTGGTTTTTACTTCTGGAAGTTCTCAAATGATGTAGCAAGTTAAACTTAGTTCTAAAACGAATTGTTTAGATAAGACAGTATCAACGACTTCCTATAGTTTTTATGCTAATATTTTATTCGTTTTTAGTAGGGTGAAATGGGTCCGATTAGAGCATAATGGATATAGGAGGTTCATAGCTGACCCTTGGGTAAAATTCACAAATAACCACTTTTATGTGACTGATGTTTGAAACTCAGCTACCAATGCCATCTCATAATTGTTTGAAGTTTAGCCACCTTTTATACGGAAATTAATTTTGGATAAAAATATCCCAGGCTAAAACACAGGAAAACTCCAGCACAGTTGTTTCCATGTTTTAGCTAGGTGTATTTTTGTTCAAATTTTATTTCACAAACTATATATCAAATGGTGGCTAAATATTTAAAAATCGGCACAACTGGTCATCCCGTGCCATTTTCACGCCGACCCTTTAAATAGTTTTTTTTGGATTTAGACATAGTTGATTAATTGACTTTACTCATTCTTATCAGTACATTTATATTTTCTGTTTAACCTGAGCTGAAAAATGACATGTTCATTCAGGGACTTTTCTGGGATTTTCTTATGCTCAAACGCGGAACCTCCTAACTCCCATCACAATTCATGCTTTCTGGAACTCTGGTGTTATTTTGCTTCTGACCTTCCTTCAGGTAATTGCTTAGTCTCCTCGTATCTGTTGTTATGTTGCTTTCTATGAATATGTTAGTGTATCTATTGATTTTGTAGTTACTTGACCAATGAGTCTGATTTCTTCCTCTGAACTCTTTCCTATGTAGCTCCAAGGGTATGATATCAGGGAAATAATACAAGGAACTTGACCGAGGTATCGTAATTCTCTGGACAAAGCCGGTTAACAATTCTCGGCCGTCTTCATTAGCTTGTTCGCAGTTGCTGAACATACGGACGAATCTGATTATATTTTCTGTAATTTAGGCCAAATGCTAGTTGGAGCTTGTATGGAATGTGAGAAGTTCTTGGAAGAGCTAATAATACGATTTTCAACCTGAAAAGCAGGGGAAGAATCCACAAGGAAGCCTCTGTTCATTCTCAATAATCTAATATACTATTTGTAAGTTTTGAGTATACACTTTCCTTGAATGTATCCTTAGGGTAGCGTATGCAGTATTTTTCATAAAGGTGTCAATATTTGAAGTGAACAAATCAATAAATCACTATAACGACAAACAAATATTTCTACCAAATATTTTCAGTTTGCTTATTATCTATATATACATTTTTACGAAAAAAAAATCGATGGAGTGGTGTCACGTGACACCGCTTGGGAAAAGGTGCCTACGCACGTGTATCCTTGTGTATAAAAGTTTTAGTCGAGATCTATTATATGAATGAATCTTTGATATCCGTTTTTCTTCATTTGGGCATGTTTCAATCCAAGACTCGGTAATATAGACCCCCTTCACATTCTAGAGACATTCAGATATCCAGCAAGACTTAAAAGGGCTATACAATGTAAACATGATATGGGGTTCTCTTCATATTTTAGGGATGTTCAAATCTTTAAGGGGTCGTTTGGTTTGTGAACTAAGTTATCCCGGTATTGTAGTCCCGGACAAAGGAAGAAGCGGAGGAAAGGGGGTACAATGAATTGGAGTACTGAGGTGGCATGATATGTGGTATTCACCTCATCAAAATTAAAATGTTGGTGCCATGTAGGATTAAATTTCCACGTCGGATTCCTGATGAATGAGGAGTACATTTGAGTCACTTGGCTATTGATGGGTATTTTTGTTGGGTTTAAATGATAGATTGAATGGGAAATGGAGGGAGTTCCCTTTTGCTCTATAAAATAATCATTTGTCCCACATCGGTAGTGGAAAGAAAAGCGGGAGTTGTCCCACATCGGTAGTGGAAAGAAAAGTGGGAGTTCTCTCTTGCTTTATAAAATAAGCATTTGTCCCCCATCGGTAGTGGAAAGAAAAGTTCTTTTACTTATAAGTAGAATTACTCCTTGTCAATAAAAGGGTTGAGGGGGCAAGGACCCCTCGCGCTGTCGTCGTCGCTCGGCTCGGCTTCGGCTTCGGATTCGGATTCGGTCAAATGATCTGATTGATTGATAATCTTTTTGGACCAAATTTTCTTTAATTTTTAATTATTTAATTAATTATTATTTAATTAAATTAATTAACTTATCCAATCCTACCCGTTAGTGACCCTGACCCGCGATCCGGTCGGATCCGCGTGTCTGACCCGCGACCCGGTTTCTTTCCCACATTTAAATTTCCCACCAGTTTTAGTGACTGTTCAAAAGGGTTGCAAACCTTCAGAAATAGTACTTCCATGACTATAAATTCGTTTGATTCCTCAGAATTTTACTTACGAATTTTCTGAACAACAAAAACTTCTTCTTCTGCATAAACAAATTATGTGTGATATACTGCTGTTGAGTGGTTCGCCGCTACCTGAATTTGGAGTACTACTATTTTGGTAAGATAATCGTTCTGTCCTGGGAGGGGATATTCCATCAACCTCGAGTACTGTGAGGGGAATAATTTCCTTAAGGATACACTTTGAACTAAGTGGGCTCGATTATATTCTAGAAAAAATATTCTTATTTTTCCAACACTGATTCTGTTTATTTTAACTAATTATTATTTATTGGTTTTTTTTTTTTGGAATACAGATTAATAACAATCTTAAGGAAATTATATTTTTAGATTAATCTGTATTCTGTTTTGGAGACTAAAACCTGTGTGGTTTTCTACTCCGTATGAAATTTCATATTCTGACTTGAAGACATAAAAACTTCGTTGGAATATTAAAGTTCATACTTGTACAACTATTTGAAGAACATAAAAACTTCATTGTTGCTATATTCTGGTTTGGAGATTAAAACTTGTGTAGTTTTCTACTCCATATGAATATTAATATTCTGACTCGAAGATATAAAAACTTCGTTGGAATACTAAAGTTTCATAATTATACTGCGATTTGAAGAAATAAAATCTTCATCGTCTAAGTCTGTGATTGAATTGCTATTCTGGTTTTATTAACTAAAACGGTTTGTCGATTTGACAAAGGACAAACGAATAATGGCAATTGAGACCGGAACTACCTCTGCGAATACTTTGCACCGCACGGTTAGTCCTACAACCCATACAGCTGTGCCACCGGCTGAGAAGCCTGCGAAGTTCACCGGTGCCAACTTTAAAGGATGGCAGCAAAGAATGTTCTTTTGGCTTATCACCATTGGTATGCAAAAGTTCACCAGTGAGGACCCTCCCGTGCCTGCCGCCGACATGCATGACAACCAACAATTCATGGTTACTGAGGCATGGAAACAGGCTGATTTTTTGTGCAAAGGCTACATTTTGAGTGCCTTAGAAGATGACTTGTACAACGTCTACAGTGCAGTAGAGACTTCCAAAGAATTATGGAGTGCACTTGAAAAGAAGTACAAAACCGAAGATGCTTGCTTGAAGAAGTTTGTGGTTGCCAAATTCCTAGACTACAAAATGGTGGATGGAAAAACCGTTGGAACCCAAGTTCAAGAGCTTCAACTTATCTTCCATGACCTTATTGCTGAAGGTATGGTAGTAAATGAAGCGTTCCAAGTGGCTGTAATGATTGAGAAGTTGCCGCCCTCATGGAAAGATTTCAAGAATTATCTTAAGCACAAAAGAAAGGAAATGAAGTTGGAAGATCTTGTGATTCGTCTCAAGATCGAGGAAGATAACATAACCGCTGAGAAGAGGTACCGTAAGACTTCACCAATTGAAGGGGCAAACATCGTTGAAGATGTTGCTCTGAAAAAGAACAAGAAAAGGAAGAGGCCTTCTGGGAAGGAGAAGGATTCCAATAAGAAAAAGTTCAAGGGCAACTGCTTTAATTGTGAGAAAGCTGGCCACAAAGCCCCAGATTGTCGTCTCCCGAAAAAGAACAAGGGAAAAGGACAAGCCAATATGGTGGAAAAGAATGATGATATAGATGATCTGTGTGCAATGCTATCGGAGTGCAATTTGGTTGGGAACCCAAAGGAGTGGTGGCTTGATTCTGGTGCCACTCGACATGTTTGCGCTACAAAAAGAAGCATTTGCAACCTATGCTCCCGTTGGACCCGAAGAGGTAGTCTTGTTTATGGGAAATACTTGCAACGACCAAGGTTGAAGTATATGGGAAGATACTTCGAAGATGACTTCCTAAGCAAGGTCCCGACTCTCAACAATGTTATGCACGTTCCAACAATTCGGAAGAATTTAGTTTCAAATGGACTACTCGTCAAAAACGGGTTTAAGTATGTGTTGGTTAGTGAGAAAATTGTAATAAGTAAGAATGATTTGTTCATAGGAAAGGGCTACCTCACCGAGGGCCTTTTCAAACTCAATGTAATGGTTGTTGACAGATATTAATAAGAATTCACTTCGTCTTACTTATTGGAGTCAAATGATTTATGGCATGTTCGTTTAGGACATGTCAACTACAAAACCTTGCGAAAATTGATTAATTTAGAAGTATTGCCTAAATTCGAGTGTAATAAATCTAAATGTGAAATCTGTGTTGAATCTAAGTTTGTTAAACATCCATATAAGTCTATTGATAGGAATTCAAATCCTTTAGACTTAATTCACACAGATATATGTGATATGAAGTCAATACCATCTCACGGTGGGAAAAAGTATTTTATAACTTTTATTGACGATTGCACTCGATATTGTTATGTGTATTTGCTTAATAGTAAGGATGAAACAATTGATGCATTTAAGCAATACAAAAACGAAGTGGAAAATCAATTGAATAAAAAGATAAAAATGATTAGAAGTGATAGGGGTGGAGAGTACGAATCTCCTTTTGCAGAGATATGTTTAGAATATGGAATTATTCATCAAACTACTGCCCCTTACACACCACAATCAAATGGAATTGCGGAAAGGAAAAACCGAACATTAAAGGAAATGATGAATGCCTTACTAATAAGTTCCGGTTTACCGCAAAGCTTGTGAGGGGAGGCTATCCTTACAGCTAACCGAATACTCAACAGGGTGCCCCACAAAGAAAACACAATCTATTCCATATGAACTATGGAAAGGAAGAAAACCCAACTTGAAATATTTCAAAGTGTGGGGGTGTTTAGCAAAGGTCCAAGTTTCTTTGCCCAAAAGGGTAAAAATCGGACCAAAAGCTCGTGGATTGTGTTTTTATTGGCTATGCTACAAACAAAGAAAGCTTGTCGGTTTTTGGTTCACAAATCGGACAATCCCGAAATACATGTTAATACGATAATTGAATCGAGATAATGTTTGAATTCTTTGAAAACATTTATCCGTATAAAATCGAATGTGAGTCGTCAAGTGAAAGATCTAAACGACCGCAGGAAGAACCAAAGGAAAATACACCAAGTAAAAAGGATGCAAGGCGTAGCAAACGTCAAAGGACATCTACATCCTTTGGACCAGATTTTGTGACATTCTTGCTTGAAAATGAGCCTCAAACATTTAAAGTAGCGATGTCTTCTTCTGATTCAGCATTTTGGAAAGAGGCAGTCGATAGTGAGATTGAATCAATTTTGAACAATCATACATGGGAATTAGTTGATCTTCCTCCTGGAAATAAACCTTTAGGATCAAAATGGATTTTTAAAAGGAAAATGAAAGCTGATGGCACTATTGACAAATATAAGGTAAGACTTGTGGTCAAAGGTTATAGACAAAAAGAAGGCCTTGATTACTTTGACACATACTCGCCGGTAACAAGAATAACATCTATTCGGGTGTTAGTGGCACTGTCGGCCGTATATGGTCTTGAAATCCATCAAATGGATGTCAAGACAGCTTTCTTAAATGGAGAATTGGAGGAAGAAATTTACATGGAACAACCCGAGGGTTTTGTGGTTCCCGGTAAAGAAAGGAAAGTGTGCAAACTTGTTAAGTCACTTTATGGACTTAAACAAGCACCCAAACAATGGCATGCGAAATTTGACCAAACAATGTTGGCAAATGGATTTAAGATTAATGAGTGTGACAAATGTGTTTACATTAAAAATACTCCAAATCATGAAGTCATTGTTTGTTTATATGTTGATGACATGTTGATAATAAGTAGAGATATTACCGATGTAAATGCTACGAAGCGTATGCTGGCTAGCAAATTTGATATGAAGGACTTAGGAGTTGCTGATTTGATCTTAGGTATCAGAATTCATAAAACTCCACAAGGTCTAGCATTATCACAGTCTCATTATATTGAAAGAGTATTTGACAAGTTTAAGTATTTAAATTTCAATGTTGCAAAGACTCCAATTGATGTAAGTTTTGCACTTCAAAAGAATAAAGGTGAAAGTGACTCACAATTGGACTATGCACGAGTTTTGGGAAGTTTGATGTATATTATGAATTGTACACGACCAGATATAGCATGTGCTATAAGCAAGCTGAGTCGATTCATGAGTAATCCTAATCAAACTCATTGGATGGCAATGAAACGAGTCTTGGGGTATTTAAAACACACCCAAGACTATGCTTTGCATTATAACAAATATCCCGCTGTGATCGAAGGATATAGTGATGCAAATTGGATCACCGGATCATCTGAAGTTAAATCCACGAGTGGTTATGTTTTCACAATTGGGGGTGGATTAGTGTCTTGGAAATCATCAAAACAGACATGCATCGCCCGCTCTACAATGGAATCGAATTTATAGCTTTAGACAAGGCCGGTGAAGAAGGCCGAATGGCTCCGGAATTTCTTAGAAGATATTCCATTCGGCCCAAACCTTTGGCTCCTATATGTATACATTGTGACAGTCAAAAGGCAATAGGTAGGGCGGGGAGCGTAATGTACAACGGAAAATCTCGTCACATACGACGAAGACACAATACCGTTAGACAACTCCTCTCTAGTGGCGTTATCACTATTGACTATGTAAAGTCAAGAGATAACGTGGCGGATCCGCTTACAAAAGGCTTATCTAGAGAGGGAGTTAGTAGATCATCAATGGGAATGGAGTTAAGGCTGAGGACAAGTCATCATGGCGGTAACTCTACCTAGCAGACTGGAGATCCCAAGAGCTAGGTTCAAGGAGATCAAACAAAGTTGTGACTGACGGTTCAACATTGTCAAATAACTCAACCCATTCTCGGATGAAGACAATGTTCGAAATAAGGATAAAACCTTATGGCTTGTTAATGAGTTAATAAAGCATTAAGGTTCTTTAATGATTATCTAAATCGCGTGTATGACCGGATAATGTGGCTATAGGACCACATGTTTAGAAATCACCTATGTGAGTGTTAAGTGTAAGCCGCTTTAAAGGGGAATGACGGAAAGGCCCATTCTCTACACACTCATGAAACCAGGAGGTGTTCATGGCTGAAACGAACACAACCGTGAGAACCATAAACGGTTGAGGGTTGATTGTGTGACTTATGTTGTCTAGGTATACAACAAATTTCGACGGTTCAAAGATATCAAATCTACCGATTGATCGAGTATATCCGATATAAGTTCACTACGGAAAGTTCAAAGGGACACCTACTTATCCAGATGCAGTCAATTCTCGCTTGTATATCACACCTGTCCGCGCATTCCTTTATCTTATAGCCATTCCTCATTCATGTGGGGGATTGTTGGGTTTAAATGATAGATTGAATGGGAAATGGAGGGAGTTCCCTCTTGCTCTATAAAATAATCATTTGTCCCACATTGGTAGTGGAAAGAAAATTGGGAGTTGTCCCACATCGGTAGTGGAAAGAAAAGTGGGAGTTCTCTCTTGCTTTATAAAATAAGCATTTGTCCCCCATCGGTAGTGGAAAGAAAAGTTCTTCTACTTATAAGTAGAATTACTCCTTCTTGTCAATAAAAGGGTTGAGGGGGCAAGGACCCCTCGCGCCGTCGTCGTCGCTCGCTCGGCTCAGCTTCGGCTTCCGATTTGGATTTGGATTTGGATTTGGTCAAATGATCTGATTGATTGATAATCTTTTTGGACCAAATTTTCTTTAATTTTTAATTATTTAATTAATTATTATTTAATTAAATTAATTAACTTATCCAATCCTACCCGTTAGTGACCCTGACCCGCGACCCGGCCGGATCCGCGTGTCTGACCCGCGATCCGGTTTCTTTCCCACATTTAAATTTTCCACCAGTTTTAGTGACTGTTAAAAGGGTTGCAAACCTTCAGAAACAGTACTTCCATGGCTATAAATTCGTTTGATTCCTTAGAATTTTACTTACGAATTTTCTGAACAACAAAAACTACTTTTTCTGCATAAACAAATTCTGTGTGATATACTGCTGTTGAGTGGTTCGCCGCTACCTGAATTTGGAGTACTACTATTCTGGTAAGATAATCGTTCTATCTTGGGAGGGGATATTCCATCAACCTCGAGTACTGTGAGGGGAATAATTTCCTTAAGGACACTTTGAACTAAGTGGGCTCGATTATATTCTGGAAAAATTATTCTTATTTTTCCAACACTGATTCTGTTTATTTTAACTAATTATTATTTACTGGTTTTTTTTTTTTTTTGGAATACAGATTAATAACAATTTTTTATACGGACGAAGAGTGTTTTTATAAGAAAAGTATAAAATGGGTAAAATTTGATCTTTTTCACATAGTAAAAGAACAAATTTGTCCAGACTCCCCTCTGATATGGTATTCTCACTCTCATGATTATTGCAGCTTTGTTTCCCTAAAATACTGATTAAGACAACAAATTGTATGTATATATATCCTGTAGCTTACATTGAGAAACAACATACCACCACCTATAACTTTTGTTTCATGAATAAAAAGGAGAAATTCTTACAACTCCTAGAAAATATGATGTATGGATTCATACATATTCAACTTCTTGTCCTACATTTGACAAAAAAAAGAAATGCAAAGCAGCTAAAATAAAGCAGAAGTCTTGCATCAGCTAAATGATTGTGAGGTTTCATGGTTAGCTATCAATAGGGGATCAATAAGGCTTTCTACATAGATTTCTGCAGTAGCGCATTCCTCAAATTGATCAACAACCTCTAGTTGTCTGGTTGAACCATCGTATATCATGATAATTGGGGGAATTAAAAGTAAAATTTCACCCTTATTTGACTGGCAAGAAGGTATAGAGAAAATGGATGAAAAATATAAACTCCCCAAGATCTTTAGAATGATCGACGGTGAAAATCTTTGTCCATGATACTTTAGATCCACATTCCTTCATAATCCACACATCAGAATTAGTTAGTTCATGACAATTAGGACAAAGCATAGAAAGATCACTTCCCACCACTCCCAGTGTCAATGGATAACTACCTTCTCCGTAACTCGGAAGCTCTATCCTTCTCCATGTCTCGTCTGCTAAATCAAGAGAAATAATGTTGCACATATTGAACTTATCAACGTCAGCAGATAAAGCACAGTAAAGCTTCCCATCAACAAATTTACCTAAAGAATTTACCAGAAAGTTGCCCTATTGATTGTTCTCCAAGAATCAGTCCTCAAACTGTAAATGTTTACTACAGTGTCATTCGAACCATCATCCTCAGAAATACACTGAATAACCACAACTTTATAATCGTCACGTGACTCATCATATCCAAAACCATATTTGCAATAGTAAGAGCAACCTTTTCCTCAATTTAGCTTCAAATGTAGGCAATTTCTTAGACTTCTTAATTGTGGGGTTCCATAGAACTGGCTCCTGTATCTTACTGTACATACAAATCAATCCATTGACAGAATCCACTGTCCAAGTATAAATCGTGGGGTCTTCCATGGTTGAACCCATGTCAAATAGCTCAGTGTTTCGTTCTTTGTAGAACAAGGAAGGTAGATAGCATTCCTTGAAATTGCTTGCGGATTCTTGAAAAACAACCCTATGGTAAATGCATTCTTTGTCATTAGCAGTTAATTTCAAATGGGCTTTTACAAACTCAGGGCTGGAGATTAGTTGAAGCCATAATTTTGAAACGCACATGAATTTCAACAGGGATTTCGGGGGTATCTTTAAGAGGATCTCCATGATGATTTCACAGCCCTGAGATTAATGGAGCTTTTGTATGCTTTTTGTTAGTTCTAGGAAGACTTCAAGTATCTTGATGTTTGGGCAGAAGATGTTACGTGACTACTCATTCCGTCAATATGATCTTGTGTCAAAGCTGATCAAGTAAAGAAGTAGCAACGAATAAGAAGGTACATTTTATCTGAAACCAAATTAAGAACGTTAACAAGAAGATTTAGCTATTTGACACAATGCCTGAGAACCTAATTCTCACAGAATAGTCGGTCTGGAATATGTATCGGTATCTGGATTTTGTACCATAAATAATTATTATAAAAATGATATGAAAAGTTGTACTTCAGGACAAATGCTAGGTGAAACCTGTTAGTTGACATCATTCTTTATTATAACAGCTACACTAATCAAGTAACAATTCGAACTACACGTTGACGACACAATTTTAACAAATTGAACTGTGTCATGTTAAATTGCTTATACAGTCACTCTTGTTAACTATGAACATGATGTGATAAAAGTATCATTTGGACCTGTTTCATTCCAATACTCAACAATATCGGGTTCTGTTCACATTCTAGAGACATTCAAATATCTAATTTTACGAAAAAAGGCTTATACAAAACCAAGTTCTTAACACGATTGTTATCAGGATTCGGGTTTATAGCAGATGATTGTAAATCTGGCAACAAGATAGAACTACAAGTCTGATACTAAATATAACAGACACGATGGAGAAAGCAAAATAGAGCATTGTTCAACTTCGGCAAACAAGAATGATCGGTAACGTATCATAATAAACATCAAAAACAGAAATGTCAAGGCTTCATCGTTTCAATCCATGCATTCCGCCTGGTGCACTAAACAGCCCTGAAAAGCAGTTGCAGAATCCACAAGAGGAAGCCTCTGTTCATTCCTTAAGAATCGAATATACTTTCTGTAGGTTTTTAGTAGCCACCTAGTTTAAGCAACAGCAACAGCAACAGCACAGACGCAAGCGAATGCATTTCTCAATGTCAAAGGATGTTTTTTAATCAACTGGTTAGCAATGAAAACAAACAGCTACATTCAGTGCAAGTCCTTACTGACATCTAAGGAGCACTGCGTTATTATGAAACAAAAGCTAAAAGCAAATAAAAAAACAAAAGTAAACAGCATGCAATTATAGAGCTAAACCACACAATACTTCAAGGTATAAACGAAAGGAAACTTTTCCAGATCAGGAAAAAAAATGAAAACAGAACTCTAAATACTTCAAGGTAGAGTCATCACACCACATCCTTCTGAAAGCACATCCTATCACCCATTACCAACAATTTAGCCAATACGTATAGTGACCCTGCTAAAACCTGCTCATGCAAATTACAACATACAAACAAAGAAGGGAGGAAATTTAACAAAGTGGGACGTAAACTATGTATGTTATGTGGAAAGATTATCCATTAGTGGTGTCAATTTCCTTCCTAGCTTATTTACTATTTCCTTTGTTCCATCCCGTATGATATTCAAGGCATTTCATCACCCCCTTCCCTCATAATTTCCTACAGGTGAAACAATTAGTCCGTGTACTTTGTTTCCTGCGCAATCCCTTACTGCTTCCTCCATCTTCACCTCCTCCTTTCTAAAAAGTTTCCAAATGCACTTAGATAAGCAAAATAATTCTCTGGAATATACTCCATCCAAACAAACTCTCTTCTTGTTTCTTGTGTCCAATTAAGTAATTTGGCCATTTTATCTTTCTATCTTCATATTCTCAGTTTGATAAGTCTCACTATAGAAATTTGCATCAATTGCAGGTCTATCTAGAAAGAAGTACAAAATAACTAGAGAAGTAGATTTGCGTCTTGTTCAGAATTATAATGAGAGTTTGTTATTGTTCATCTAATTTATAGTGATGAAACCTTTCAAACAAGGATCCAATCCAAGTCTATTTCTCTCCCGGACTCCCCTCTAATATTGTAGTTTCACTCTCTCTCTCTCATGATTATTGCAATTTTGTTTCATGAACTCCCCTCTATTTC
This sequence comes from Anisodus tanguticus, assembly GCA_034509755.1. Taxonomy (NCBI): domain Eukaryota; kingdom Viridiplantae; phylum Streptophyta; class Magnoliopsida; order Solanales; family Solanaceae; genus Anisodus; species Anisodus tanguticus. Next base: position 7,800,081 of record CM067540.1, on the reverse strand, counting down.
TCTCACATTATCCAGATCACAAATTTCATAAGTCTTCTTGTCGTTTGGTTGTAATAAATTTATCACAGGATTTATCCTGGGATAAGTTATCCCGGGATTAGTTATTCCACCCTCCCATAGGAATAAAAATAACACTACAATCCCGGAATAATTAATCTCGGGATTAGTTATACCATTATTTTATTCCAATCAAACATGGGATATACATCTCAAATTTAATCACGGGATTAATTATCTCTTATCCCTCAGACCAAACAAGCCCTATTTCTTAAGATTTGTACCTAGTCAAACGGTGCAACTTAAACATATCTCCCTCTACGTCGCATAGTAGACTTGGTCATCCGGGTTCTCACATTTTTTAGTCTCTTAGAAATCGAAATTTAATCCAATGCAACAAAGGAAATTTTTCTCATAGTTTCTCCTCGTGTCAGTTAGGAAAACACGTTAGACTGTCATTTACGACTTCTATGAGTACTACTTTCTCTCCCTTTGATATTATTCACGCTGATGTATGGACATTTCCCATAACCAACAACTTAGGCCACAAATATTATCTGGTATTTTTGGATGATTTGTCTCACTTTCTTTGGGTCTATCCACTCAAACTCAAATCTCAAGTGTTCTCCAAATTTGTTGAGTTTCGTACACTGGTTAAAACGCAATTTGAAAAAAACATAAAATCGTTTCAATGTGATAATGGTCGTGATTTTAATAATTCCTTCTTTCATAACTTTTGTGCGGCTAACGACATGATTTTTCATTTCTCATGCCCCCATACCTCCCCTCAAAATGGAAAAGCCGAAAGAATTCTCCGAATCATTAATAATATGATTCGTATCCTCCTTTTTCAAGCGTCTCTCCCCCCTAATATTTGGGTATATGCATTAAAAATGGCAGAAAATATTCTCAACATTTTACCTACCCGTGCGATTCAAAAAAGGAAACCCACCGAAATTCTCTACCATCGGATCCCCACTTATGACCACCTTAGAATTTTCGGTTGTCTGTGTTATCCAAATATGACATCCACGACACCTCACAAATTAGCACCCTGGTCTACTCCGTGCGCCTTCCTAGGTTTTTCGTCAAACCATAGGGGTACTTGTGCTATGAGCTCTCCACCGACAAAATTATAATTTCTCTCCACGTCACCTTTGTCGAATATGTCTTCCCGTTTGACAACATCAAAAAATTTCGCGTCACTGATTACCAATTCCTCGATGATTCAGACCCATCACCGCTTGTCCAACAAGCATTCGGTCATGTTGCCTCCGCTTCGGCAGCAGCCACCTCACCGACTACAACCGTCAGCCGTCCGGCCGACATCTCCGGCGACCGCAACCTTCACCTTCCTGCACTATCCTTGTCATCCCCATGTGACACTGCCACTACCGGCAGTACCTTTGCCATGCAACGGTCGCCGCCGATTTCTCTACCGGTCATCCCATTTTCCCGTCTCCGGCAACCACAACCTCAACCCACTCTGCCGCCACATTCAGTCACCGTTCCAGTTCCCGGTCAACCCCAAAACACCTAGTCACCGTCACACCTAACTCAACTCCAAAAGCTAGCTTGTAGGGTGAGGATTGTCCAAGTCCATATAAGGAGTCTATGTTCCCATTCCATTTCCGATGTGGGACTCTTAACATTAACAACTATAACAAACTGCATGGCATAAATAAGTTTTTTTTCCCGAATTGAAGACTATCAAAAATATCAAGTTACTAAACTCAAAAAGCAGTTACTATAGTCACATATTTAATTCCAATAGCAATAGAATAAAAAGAAATCCAGAAAACCTATGACAACAGATTCTGGTATTATGGCTTCTAAAAGAAACTTGAGAATGGGAACTTAAGGTCACGAAGAGGTTACTGTCCTGAAAGCACCAGAGTTCCCTCTCAAGCCGCTGTCTGAAATTTCACATTCTCGATTAAGCTACTCGATTGAAAGAAGGTAATTTCTGGATGATTTCATTAACTTAAGTGACTTATATACATGAGGTATAATATTGATTCTAGGAAACTAATTATACACCTAATCGCTAATGATACAAAGGATCACTAATCAGATTACTAACAATATTCACCTAATCACTAATAAGATCACTAACAATATTCTAACACACCCCCGCAGTCTAAGCGGGAGGTTGTCGGACGTTGAGACTGTCCCGAAAATCGTCGAACAGAACAAAGGAAAGACCCTTAGTAAAGATATCTACAATTTGATAACGTGAAGAGATATGTAAGACACGTACCTGTCCACGAGCAACCTTTTTGCGAACAAAGTGAATATCTATCTAGATATGTTTAGAGTGCTGATGCTGAACAAGATTCCCCGAGAGATATATCGCACTAACATTATCGCAGTAGACCAATGTAGCTTTCCGAATACGGCACTGAAGATCTAAAAGGAGGTTTCGCAACTAATAAGACTCAAAAACCACATTGGCGACCCCTCGTTATTTGGCCTCATCACTAGATTGCGACAAAGTAGCTTGTCGTTTAGCGGACCAAGAGACCAAGTTATCACCGAGAAATATACAATAACCAGATATCGAACGCCTGGTATCTAAACATCCACCCTAATTAGCATCAGTATAAGAGACAAGAGTGGATATCGATGATGGTATAGATGCAAACCATGATTAAGAGTACCCTAAATGTAGCGCACGATGCGCTTTAGAGAGTGCATGTGTTCTTCCCTCGGACCATGCATGAATAAACACACATGTTTCACAGCATAAGTAATATCGGGTCTCGTAAAGGTAAGGTACTGTAGAGCCCCCGCAAGACTACGATAGTGGGAGGGATCCTCATATGGTGTGTTAGAAGTAGGACTTATCTTCGGTTTAGTATCAACCGGAGTAGGAGATGGCTTACAAGATGACATGTCAGCCCGTTCAATAGTCTCTACTGCATACTTCCGCTGAGATAGGAATAGACCACTTGCATGATGAGTGACAGCTATACCCAGAAAATTACTCAATGGCCCCAAGTCTTTCATAGTAAATGTAACACCCCATACTTTCAGGCGATGGTTTGAGTAGCTAGACGTATGAAAGTAGACCCGAGCCTCGGAGAATTTTGGTCATAGGATCAAGAGCTCAGTGTATAAATGGGAGAAGTCCCAAAATAATTTAGGATTTAACAAGCGTGATGACGGGGATTAATAATAATAGTTTGTATGTCCCAAAAAAGGTTACAGACTGGCATCATATTTCATGATCATGATAAGGAGTATATGAGGTGTGTCAAAAATTATCTATTATTTAAGTAAATTGAGATAAATAAATTAATTGATATTCTTGGATAATTAATAGGTGGATATGGTCCATGTGTTATGGACAGTGGCAACAATTTAGTTAACTGCATGCTAAAGGGTGTTGTGGCTTTATTTGGTGATGAGCTAGTATGATTAGTCATAGGAAGTTACATGTGTCAAGTGGAGAATATATTTTTTAAAGTTAGTATTTCATTTTCATTGTCATTTTTGCATAAAAATGGATGTTGTAACGTACTTTCTATTTGGAGACTTTCTCCTTTTGGATTTTATCCAAAATAGAAACGTATATCAACCTTGAATTTAGACAATCATTTGTAGCTAATAATTTTGCTCTTAAATGAGCATACCAAAGGTTACTTTGTTTGAAAATAAAGTTATGGGAGGTTCGAGAAAGAAAAACCAAGGTTTGATTCGTAGTTACGGCCTTCTACAAGTCTGTATGAGTATCTTAGGATAGATGTCTACCGGAAAGTTTGACTCGTTGTAGTAATCCGAAGATTTTTTCGAGGTATGTTAAGGCAAACTATATCTTCTTTTGTCATGTTCCATGTAGCAAAACATAAATGTATTATTGTCCCATAAATGATTCTACTCTTAGTAGTTAAGGATGTTCATGTTATTCATTTCTATTTTCAAAGCATATCTAAATATGTTCCTAAATTCTTGTTGCGGTATATGGGAAAGATGTTAATATTTATAATGTTAATTAGAGGTGAAGCGACATTACGTCACTCTGATAAACTCAGAGTGTCTTATTATCATTCATGCATTATATTCATGTACATACCTTGATCTTAAAGGAGTTATATACTCTACTATATGTATGCATTATATATGTATGGGGATGGGAAAATGGAAGGCGTTAGATATGCAACACCACTTGCAGCTGGTATAGATATACACGATGATGATTATGCCCACAGAGGCCGATATGATATGATGGGATGCTCACAGAGGCTTGATGGCATTATATACTCATATGTATCTGTATGACCGCATTGTGCATGACATTTAGATATATTATTGCCCTCAGAGGCATTCTACACAGACATGATACTTAGGTATATTATGGCCCTCAGAGGCATTCTGCACAAACATGGTACTTAGGCATATTATGGCCCTCAGAGGCATTCTCTCCTGGTTGGTTGTTTCTTTTCTCATGTTACTTTCAGGTCTCTATTATGCTATTCTTCATGCCTAACATACTTGGTACATCAATCGTACTAACGTCCTTTTTTTCGGGGGACGCTGCGTTTCATACCCGCGCAGGCTCAGGTAAAAAGGGTGACGGTCCGCACTAGTAGGTTGCTGGTTCAGCTGATATTGGAGCACTTTACTTGTTCCAGAGTTGCAGTCTAGGCGTGGTATAATATTTTTGATATGTATATGGGTATGGCGGGGTCCTGCCCCGACCTTATGATGTCACGTACTCTTTAGAGGCTTGTAGACAGATGTCATGTGTATAGTAGTCGTATATGGCCTTGTCGGCCTTGGTATGTATATGTATATAGGTTGGGTCCTTCTGGTTGCAGGATTCTATATAGCTCATTTCCAGTTTACTATTTTCATATGTCAGCATGGTATCTCGTGGCGGCCTCATGGGCCATGCGAAATTATGAATATATGCTAAATATATGATTAATGGTACTCGACAAGTAAGGTCCAGGTACCCGTCATGACCCTCCGGTTTGGGTTGTGACAAACTTGGTATCAGAGCAGGTCTATCCTGGGGAGTCTACAAGTCGTGTCTAGTATAGTCTTGTTTATGAGTGTGTTGTGCACCACACTTATAGACATGAGGCTACAGGGCATTTAGGATGATGATTACCTTCCTTCTTGATCTAGAATCGTGCTATACAGTTGAGTTGTAAGAATTCTCTTTGTAAATCTTATCGTGTTTATGATTACAACAATGCCTTCTTCCAATAGGGCTATGATTAGCAGGGAAATTGAGGTTGGATTGAGTGTAAATGCGAGTAGTATGCTCTCTATTGAGACAGATCCGTCAGAGGATATGAGTAAGTTGCTTTCCTAGGCATGACTTCACCCTAGAGCATCTGATAGAGATAGGCCCTTGAGAGGTCAGAGAGCTTATAACCAATGGAGTTTATTAGTCAGGGATCACTGATATTAAAAGGGTTCAAAGATGCCAATATCTCAGGGTCAAAGTTGTAAAGATCTAGTGAGACCGCCCCGACCATCTTGTAGTCATTATGGTTGAGCGCATACCGGATTATGCCGCAAAGGTACATGGGGTTAGTTTAGTATGGCAGCCATGGCCACAACATTCCAAAGTGTCCCAAGTTGATGCGCAAAGGTAGGGATAAGATGATTATGAGTTGTACAGATGAAAAGCAGAGGACATCATTGGAGGGTTTAGTAGGTCAAATCTAACCGTTTTACAGTAACTCTTGCTGATTAGAATGAGAGAATATGTTATATACGTGTGACCTAAATTGTAATGTCTTACCTAGAATAGATTGGAAATTATCCCAGGACATCATTAACGAGAATGGATTGCCCCAATTGAATCATGTGAAGAGTGACCATCAGTAAATTCAAGAAGATCATGTAAAGTGACGTACCCAATATAGTGAGCCCAAGTCATATATAAGGATCGAGTTATCCACGATAGTGGAAGGGAACATAAGTCTCTCGTCCGTGCGTAAAGGGCCATACCGCGTATTATTAAGAATTACATGTATCAATGTTAGTAAGTTAAGACATGCTATAGGTATTGGACTAGTAAGGTCTTCGGCTTCATTGTGCAACCTGTTACAATTCTAAATAACCTCTGGATAACAATAGTTTGTTAGGGACAATTGAGGACGAGAACTATGGAACAATCAAAGAATGGTTGTAAGAAATATGGAAACAGTTAATAAGTATGAATAGAATGGTATGATCAAGTATCAAGGCAGAAATATTTTTCGTTTAATGACAAGTAGAAGGAAGGATTATGACAAGAAGGATAAAAGTGAATGAGATTATAGTTATGCAGGTTTCACAAATGTATGATTACTCCAGAACAGCGTAAGGACCAATGATAGAGGAGGGACAGTAAGAACTCTTCGATCAAAGGTGACGAATCTCTGATGTTCAGGAAGATAGTATGAGTAATACTTTGAGATAAGAGACTACCCCCCCCCCCCAAGGCAACTTGAAATGGACATGTAAAGGTAAGACGAATGGGCACTCGATCGATGGTAGATCTAATAATGATAAGACAAGGAATCTTGACAAGTCATGGGATTATGTAACACCGTGAAGTGGATCTAAACATACAAAGCATCGGTTCCATAACATATGCAGTCATACCTCTCAGAAAGTATGTAAACGGAAGTAACAGTGAGATATCTTTCAAGATAATCAAAATTCTCATGCTGTTACATTGGAACAAGAGTTCTCAACTATTGACATGGCGGATTTTCCTAACGTTTCTGCGTATTGTCAACGCCTCAAAGTGTTGGTAGATCAATTAAGAAATGTTGGTTCACCGGTTTCTAATAATCGGTTAGTCTTACAATTGGTGGCTTGTCTCAACGATACGCATAGCGGAGTGGGGACACTAATCCGTCAAAGTAATCATCTACCTTTATTTTATCAAGCACGGTCGATGTTGTACTTGAAGAATCGGGCTTTGCTAAAAAGGCGTCGACTACTTCAAATTTCGTCATGATTGCCACTTCCTCAAATGATGGTAATTTTTTTGACCCCTCTCAATAAAATAAGGGACAAAAATGACATCATAATAATAAGAATAAGGGTGGAAATCACGGAAACAACAAATGTGGAGGCCACCGAAATTCCGGTGGCGGCGGAAATGGCGGCAACACCGGCGGCGGGCAGTGGCAGCGGCATGGTGGCAGGAATGGTGGACATTGGCAGCAACACGGTGGGGCAGGGAACTGGGCCTAGCAGTGGCCATGGGCTATGCCGGCCAGCCAGTCCCAACTGGAAATTGGACCAGGCCGCACCAAAGGCTCAATGCCCAGTTTCAGCCCATGCCAAACTAGCCTCATGGTGGACAGTGGCAGCAGCGACATGCCCACATTGTTGGGTCTGTTCCAGCAGGCAGCAGTATTGGGCCACTGCCGACCTAGTGGCAGGAGGCCCATTCAGTAGTGGCCCACCCCACAGATATTGAGACCGTCATGCACACCCTGGGATTAAATCCACCGAATTAAATTGGTATATGGACTCCGGAGTGACGTCTCATATGACATCCTCCCAAGGTAATCTCTCATCCTATTTTAATTTGAGCAATGATAATGATATAATTGTCGGAAATGGTCATTCAATTCCAATAAAAGGGTATGGTTCTAGCAAATTATCACCATCGAACGCACCTCTAATTTTAAAGAATGTGCTTCATGCTCCTAAGATAATTAAAAACTTGGTCTCTATTAGAAAGTTTACTACTGATAATTGGGTATCTATTAGTTTTGACCCTTTTGGATTTTCCGTGCATGATTTTCAGACGGGGAAGCTCCTCATGAGACGTGATAGCAAGAGGGAGCTTTATCCATTCAATTCACTCAATCAACAGTCCAAGTTCCCATCTACTTTTGTAGCATTGGCACCGTCTTTATGGCATGAACGGTTGGGACATCCGGAAGAGTCTGTTTTGACCTCTCTTAACAAAAATAAATTTATTTCATGTACCCAACCACAAACTCTAAATAAGTGTCATTCTTGTGCACTTGGAAAACATGTTAAATTGTCATTTATTTCATCTACTTCGTTCACCCTTATGACATTTGATATTTTACATTGTGATATTTGGACATCACCCGTTTTGAGTTCTTCGGGTCATAGATATTATTTTCTATTACTTGATGACTACTCTAATTATATGTGGACATTCCCTTTGTCGAAAAAACACAAGTGTTTTCCACATTTCTCACATTTAGAGCATACATCCAAACTCAATTTGAACGGGATATCAAAAATATTCAATGTGATAATGGGAGGGAATTTGACAATAATCAGTTTTGGGATTTTTTCAAAACAAATGGTCTATATTTTCGTCTGTCTTGTCCTCACACATCATCACAAAATGGGAAGGCAGAACACAAAATTAGAATAATAAATAATATTGTTAGAACAGTCCTTGCTCATGCTTCACTACCCCCACTTTTTGGCATCATGCACTCCAAATGACCACTTACCTACTGAATATTCTCCCTCACAAAAACATGTCTTACCAAGCTCCACTAAAAATACTTTATTTACGAGAGCCCTCCTATCTTCATTTAAGAGTGTTTGGTTGTCTTTGCTACCCCCTCTTTTCATCCACCACAATTACAAAACTCCAACCCCAAACTACTTCATGTGCCTTCTTGGGATACCCTACTAATCATCGCAGTTACAAACGACATTTCTTCCAAAAGAATAATTATAAGCCGTCACGTAATTTTTTATGAAACTATGTTTTCATTTTCCAAGATACATGACACAGGGACCCACACTTATGATTTTTTGGATGATGATAAACTCATATATCTAACACATTTTTTCACAGCACGGTACCCACTATTAGTGTTGGAAACCGAAATTCAGGCCCATTGGACCAAATATTGATGTCCCAACTGACTGACATTTCAATGCAGCAGCTTGGGCCTTCGGATCCGAGGCCCAGTCCCAACGCCTCACAATCTGCCCGGTCCAGCAGCTTGGGCCAGGCTACATCTATAGGCCCAATTCCAGGCGCACTAAACAGCCAGCCCACTGGACCGTCAGTTTCTCACCCCTCGGCCAGTGGCGTCTAGTCCACTGGCCCAACAAATCGTCCGGTCACCCGTAGTCAACATGAAATTGTCAAACCCAATACCAAATATAGTCTACACACCCAGGTCTTGAAATCACCTTTGCCTCGTAACCAGTGCCTGCTCTAAAAGACCCGAATTGGAAAGTGGCCATGGATGATGAATATCATGCTCTTATTACAAATAGGACATGGGATTTAGTACCTCATCCATCTAATGCTAATATAATTCGATCTATGTGGATTTTCAGCCATAAAGTAAAATCTGATGGAACTTTTAAGCGGCATGAATCCCGTCTTGTAGGTGATGGAAAGACACAACATGTTGGTGTAGATTGCAGGGAGACATTCAGTCCAGTGGTCAAATCAGTAACTATCCGAACAGTTCTCAGCCTGTCTCTCTCAAAAGGATGGCCATTTCATCAATTGGATGTCAAAAATGCCTTCTTCCATAGACACCTCAATGAAACTGTATACATGCATCAACCGTTGGGATACAGAGATCCTAAATATCCCAACCATGTGTGTTTGCTCAACAAATCATTATATGGTCTCAAGCAGGCCCCCACGGCTTGGTATAAGCGGTTTGCAGATTTTGTGTCACACATGGGTTTTTCGCACAGCCGTTCAGATAATTCTCTGTTTATTTATCGTCAGGGTAATCATACTGCTTATCTTCTTCTATATGTGGATGATCTTATCCTAACAACATCTTCAGACTCTCTTCGCAAGAATATCATGTCACATCTTAGTTCTGAATTTGCTATGAAAGATCTTGGCCCACTACACTACTTTCTAGATATTGCTGTGACAAGACATACATGTGGATTATTTCTCTCCCAGAAGAAGTATGCATCAGAAATCGTGGAACAAGCTGGAATGTCTTTTTGCAAACCTTTGGCAACTCTGGTAGACACGAAGTCTAAATTGAGTGCCATCTCTAGCAAACCCTTTGCCGATCCAACATTATATCGCAGCCTAGCAGGAGCTTTACAGTATCTCACATTCACCAGGCCGGATATTACCTATGCAGTGCAACAAGTGTGTCTATTTATGCACAATCCAATAGAGGAACATATGCATGCTCTAAATCGCATTGTGCGTTATATTCAGGGCACTCTGGAGTATGGATTACATCTATACCCGTCCTCTATTTCCAAACTTGTCACTTACACAGATGCAGACTGGGCAGGATGTCAGGACACAAGATGATCCACCTCCGGGTATTGCGTCTTCCTCGGTGATAATTTAATCTCATGGTCCTCAAAAAGGCAAGTCACGGTATCACGCTTAAGTGTTGTAGCAGAATATCGCACTGTGGCCAATGTTGTATCTGACTCATGTTGGATTAGGAACCTGTTACTTGAACTTCATTGCCCAATTCCGACAGCAACAATAGTATACTGTGATAATGTTAGTGCAATCTATCTCTCAGGAAATTCAATCCACCATCAACGCACTAAACATATTGAGTTAGATATTTATTTTGTCAGTGAGAAGGTGGCTCACGGACAAGTGCGAGTGTTACATGTCCCAACGCGTCATCAAATTGCAGATATCTTCACAAAATGACTTCCGCTGATATTATTTGAAGAATTTAGGGACAGTCTCAGCATTCACCGCCCTCCATCTTCGACTGCGGGGGAGTGTTAGAATATTATTAAATAATATTATGTATTAATGTAGTATCATTTTATATATGGTAAGTAGTAAAATGTTAATTAGGAATATTATGTTAATTAGGTAGAAGATTATTAAAGATTGATTAGGAAGATTAGGCATGATTTACTCTTCTCAATTTAATGTATACTGTATATATATTGTTCTCTTTTAGGATGAATACAATTGAGGAAATACTTTCAAAGTCTTACAGATATACTATTATATATACACCAATAACAATAACATATCCAGTGTAATTCCACAAAGTGGGGTGTGGGGAGGGTAGAGTGTACGCAGACCTTACCCCTACCTTGAAAGGTAGGGAGGTTGTTTCCGATAGACTCTCAGCTCGAAGAAACACAAACCAAAGCAGTCCAAAAAAAGAAATAACAATAGTGAAGAAGTCATGGCAAAATACCAGGTAAAGCATGATACAACAGTCTGAAAAAGGAACAATAATGTAACTACCACAAAATCATACAACAATCGAAATACAAGAAACAATAAATACTAATAGAAAAAGGACAAGAAACCACAAGAGTACTACTAGGTGTGACAACACACAACTACCTACTAGCTTTCTACCCTGATCAGTGTCCTCCATAATCCCCTATCTAAGGTCATGTCCTCGGTGAGATAAAACTGCGTCATGTCATGTCTAATCACTTCTCCCCAATACTTTTTCGGCCTACCTCTACCTCTCATGAAGCCATCCACAGTCAACCTCTCACACCTCCGCAATGGGGCATCCATGCATCTCCTCTTCACATGCCTGAACCATCTCAGCTCCGCTTCTAATGAGTAGAATTAATAAAGTACCAACAATGTTATTTGGATTTCACAAAATTCATGTGAAAACAATGAGTAGAATTAATAAAGTACCCTCAACACACTTCATACATCTAAAGCAGTGGCGAACTAATTAGAGTGGAATAATGTCCACCTAATACACTTCATATATCTAATGCAGACTCATTTATTGCTAAAAAAGTACACACAATTGTTTTTTATATAAAAAAAGATAGAGAAAGAAGATAAAAAAGCCTCAAGTATTAATGTGAAGAGGTTAAGAATTCACATAGATAGAGGGGGCTTGGATACTTTGAATTATACAAACAGAAAGTTTTTAAACTTTGAATGCACGTTTGGGAAGGGAAGCCCAAGGTCAAAGAACAGACAAGATGGGTTTAAAACGAGGGGTTAGATTTCTCGATCTTCACTATATTTGAAGTCCCCAAAGTATACCATTTGACTCACTGAAACTTCTACCTTTTATACAAATTATATACTCTCGGTCTCAAATTATTTATCACTTTTTTTTATTTTACACATCTCTTAAGAGATATTAAATATGAGGGTATTTAACCACTTTTATCCTTATTTATGTTTGATTATAATCTGTCTCCATTAAATATTTGTTCTATTTATGTGTTATCTTCATTAGTCATAAAATTCTATTAAGGGTATAATGAAAAGAAGTAATTAATTGTGTCTTGAACTTTTAAAATAACAAATAATTTGAAATAACTAATTTTAGTATCACAATAAATAATTTGAGACGTACTTATTTGTGTAAATACTTTTGTGATACTTTCTAACTTGTACTTCTTTTGTTTCATTTTATTAGTCCAGTATATTAACAATATTTTTTTAACATGTCCATTTTAACAAATCAAAAAAGATCTTTTTTTTTTATTTCAATCCACTCTTATCATTGAATAACTATTGAAGAATTAATAATCAAATTTAAATCTTCGTTAATATGAGAATCTTAGAAAAATCAATTATTTTTTAAGGGAGTGCAAAGTCAATACTAAACGGGTAGTAAAAGGGAAGCTAGGAAGTATCTGTTAATTATTGCTATCCAATATTTAAATTGTAAAGGATCACTACTAGAATAGAGATTTTTTTCTCACCGACATTCAGTGGAAAATTTGTGCTATAAAATATGATTTTTCCACTTTATTCCTACCGAATCAGCTAACTGGGAAAATATATGGTGGGAAACGGGTTCTCACTGAAATTGGAAAACTTCTTATCTTTTTCGTGAGAAAACACTACTCCCTCCGTCTCAAATTATTTGTCGCTTTTTAGTTTTACACGCCTATTGAAAATATTAATTAGGAGAAGTTTTTGACTACTTTTCCCTTATTTATGTCTGTGTTATAATCTCTCTCCATTAATTGTTTAGTCTATTTATGTGTCATCTTCATTAATGACACAATTCTACTAAGGGTAGAATGGGAAAACCCTAACTGATTTTACCTTGAACTTCTAAAACGACAAATATTTGAGACAACTATTTTTAATAATCACGACAAATAATTTGAGCAGAGGGAGTACTATTTTTCCTTTTCCCCTGATTCAATCAAAATGTCTGTAAAAATACCCATTGAATATTTTTCATTCAAAAAATAATACAATAATTTTTTAATAGTGGATTATGTTGAACCCTTTTTTTTTTGTTAAAGATTATGTGGAACCATTTCCTCGTCTTATCTATATATCTAGCCATGGTTGACAACTCAAGTAGGAGAGATTTAAATTAAAACCAAAAAGGTTAACTTTTGGTAAGAAACTTCAAACTTTCAAACTTTTCAAGAAGCAAGAAAGTTGAGGAAATCCATGGCTTGGTTTTCAATAAAATCAGAAGATCGAAGCAAATTGACCCGTGCGGTCCTTAATTAAATATAGTTAAATGAAAGGCCAACTTAAACTTAGGTAGTTGAATTTTTAGCTAGCAAAGATCTAGGTAATAAAAAATTAGTGTGGTAAACACTATTCCCTCCGTCTCATATTACTTGGTCACTTTTCTTTTTACATTCCCTTAAGAAATCATAAATAAAAAGAGCATTTTTACTATATTACCCTTATCTCTCTCTAATTAATTGCACTCTGATCAATATTGGTTACTTTAAAAAATAATTAATGTTAAGGACAAAGTAGAAAAAACTTAATTATTTATATCTTTTTTTTAGAAAGTGGCCAAGTAATTGGGGACGGATATTTTTAGTAATGTGACCAAGTAATATGGGACGGAGGAGTAACCTATAACATAAATGATCATGCACGTGAGAACCAAAGAAAAGAGTGGGAAAGAAAATACTCCCTCTGGTCATTTTTACTTGTCATATTTTGACTTAGCACGCTTATTAAGAAGCTAAAAATAGAATGATAATTTTATAATATCACCCATAATTATTGTTAAGTAACCTAATGATTGAAATAAATAAAACATACTTTAAAAGTTGTGCAACCACTAAAATTTTCTTGAACTTGTCAACCCAATAATAAATGATAAGGGTAAAATAGGTATGAAATGATAAATTATCTCTTGATTTTTTAAAGTGGACAAATAAATTGAATAACTATTTTTAGTATAGTGGACAAATAAAAATTAACGGATGAAGTACTGAGTATACTCCAGTTTGGATCTTTACATAGTTGTGTTAATTCTTTGAACTTTGCAATAAGTTAAGCTCTTGAACTTCTCTTAAATTAAACAATTGAACAATGATTCTTAATTTATTTTTCACATGATCTCCCTTCCAGTCATTTTGGGTGGGCAAAAGGTCAAATTTAGATAGGAAACACTACTTAACCAAACTTTTAACCATAAGGATAAATTTGAACATTCTTCTATTATATTTAGAAATAAATAAAAAGGAGCAATTACGAGCCAAAAGTATTTAAAACATGTATGATCTCAACTTTATATGTTCAGGTCTGGGAACACAGTGATTCCATGCAGGCTGCAGACCATATGTGGTAGATTAATTGCAGCCAAAATAGCCCACAACAGGCTCCTGCTTACTCACATTGGTGCTCTTATGGATACTCTTTTCCACATCCCATCCATATCTTTATTACACCCTCTAATACCTATCCATTTTATTACATCATCTAAGCAACTTCTGGAATAAACACGTTCAAAGAAACAAGTGCTCTATAGTTTTTGCATAACTGCTACACAAGGTACATGTCTTGTCCTGTCTTATCCCCATTCTGAATAGTCTGTCTCTTATAAGCAATCTTCCATGCATAAGCTAGTCAGTTGATGAAGCTATGCTTTGGGATATTCCCTTGACTCCACACAGCTCTCTAACAAGGTTTATATTCTCTTGTCACTAGTCTCCAATGATATCCACTATTCATGGTATATTTGCCAGTTGGTTTGAGCCACCCATTCCCTCTATAACCAGCTGCAAACTTATGCTTAATGCTGCATATCTTCTTCCAATACCAGCAACAGTCTTGTGGAGGTGTGTATTGCCGCCATTCTTTGTCTTTTAAGTACACTTGATTGATCCACCTGACCCATAAATTGTTTGCTTTGTTTGTTATGTTCCATACATATTTTGCTACAACAGCCTCATTCCAAATCACATAGTATGTCACCTCTAATCCACCTTCCTTTTTAGGTTTGCAAACCAGATCCCAGGCAATTAGTGGGGGCTTTTAAGTGTTCACATGTTCACACCATATGAAGTTCCTGCATATTGCTGTGATTTCCTTAAGCACACTTTTGGAAAGCATGAAAATGGATGACCAATATGAAAGTTTGTGCAGAAGTACTGAGATGACTAGCTGCACCCTATCTGCATATGATAGATTCTTAGATCCCCGTATTTTCACCCTACCCACCATTTTCCCTATCAGCGACTCACAATCAACTGCAGATAGTCTCTTTGAAGTAATTGACACACCTAAGTACCTGAAAGAAAGTTTACCCTTTGTGTAACCTGTGAGCTCACATACTTCTCCATATTGACAATAAAGATATTAGACTTGGTGGCATTGGTAGTAAGCTCTGATGCCTCGGAAAAGGTTTTCAGCCCTCTCAACATGAGTAAGACTCGGGTAAATTCACCTTTACTGAAGATAAGCATATCATCTGCAAAACACAAATGATTTAGCCGTAACCCCTTACATTTTGTATGGAACTCAAACCCATCTTTCTGGGCCACCCACTTCATTATTCTAGTAAAATATTCCATACACACCACAATAACAAAGGGAATATTGGGCTCCATTGTCTTAACCCTCTTCTCCCTTTGATATTACCATGTAGACCTCCATTCAAAGCAATCAAGTATTGTGATGTGGATATGCATTCCATCACCCATTTTATGTACTTGCAGGGGAAGTTCAAACCATATAACATTTCTTCCACAACCCCCCCCCCCACTCAACTGAATCATAAGCCTTTTTAGGTCAATTTTGATCAAACAGCTCTTGGTGGTGTGTTTTCTATTATATAGTCTCACTAGATTAGATCCTGACATATCAACACATTCTGAACAATTGTTCTACCAGTTACAAAGACACTTTGGTTGTCAGCAATAATTTTTGGTAGAACTAACTTCATTCTGGAACATAGCATTTTGCATATTACCTTATACACAGTATTGCAACATGAGATTGATCTGAAATCACCCAGAGTCTCAGCATGTGTTCCTTTAGGGATCAAGGTGATGACAGTATCATTCAGTCCCTGCAACATCTGCCCATGCTCAAAGAACTCCATAACTGCAGCTACCAGATCTTGTCCCACAATATTTCAACAGTCTTTCAAGAACTGACTTCCATATCCATTAGGTCCAGGGGATTTGTCCCCTCCAATTGCCCACAATGCTATCTTTACATCTT
This sequence comes from Anisodus tanguticus, assembly GCA_034509755.1. Classification (NCBI taxonomy): domain Eukaryota; kingdom Viridiplantae; phylum Streptophyta; class Magnoliopsida; order Solanales; family Solanaceae; genus Anisodus; species Anisodus tanguticus. The sequence goes on along the minus strand of CM067540.1, from coordinate 7,783,718 downwards.
TTTCAGTAACAGGTACCTCAAGCATATTTCTTTGTGCAGCATTCAGTACAGGCCCAGTACTTATCATATCACTATTAGCATGTTGTCTCCGCTCAGTAGCAGTTCCCAAAAGTTCTGTGTAGTATTCAATGAAAGTCTTGCTTATGTCCTCCATTTCGCTCTTATAATTCCCATCGTTATCCTTAATAGTAAATGTTCTATTGGTATTCCTCCTCACTTTAAGAAAACTGTGGTAGAACTTAGTGTTCTGATCACCCTCCTTAAGCCATTGCACCTCTGCTTTAGAAACTGATCTCTAGCTTTCTGTAGTTTACTACATTCTTGAGCTAATTAAATTTCTTCATCAATAAACTGTAAGTTCTGTGGGCACTGTTGCAATTTCTTTTGACACTGTATCAACTTGCTCATTGCAGTCTTATCTTGTGTCTCAACGTCACTAAATCTCTCCTTATTCAACATGAGCAACATTGTTTTAAGTCTATAAAGTTTTCCAATCAATTTAAACATTTTCCTCCCCCTACTCACCAAACCCCAGCTTTGTGCTACTCTATCTTTGAACTCAGGTGCAGTGCTCCACATGTTAAAGTATATGAGTTGCCTCATTCCTGACTTCACACTATCTTCCCAATTTATGATAGCAGGACAATGATCAAATAAGCCTTCACTCATAAAGTGTACTTCAGAGACAGGTAAGAGGGCAGTCCAATCAGTATTAACCTAGACTCTTATCAATTTTTACTATAACAACCAAATTCTGCCTCCAGGATGGGCAGATAAGTTTGTTGTGAAAGCCCACCCATTACAAAAATTAAGAGAAGCCTATTATGCCTTGGCCCTCTTAATCTTGGTTTCCAGAAGTCCAAACAATCCAACTTTAGAGTTATGCATAAACACATGCATCTCCTGTTGTTTGTTGGCCCTATTTAGACCTCTGGCATTCCAGAATCCCAGTTATCCATTTCCAGGGCCTGTAGTGGTCTGTTCCTTATTCTTCCTTGGTGATATACTTGACTTCTGCTGCTGTTCTACCTCATCACCTTTACTCTGCAGACTCTCAAAAGCATTCTTTGTACTGATGATCTGTTGTTGCACCCTCACATTTGTTCTTGTTGACCCCCCCCCCCCCCCCTTGTTCTTCCCCTTTACTAGTTTCTACCATCTGCACTTGCTCTTGCCTTATAATCATCTCCCTCTCTTGTTCTGCAGCCTTTATTATGTTGCATTTCTTTAATGACTTCAATATCAGTCTCCAAGGTTTAACAACTATGGGCTTCCTGTCAAACAACTGCACCACTTCCTCAACTGCCTTGACCTTATCCTTCTCATTATGAAATCTTACTAGAAATATTACCCAATTAACTTGTGTCACTTTATCTGTACCTAGTTTTTTCTATATCCTGTTAAAACGACACAATTCCTTGTAGAACATTGACACTTTTGGTTTTCTTCGCATCAGTTCGATTGGGGAATATGTTGCTCCCCAACCCTATACTAAACTATAACTTGCTCACTTTTTAGTGATAGTTCAGATAGAAAATATAAATTCAAATGTCTTTTTTATTATTATCTCTTTAGTTTTTCTAATTCTTTTTGTCAATGAAATGAAAGTGGAGTGGGTATTTGGGTGACACAGCAGTTTGGGATTCGTACACCTTTACTGCTTATTTTAATTCTTCTTTCATTTTGGAAGGCACAAAATTTAGTACGTACCTCTTTTTGTTTATTTTAACTTTTTCTCCTGAGCTTATCAGTTGGTCAGTTTCAGTATTCCCCTAATCTATAACTTCAAAGTTCAAACCCATATCGCAGCGACTATTTATTTTCACCATTCTGTTTTCTTTCAAGTTAAATTCATATAATATTACCTTTTTTTTGTTAGAATACAATATTACCTTTATTGGTAAACTGAAATGGTTCGGGTATGTGAAGAGGAGGTGTGAGGATGCTCCAATTAGGATGTGTACGAGATTGGAAGTCGCATGAGCTAGGAGAGGTACAGGTAGACCGAAGAAGATCTGGAGGGAGGTGATTGAACAGGACATGACACAACTTCAGCGGACTGAGGAAATGATCGTAGATAGGAAGATTTGGAGTTCGAGGATTAGAATAGAAGGTTAGTAAGTAGTTGAGTTTTGTCGCGATGTGTGTGAGAAGGTGGGGCTAGCCTTTCCATCTTCTCTTGTCCTTCTTTTAGTAGTAGTATTTAGATATCACGCAGATCATTATTCCTATGTGTGTATTATTCCATTTGTTCTATATCTTGATATTTTGCTGCCTTATTTTTCTTGCAATCCTGGATTAACTATCATTTTTAGCTGATGATGTATCGAAAACAGTCTCTCTTCCCCATAAAGATAGAAGTAAGATATGCGTACATAATATCCTCTCCAAATCTCACTTAATGAGATTACACTGGGTATATTATTGTTGTTGTATTGTTTGTTTGTTTGTATGGACCTAAATTACAGTGCCAAAATATTAGTCAAGAAATGCTCACAACTAATTCTAAAATTGGAGGGAATAAAAGAAGGAAGATTACCCAATATAATGCAATTCAAAGCATTTCCAAGTACATATATATATTCAGAAAAAAGATATTAGGTAAAAAGATCCGAATGCAAAAGATTAACAATTTAATTAACTACTAATTAATTCAACTTTCAATGGCCGAAATAATAAAATGTCTTAGGACTTGAAGATTAATTGTTATGACAAGAAAGTCAAAAATCTTTCGATTAAAGCCTTTTGAATTTGTACGTCGGCCCCATAAGGGTCAACTAGGGTGGTTTAACATTGTTTTAATTTAGGACCTATTGTTCCTAAAATATCCCTAATGTTTCATAATAAGATAATAAGCACCCCTTAATTACCTTAGCTGGAGAGTATCTTTCAGTATATATGTATAATCAATTACTTACTTTAGCAGAAACTGTATTCAATCTGACAAGTCAGTGGAATAGAAGCTGTGAAAGAATGGAATAGAAGGAAATGGATTTTTTTGGATCCTGAGATAACTATAGCTTCTAAATTAATATTTAAAAAATAATCATAAGTCTGAGGCTAAGTCACATAGGGAATTTTACATCTTGAATATAATTTTGCGCTTTTGCCTTGGGAAATGTTTTTTGGTCCGTGACTCTGTGTTTCCAAAAAGCTATTCAAATTAGTAATTGATAAAATATAAGTACTTGGAAGTTTGCTTTGTCTTGATATACACACATTATTTAATCTCCTATCATATACTCCCCGTTCACTTTTACTTGTAAATTTTTAATTTTGCACGTTCCTTAAGAAATAATAAATGAAGTGTATATTTTATCGAAATACTCATATTAATTGGTGTATAGTTTTAGTGAGACTTAAAAATTAATTTGAACTGAGTAATTAATGTTATGAATAAAACAGAAAAGTAAAATATTTTTCTCTTGATATGCTAAATATGAAAAGTAAATGTGAAAATCTATTTATAAAATAGTTGACATATAAAAGTGAACGGAGTGAGTAATAATATCATGGCCTCAAAGCTCAATATAGTCATGAAAACAACACTTAATATCCTAATCCCTATAAGGGTCAATTTAGTGAGTTTCTTGAGATTCTTACATTTGGACTAAACAAAACACAAATGGTACAACAAGACATTGAAGTGAGAAATAAGAGTCATTGATGGGAATCCATTTTTCCTTGACCTTAAGAGTTCCTTGGTAGGTGGTTTTAATTCTAACTGACACTATTTTTCCCTTTTTCTTTTTAGTTTAATAACTACACTTACAGTAGTTTTTACACTATCAAATCACATATAAGCACCAGAGTCAAAAATTCTAACAAAGGAATTCAAGAAAAAAATAAAAATGTCAAGCATGAGATTTGAACCTATACTTCCGGGTGTTAAGGGGATTTGAAACTGATATTTAGGCTGTCTACACACCAATGGGTGTAGCCCTTCCCCGAACCCTGGTAACGTGGGATATTTTGTGCATCGAATTACCTTTTTTATATGTATAAAAAATACATATTCTTACCATGTTTATATGTAGTATAACTTTTCTATAAAAAAATTTGCATGTAGCTCCGCCACTACCTACTAAAATGATTAAAATACGTTAATAGTATTAAAATATTTTATATTGTCAATGTATATAAGTCAAAGCTTTTTTCAGTTAAGATATATACTAATGGTGTAAAAATAATTTACACTATCGATACCATATAATCTGTTAAACAGGTTAATACTCTATTTTCCAGCATACCATATCAAGCTTAATACTTAGAGTCGCTTATTTTTATAAATCAATTTACACTAATAATATAAAAAAAAATACATTATCAATGTACGAAACACAAAAAAAAAAATCTTAGCTAAAGATAAAGCCAAAAATGGTAATTGCCAAAGAAGGGGAAAACAATTAGAGTGCTTTAAAGTCACCAGAAAAGGCGGCTGATCCTTCGGAGGCAGACCCCTTTATAGGAAGCATATAATGACTTCCTAATTAACTTCACCTCATTCTCAAACCCAACACTTCTCTCTTCAACTTATCTTCTTTTATTTGCATGTTATAAACTTTCAATATTAGGGTTTCTAAATCTAACATAAGGAAGATCATCAATATTTAGTTTCCTTAAACTAGTTTTTTTGTTAGTTTAGGATAAAAGGTTGTCTTTTCTAATTAGGGGTTTCTACTTCTTCAAAGAGGAAGAGTTATTTTTTAGGTTTTTAGAGAAGTACTTAGCAATGGAAGAGAGAAATGAGAAAGAAAAAAGTATGGATGAAGTGATGCTTCCAGGGTTTAGGTTTCATCCAACTGATGAAGAGTTAGTAGGGTTTTATCTAAGGAGGAAAGTTCATCAGAAACCTATCTCCATTGAACTTATCAAGCAGCTTGACATCTATAAATATGATCCATGGGATCTACCAAGTAAGAAAACAACTCATCCATATTCATCCTTTTTTTCTTACAAAATAAGCTTTATTCATATACATGCTTTTAATTTGCATCAAGTTTCATAGGGTTCTTTCATATGAAACAATCATGTTGTCCTTGGTACTTGTTTTTGTCCATTATCAATGTAATTTAACCTGTTATAACATACGACATTTCTGATTTTTTAAAAAGATTAACTAGTTTAACTTGTTACGGATAGTTACTTGTATTTGTTGTTTACATGAGTTTAACTAATTTACACGTATAGTATCAAAAGAAAATACACTATCAGGTCACTGAAAAGATTTTTTTAAGTGACCAAACCTTCTATAAAAAGTGAAGTATGTAATCTTGAAAATAAAATAAGTTATCTGCTTCAACAGATACAGATACAGCTAAAAAATTATTTTTCACTATAAGTGTATATAAGTTAACCTGATATTATGGGGGAAAGAAAAATTAAACTCCTTGTTTTTTCTTCTTTTCATTATGTCTTTACAAAATGAAACCTAGCTAACTACTCCTTTTGTTTTGTTGTTACTTTTTTCCTTAGCAGAGTTGGCAGCAGTGGGAGAAAAAGAATGGTATTTCTATTGTCCAAGGGATAGAAAATATAGAAATAGTGCAAGGCCAAATAGAGTAACTGGGGCTGGTTTTTGGAAAGCCACAGGTACTGATAGGCCAATATATTCTTCTGAGGGATCAAAATGCATTGGGTTGAAGAAATCATTAGTTTTCTACAAAGGTAGAGCTGCAAAAGGGATTAAAACTGACTGGATGATGCATGAGTTTAGATTGCCTTCTATTACTGACTCCACTGCACCAAAGAGATTCTTGGACAAACATATTCCTCCTAATGTAAGCTTCTCAAAACTAACCAAGACTATCAGAGTATTTTAACCTGTTGTAGTTAGTAAGCGGTCTTATTTTTCAAGTTAATTATCTGACTTATTATAAAGAGTTTAAGTTTTATACAGTGTTATTATAATTTTTTTACACTATCAAATCATTCAAAGGATATTTACAAGTGAGTGATCTCCTTAAAATATGTGATTTAAAATTTTGAAAATAAGATTCCTTATCTACTATAACAGGTAAAGATGACGTGATGATATAAAAATTGTCTAATTATATTGACGGTGTATATTTACCTGTATTTATCTTTTAGCTGATCACTTGATAGTGTAAAATATTTCATGTTATCGGTGTGTAGAAGTTAAACTCTTTCCTAATCGACTTAACTTATATATAGCGATAGTGAAAAGAATTTATTTACAATACTATCGGTATCTTTTAACTTAATAATCCTACTTATTTTGCACCATTATTTTTCAAGTCACAGTATAAAAATTCTTTTACATTATTAATGTATGGAAGTCAAAACTATTTACTAATGTAATGTTATTCTTGGATATTTTAGGACTCATGGGCAATATGCAGGATTTTCAAGAAAGCAAACTCTAATGCACATAGAGCTCTTTCTCACTCTTGGGTATCACCACCAGTGCCTCAAAATAACACTACATCTCATGATTTTCTACCAAGCAACCACTTCACTAATTCAGATGAAATGTCATTGACACACAAAACTACAAGTTCACCTATCCAATTTAATGACTTACAAAACTCATTCAATAATATGGCTAGCTTCTCCACATTAGATATCCCTCTTTACAAAACCCTCAACTCAATGTCTAGTTATAATAGACCACCTCAACAAATTTCAATCTCAAACCATGACCCCATCACAAGCTACACATTTTCTTCATGTGCTGAAAATTCTGAGCTACCATTACAAAAATGCATCGATATGAACAATATTGATGCTTCTTCTTTGCTACTAAACATGTCATCTTCAATATTTGGAGATTATTCGATAACGTTACCAGAGAATATGGAAAATGGTGGTATACATGAAGAGACAACAACCTTAAAGGAAGCTAATAATGTGATCAACATGGAACAAATGGAGGAACAATGGCGAAATGTTCGATCTAATATTGGACTTCCTTTGATGAATAATTTTCCGTTGAATATTGCTGCTGATGCATGGAAGACAAATTTGCTTGTGGATTCTTCTCCGTGTCCTAGTAGTGAAATGTCCACAAGTTTTTCTACTAACAAGTGCTATACTTGAACCATAGCTACTAATTTTTAGTGTTGTGTTTTTTAGTTTCAAGAAGTTAGCTTTTGCTTTCTTTCTTTTGGATTTTTGTTTTCTTTTCTTTTTGGGTACTTTTTAGTTTGGACTTAGTTTGTTTTGGATTAGTGTTGTAAAAACTCTCTAATGTAGGTTTTTCAATTAATTCATGACTAATCAAATCGTTTCTCGAGATGTTTTGGCCACGATATGGAAGAACTATTTCATATAATTCCATTTGTTTCAATTTATTTGTCTTACTTTCATTTTAGTTTTTTTTTCAAAAAATATATCGATTTCTATATTTGGTAATATTTCAATCCGATATATGAAACTAAGACACAAAAAGAGTCGAGGGAACGGAGTACATACCAGCCCATATTGTTTCATTGTACTTCCTATGTGATAGAATATACGAGTCCACCAAACATTATAGAGAACCAAGTTCTCTAACTGATTTCTTAAGTCAGACAGAAAGTAAATAACACAAGATATTTATGTGAAAACTACCTTGCTCAAGGGAGTAAAACCACGATCCACTACAATAGGATTTGCTCAAACTTCACTATAAACGAGCAACATTCAGATTACAAACTCTTGCAACCTAGGAATTAAACTATTAATCATTCCCCTTTACAATAACTCTATTGCAAGACATCTACAATAACTCTATTGCAAGGACACACCTTGACTAACTCTGGCCAAGTGTACAACTCAGAATACTTGAGAAACAAACCTACTGAATACTTCTTGAAAGCAGGGTAAGATTTCAAGTTAAAGAACAAAAGACAAAGACTCAACAAACCTAAGACTTAAGACATCTTCAGTGATAAGAGAACTAGTCATTCTGTTTGTTGCAGTTTTGTTCTTGATGAGAGAACTTTTGGAGTGAGCGACTTGTAGTTAGTATATGAGCGATTTTCTGATTTTCGACCATGAGAAAAATCAAATACAGCAACATTAACTCATAGCCTCTTAGGCAACATTGACATGAGCAAAAGCAAAACAAACATGATTGAGTAATATTGCATAAAGTCAGAGAATGCCCAATTTAAACCAACAAAAACATAGTAGATCTATTAGCACAAAATATGTTAAAAACAGACGAGTACTACAGTCATTACAAACAAGGAAGCACCAGGAGAGATGGATATTGAATGGTCTCTATGAATGGGGCAGGAGGACACAGGGAGTAAGGAAATGGGAGGCTAAGTGAAGGGACCAGCTTGAACATCTTGTCAATTCTTTCATTGGCAGCCCTCTGCTCATGAATCAGTTGCAATGTCAGGTCCTCTGTTTTCTTCTTCAAGTCTGCTACCTCAGCCTTCAGCTGAGCATTTTCTTCTTTTAAGTCCCTAGAGGAACCTGGTGCCTCTTGTCCCTTTGCAATTTCTAAAGCTCAGTCTTTAGAATGGCATTTTCAGCCTTCAACCTGTTAATCTCCTCATTTGCCCTTTTTGGGCATCAATTAGATTCGAGATTATGGAGCTATTGCCAACACTGCCCTTCTTAGGCACACACTCACATTTCGCAAGAGTGCCCAAGGTGAAAATCTGCTTCCTGGTCCCTACGATCTCCTTACCAACCTTGATCTCAAATTACTCGAACACTTTTGGGAGGAAAAAACCATACGACAGCCTATGTCTACAATCTTTAACTTTAGCCACTTTAAGCATATGCTCTAGCATCAGAGCATGCAGACTGACTGGATTGAAAGTGGTCAAGGCTTCCATAAGTTACATATTTGGAATGAAAGTTATGGATCTCCTCTCAGTACTGGGTAATAACACTTTGTTTACCAGCTCAAACAACAGCTGGTACTCTGGCTTCAACTACTTTTTGAAGACTCATTCCCCAGAAATAGTTCCCTCTGGTTTTGCAATAACGTTCAAAAACTCGAGTGAGGTTGATCTCTTCTTGACAGTCTTTAAACCATCAGTGGAAACTCTGAGAATTTCTTCAATTTTTTCTTCATCAATATTAAAGTATGTTCCTTTCACAATCACAATGAGAGACATCTGTGAAGAACATCTTGTAGAACTCCACAACCTCATCTTCAAACAAGGGACTAGTGGTTTGAACAAGTTATTCCACTTTTGAAATTTAACTATCTCCAATTGTTCCTTCATTCTAGGCTTTTCAGCAATCTCGATCAAACACCTTTCAATTAAACACTTTTTGAGTTTTTCATAACCTCTTTCCTTTCTTCCTATGATATCTCCACTCTATGATTTTGGATAAGGAAGCAGTTTACTCACTCATACTCGCCTTCCTTTTCCTGAGAGGATAAGTTTTATCTTTCTTCTGCTGAGTTTCCTAAACCTCGGCACCAGGTCCCTCCTCAGTAACCACTACTGACTTTTCCTTCATTGATTTTTTTACTTGCAATTTTCCTTTCAAGTGGAGTTTCCTCCCCTTCAGCTTCTTCCCCATCATCATCAACATCCATCAACCTAGTTGGTGACACATCATCCTCATCGACCAACTCCGCGGTTTTTTTTAATAGACGTTTCTTCTTTTTAAAGAAAATTTTCTCCTTGTTCACTTTCAAGGCAGAGTCCAACTAGGCTTTTACCTTTTGTCTAATAGTTGGGCCTCTTTTGAAAACAACCTTCTCTTTACTAACTTGATCCTTTGGTGAAGACCCAAACTTCTTTTTTAGCACAAGGTTCAAAGCTACATCATCATCAACAACATCATCCACAGAGAGAATGATAGGTGCTTTTGTTTTAGACAGGTCTCCTAGAAGCATAATAATAGTTGAAACACACTGGGGAGTGAAGTCTACATTAACTCTTGAGGAACCAGGCGTATCAACCCACACAGGAGCAATCTTAAACATAGGGGAACTAGATTTCCCATGAGTTGAGGCACCAGTTCTCTCAGTTGTTTCCCCTCCCTTCAGTTTATCAATCGTAACCATAAACCCGAATACAATTTCGGCCTCACTCTCTAGTATATTTGATCTCTCTTTTTCTCCCTTATTAAGATTTCCCTCAAAAAATGGTCAACAAAGGACTCAAAGTTTCCTTTGTAATACTCATAACACTTATCACTATCTAAGGGTACAGTGATACCTGGTATAACAGCAGTTTGCTCAAAGGCTCCCTTTTATTTTTCCTCTTCAACAACACCAAAGGAACTGGTTTTTACATCCTTTCCACTGTATTTTGCTGATTCAACCTTGACTTCACTCTATTTTTGACTCGATACCTCAAGATCCATTCCTTTTATTCAAGTTCCACAATATCACCCATTAGTTTTGATACTAAAATTGTCTTCTCACTATAATTTGACAAGGTGTGTTGTACAGGGGCATAAATGAATTTTTGGGGAGTTTGAATTTTCTGAGTTCTTGAAAGAACAGAAGGAGAAGATTTTGGAGGTGAGACTGGAGGGTTTGGTTCATAAGGGATTAAAGATTTTGGGGTTGAGACTAGATGATTTGGTTTAGAAGGGTTTGGGAATTTGGGGGGGGGGGGGGGGTGAGACTAAAGGGTTTGGTTCAGGGGAGTTTGGGGTGGTTGATTCCGACTGAGACATCATAGAATTCTAGAAGGAAGACACAATTGCGTTTAGGCAGTTTAGGAGTTTGGTCGGGAAGGATTTTAATGACGTGGCTTGCTAGTAAGTTTATAGTAAGTTTAAAACACATAAGTACGATGAAAATACTAACCCTAGTCGCATGAACCAGGTTCCTTGACATCTTTTCAAAATGAGGGGAATATCTTTGAAGAAAGCAATATCACTCATCCTTGTGAAGTCTTGAGATTTTCATGCGTGCATACCTGTAACGATATAGAATTGAGTTAGATGTCACTAAAAATATTTTCAGCATGTACATGTCCTCTAAACATAGCTAATCATTGAGGGATCTTGATAGGGAATAATTAGTTGATCTTGATCAACACCAACTCCAGGCGATTTCTTTCAAAATGTTCACTGCTCAGTGCTTTGGTGAAAATGTTTGCTACTTGATCCTCCGTTTTGCAAAATTTCATACAAATCAAACCATTTTCTACATTGTCCCTCATGAAGTGGTGTCTAACATCAATGTGCTTAGTTCTTTTGTGTTGCACAGGATTCTTTATCATATTGAGTGCCCTTGTATTATCACACAACAAGGGTACACAATCTGTAAACACACCAAAATCCTCAAGTTATTATTTAATCCAAAGCAATTGAGCACAACAAGAGACATCATCTACATATTAAGCTTCTATAGTATAAAAAGCCACTAATTTTTAATTATTTGTACCCCATGAGATCAAGAATGAGCCAAGAAAATGAGTCATTCCAGAGGTGCACTTTCTATCCAGCATAATCAGCATCACCATATCCAACCAAGTCAAAATTATCTCATGAAGGATAGCAGGGGACCAGGTCCGGAGTCCATTTGAAATACCTCACAATTCTTTTTGCAGCCTTCAAATGAGATTCTTTTAGACTTGATTGAAATCTTGCACACAGACCAACACTAAACATAATGGCAGGTCTGCTTGCATTCAAGTAGATTAAAGACCTAATAATATCGTTGTACATAGTTTCATTCACCGGAGAACCAGTTTCATTCATGTCCAACCGAGTAGCGGTAGCTACAAGAGTATTAATGGTTTTAGCATTGTCCATTTCAAACCTATTCAACACATCTTTGATGTACTTTTGTTGACTGATTATAGTGCTTCTTGGAGTTTGCTTAACTTATAGCTTAAGAAAGAAATTTAGCTCACCCATCATGCTCATTTCAAACTCACTTCCCATGAGTTTCGCAAACTCTTCACACAAAAAATTAATTGTGGCACCAAAGATGATATCATCCACATAAACTTGCATAATCAACAAGTTTCTGCCTCTTTTCTTTAGAAATAAGGTATTGTCAATTTTTCCCCTAGAGAAGCCATTTTCAAGAAGGAATTTTGACAATCTTTCGTACCAAGATTGAGGAGCTTGTTTTAAACCATACAAGGCTTTTTCAAGATTGTAAACATGTTCACGATGTTCATGATTTTCAAAACCAGGAGGTTGCTTGACAAAGACTTGCTCTTTCAGATAGTTATTTAAGAAAGCACTTTTAACATCCATTTGGAACAATTTGAATTCTATATAAGATGCAAAAACAATAAGAATTTTGATTGTTTCGAGTCTAGCAACTGGATCAAAGGTCTCATCATAGTTTATTCCTGCTTCTTGATTATAACATTGAATCACCAACTTTGTCTTGTGTCTAGTAGTATTTCTAAATGCATCAATCTTGTTGCGAAACACCCATTTGGTTCCTATCATAGTTCTATTAGAAGGCCTAGGGATCAGGTGTCATACTTTATTCCTCTCAAATTGATGGAGTTCTTCATGCATAGTTGTAATCTAATCAGCATCCTTCAGGGCTTCTTTAATATTTGTGGGCTCAATTAGAGATAGAAAGACTGAGAAGGCAAACATGTTTCTCGCCATGGATCTAGTGTGAATACCAGAATCCAATGGAGTAATCACATTATGCAGTGGATGAGATCCCTTATGCTTTTAATTTGAAACTTGTACCTTAGGTTAGCCAGAGCTTTGATTTGACGAACTAGGTTTCTCTTAGTTTGAACCACCATTGTCTTCATCAAATATTAGACATTCATGATTGGTTTGTCCAGTCTCAGGGGTACCTAATATTGCATCAGCTACCTTATGCTCAACTTCATGTGAAGTAATAGAGGCACCTGGTTCTTGTGTGCTTCTTGGGGATTTTGCACTATCTTCTCCATCGTTTTGTTTGACTTGACTCATCAGATCAGTCTTTCCATTTGGAATTTCAATTGCTTCATCAGAAACTTTTGCAAATTTCACATCTTCGGCTTCATCATCGTGTGTGCCTTTATCACCCAAGTTATTTGATTCATCAAAGATAACATGCACACTTCTTCAAAATATTGAGTTCTTTTGTTGTAAACTTTGTAAGCCTTACTATGTGAAGAATAACCAAGAAAAATTTCCTCATAACTTTTAGCATCAAACTTCCTCAAAGACTCCTTACCGCTGTTAAGAACAAAGCATTTGCAATCAAAGCCTCTTAGGTAAGTCAACTTTGGTTTTATCCCATTGAATAATTCATAGGGCGTTTTCTCAAGCAGAGACCTGATCATGCACATGTTTATCAAGTGACAGACAGCGTTGACAGCTTCAGCCCAAAAATATTTAGAAACACCACTGGATATTAGCATTGTTCTAGTCATATCTCCAAGAGTTCTATCTTTCCTTTCCAAAATATCATTTTGTTGATGTGTTCTAGGTGCAGAGAAGTTGTGACTTATACAATTTCAGCACATAATTCAACAAATTTGTCATTTTTAAATTCATTCTCATGATCAGATATGATACTCGTAATGTGATTTCCCAACTTTACTTGAATTTGTTTCACAAAGACAATAAAAATAGTAAATGTTTCATCTTTAGTTCTCAAAAACAGAGTCCAAGTGAATTTGGAGTAGTCATCAATAATGACAAAATGTACTTCTTTCCCCCTTTACTTGGAATTCTCATTGGTCCACAAAGATCCACATGAAAAAGTTAAAGTGGCCTAGAGGTACTCACTACTTTCTTTGATTTGAAAGAAAATCTGACCTACTTCATTTTTACACAAGCATAACACACTCTGTGATCTGTGAACTTGGTTTTTGGCAATCCACGAACCAGGTCTTTCACAACCAACTTGTTCAGCAGTGAGAAACTAACATGCCTCAACCGTTTGTGCTATAGTTTAGTATCATCATCAAGGGAACTGAGGCATGTCAGATCATTTCCATTTAATGAATCAATCTCTACCACATAAATATTCTTGAATCTTCTTGCTATCAGGACCACTTCTTCATATTTGATATTGGTGACATGTGAACTTTACTTCATTTCCTCTATCACAAATTTAAGAGACGCTTAGCAAGCTGTATTACTAATCATTCACATGGTACACATTTTCAATTATATGGGAGAGGGTCTTGCCAATTTTGTCAAAGCCAAGAATGTAATCTTTCTTGTCATTTCCAAAGACACATTCCCTCCTTGAAAGGCCTTGAGTGAGAGAAAATCTTCCATTCTTCCAATCATGTATTTTGAGCAGCCATTGTTCATGTACCATTTTTTATTACTTTCTCTCACTCCAGCTTGCAAACAGAGTCACTAATTAGATTTCCTGAACCCAAATTAGATTGGTTCCCTTTGAATGATAAAAAGGATGAATCAGACTTCTTTTAGTCCATGCAGGTAATCCATTTTTTCTTTGTCGGGAACTAGTTCCCTCTGTTCTAGATTCCTTCTTAATGAAATTCTTATTTTCCTGAACAACTTGAATTTTGGCTTTGTGTGCATTTTTATAATGGCATATTTGATCATAGTGAATGCATAGCCAATTTTCAGATGTGGTAACATACTTGCTGTGTGGATTATAGGTAGATTTGGTTTTTTGAAATCCAACACCTTGCCTACCTCCCACGTTACTCTTGTACATAGAAGCAATCACATCAGAGGACCAGGTCCAGTGAAGTGACTTATCAAGGTCATTTTTCACCTTCTTTAAGTTCTCTTGAAGCTGTCGACTCCTTTCAAGCTCAGTAGTGAGATTCATTTTGGCCTTTTTAAGTTCACTTTCAAGCTCAAGTTGAATCTCACTAGTTGCTTCCTTTCCTCTAGATGGCGTATCCATCTATTTTTTAAATTCTTTAGTAAGGAGTTTTCTCTAGACACCATCAACCTGTTTCTGCCATATCATCCCTTTCTTATTCTATTTTACCAAATTCTTCAATTAGAATATCCTTTTCTTTTATGATGTTATGATATGTATCGATTAACATATTTGCTAATGACATCGGGTTTTTTAGAGTAATTTTTTAAGTTTTTCTAAACATCAAGAAAATTTACCTCATTTTGTTTATTGTCATCATCAGCGTCATATTTTGCCATGAGCACAAAGATTGAATCATATTCTGAAGGTTCATCATCAACATCCATCATAGACGTATCTCCTTGATCCTCTCCATCTTCAGATTCACTGGAAGTGTTTCCCCGGGCAGTTAGAGCTTGCTTCACCGAGTTGTCAGCTGCATCTCTTCTTTTGAATTTTTTATCTGGAACCTGGTTCCTCTTTTATGCTTTTTTCAGATTTGTTCTTGTAATAGTCCTGCTTGTAGAGAGGACATTCTTTGATGAAATGCCTATGTTTCCCACATTTGTGACAATAGTTATTTCCTTTTGAGATTCTTGCTTGAGCTTCCTTTTTTTTGAGAACCCACCATTTTTCTAGTCCATATTTTGAAATCTTCGAGTGAGGTAAGCCATGTCCGACTTATCATCACTTAAGTCACTTTTAGCAGCAGCCTTGAGAACCAAGTTATTTTCTCTCTTTGACTCCCTCCTTTTCATATCTTGTTGTTTTTTTAGCTCATAAGTTTTGAGGTTTCTAATAAGCTCGTCAATGGCCAATTTTTGCAAGTCCTTGACTTCAGAGATAGCATTAAGTTTGCTTTCACTGAGTATTTTACGAATCAGGTTGTTGGTTGCAATGATTTCACCAAGAGAATGGAGTTTATTGATTATGGAGGTGAACCTAGTGTACTTGTCCTAAATGGACTCACTATCCTTCATCTTGAAGAGTTCATACTCTGTGCTAACCATGTTTATCTTTGATTGTTTCACTTGACTAGTTCTCTCATGAGCAGTTTGGAGAGCTTTCCAGATCTCATTTGCAGATTTACATGATGAGATATGATTGTCCTCATCTAGTCCAATACCACAAACAAGAATTTTCTTTGTTTTGAAATTCTTTTCTATAGCTTTTATGTCAGTCACATTATATTCCTTTCTTATTTTGAAGTTGTTTCAAAACCAGCCAAATCAGTGTTCATAGGATCATAAGGACCATCACAAATGATGTCCCACGACTCAAAGTCCTCATCCATAATGAAGTCATACATTCTTGCCTTCGACTACCCATAGTACTTTCTATTGAATCTTGGTGGTCTTGTGATAGACTGTCCTTACTCTAGGTTTGGTGGAGAAGTCATGAGAAAGATCATTTCTAGGTGTTAACACTTTAGAAAAAGCCCGCTCTGATACCAAATGTGCGAGTCTACCAAACAGTATAGAGAACTAGTTTCTCTAACTGTTTCCTTAAGTCAGATAGAAAGTAAAAAATACAAGATATTTACGTGGAAATCACATTTCTCAAGGGAGTAAAACCACGACCCATTACAGTAGGATTTGCTCAAACTTAACTATAAACGAGCAACGTTCAGATTACAAACTCTTGCAACCTAGGAATTAAACTATTAATCTTTCTCTCTTACGATAACTCTATTGCAAGACCTCTACAATAACTATATTTCAAGGATACCCTTGACTAACCCTAGTCAAGTGTACAACTCAGAATACTTGAGAAACAAACCTACTGAATACTTCTTGAAAGCAGTGTAAGATTACAAGTTAAAGAATAAAAGACAAAGACTCAACAAACCTAAGGACTTAAGACATATTCAGTGATTAGTGAAATGGTCCTTCAGTTTGTTGCAGTTTTGTTCTAGATGAGCGCACTTTTGGAGTCGGCAACTTGCAATTAGTATATGAGCGATTTTTGATTTTCAAGATTAGATTTTCACTTGGAACATGTTGTTTATATGTGTGGAGTACATGGACCACTGGTCGAACTGCAGCAACTCTGTTGTTGTGCTGCTACAGTGTCAGTATCTTTACAGTTGTAGAGTTGACTTGTGTGATGGCTAGAACCTGATCGCTTCTAATTCTTGAAAAAACATATATTGTCCCTCGTATGTGTTTATCAAATCATCAAAACACAAAATAGCATAACTTATCACTATGCCTTCCCTTTTTCTTGTCTTATTGTCATTTATTTTCTTTCCCTTGTTTAGATGGGATGGCACATATACACTAAAGCACAATAAAAAATTGTGTGATACATTGCGAGCTTTACAAGCGAGGTTAATGTTAATTAATAAATATTTCCTTAGAATATACTCTTAAGTTCTAATTGCATTGAATAAAAACTTTTTTGGCTCAAAGTAGTTAGAGAATATCAAGTGAGAATTGCAAATTGCATGACCTATTAGTGACTTTAAGTGAATCCTCATTTATTGAACCTAAAAAGATAATGTAATATCTTTGCTGGGACATCGTGTATATTATAAGTTGAAGTAGTTTTTATTTTATACAGCAAGGAGGAGGTAGGTCTTGGTAGCATATCCTGATCACTTACTTTTCTCCTCTCCTAAGGCGCTCGGATCTGAAGTTTTTAGTTTATGGTTTCTAATTCTAGAAAAGGTAGCTTATTGATTGGATTCTAAATAAATTATTTATCATATTACGTAGATTTTTTATACAAAATTTTGACTAAAGTTACTGAATTCTATCGAATTCGTTATTATAATCCTAGCTGCCCTCTCTGAGAGAAATTGTAATTAAAGAATGTGAACTTGCAAACGTTTGGCTGAAGTATGATTTGATGTCAAGATCTATGGATTTGCCCTTTGAGATTGACTTGTATACCAACCACTTGAGTTTAAATGCCAGTTTATCCTCAATGTCAAAAAATTGAACCAAAATGGGGGGGGGGGGGGGGGGGGTCTATGAACCATAAAACTACCTAAATGTACCGTCGACCTAACTTATTACTGGCAGTAGCCTGATATGTATACTATACTTATAGTATATGTATATTATACATATAGTATATGTACATTTCGGTATACATTTACAAGCTGTCTATTTTGTAAGCCACGCAAAGATATTGGGCTGTTAATTTCCCTATGAGAATCCCATGTACTAGCACTGAGAGGTAGTATGCTACTGTTAAGGCCCAACATCACCTTTGATGGGCTTGGGCCTTAACGGTAGAAAGTTCCATAAGACGTCAGATCGATGTTTCCCGTTAAGAACTTTCTCTGATTGCCTGAGATTTGTTGCTGCTTGTAAAGCACCAAAGAATGTTTTGCTTGCAGCTCCAAATTTGAGTTTTTGCCAAAGAGAGTTTTGTTTCTTATTTTTCTTTTTGTTAACTTATACTCCCTCGTCTCATATTATCTATCATGAATTTTAAAATTAGTTGTCTCAAATTATTTATCATTTTAGAAATTGAAGACAAAATTAATTATTTTTTCCATTTTATCCGTAGTAGTAATGTTTCATGAAGACTACAAACACAGTAAATAGTTAATGAAAAAATATTATATCTTAAGACATAAATGAAGATAAAATAATAAATAAATAAATAAATAAAAACTCCTAATTAGGGGCGGAGCGAGCTCATCGGGTGTGGGTTCGGCTGAACCCATTTGCTTTGGTCCAAATATTATATTTGTATTAAAAAATTCA
The DNA here is from genome assembly GCA_034509755.1 of Anisodus tanguticus. Lineage (NCBI taxonomy): Eukaryota > Viridiplantae > Streptophyta > Magnoliopsida > Solanales > Solanaceae > Anisodus > Anisodus tanguticus. Next base: position 7,765,298 of record CM067540.1, on the reverse strand, counting down.
TTGAAGATATACAAATTATTAATTTAAAATCTAATAACTTTAAAAAATTAAATCTCAAACCCATAAATATTAAATTCTGATTCCGCCTCCGCTCCTGACCAATGTTTTCTTAAGGGGGGCTGTAAAAGAAAAAACCCGACAAGATTATGTGAGACGGAGGGAGTATGTCTTAATTTTGTACTATTATACTCTTTCTGTTTTCGTCTGACACCATTTTAGATATGTTAAGGTATTACAAATCACAACAATTTTATATTTGTTCAACAACTCTATTACAAACTCCAATTTGATATTTTCTCAATCAAATTAACTTTTTAACTGTTATTTTAACATATTCTTTAATTACTACTAGGTATAATACATAAGTCATAATTTAACTACTTAAATTATGCACCATAATAGATCGTGAATCGGAGAGAGGAGTGTACTATCCATGTATATAATAAAGCTAGGCATAATCAATTATACGTGGCACCTCTCTATGGCCTCTATCGGAATTTATTTTTTTCTCAATTTTTGAAATTTTCTTTCATTTTTCTCAATATTTTAATTTTAAAATGTCAATTTCATAATTCATACCTTTTTATTTTTCATAAATTCTACTCTTAATTAATATTAGTAACATTCATAACCTCCGACCCTTTCATGATCATAACCCCCAATTATTTAGTATATAAATATATGACACCTTAAAATCACATCAGTTTTTATTCATATAAATTTGTTTAGAGACATCTTGGTTATTCTCTATTTTTGTAGTGCAATAGCCACCACCGATAAATGACATTTACTTGGGTGTTTGATGTGAATGGAGGAATTCTTTAGAGAATACTTCTAATTTTTTTCTTAGCTTCTTTTTTTATTTGTTAGGAATTTGCTTATATTATTTAGTATTATCTAAAATGTTCATCTGTTGAGTTAATTTTATTATTTTGTTTTTTCTTTGTTGATGAGGTTAAGTTATTATTTTTCATGCCATGGTGTTTTTGAAAGTTGAAGCAGAAAAAGGAAGACATGTATATGTGCATGCTGCTCAAGGAAGTACGTATATATATTCTTCCGTAGTCATGTGGATCAATGTTTAATAAATGATAGTATATGTGAATGTAAAATTAGTTTATAATTTTTAAAATACAGTTTAATTAATAGGAAAGTTGTTTATTGATACGTAAAAATGTAGTCTTTAAGATTTTCATGTTTTGTTGTTGATAAAAGTCATCAAGTTTTTCAGATTTTCATAGATCTTTTCTATCGTCTGTTGGGTTTGAACTCTTCAATCTTACTACTTTAAAATGCAGAATTATTAAAGCGACAATAAAAATGATTTAGTAAAATTGTATCTCTCTCTATTCACTTTCTTCCCCAATATAAGAATTGTTGTTCTTTTCTAGACCTTGATTCTTCATTATCGATGAATAATTTTTTAGTGCTGGCATCGAATTTTTTTCTTGATTTAAAACATGGCAAGGGGTATAAATAAATAGTTTTTTTCTTAGTTTAAAACATGACAAGGAATATTAAAACATGAGCAATGGTGAGAGAAATTAGTCAAAATACAAAGTAATTTTTAGATTGTTTCATTAAATTTAGTAAAAGGTGAAGTAGAATTGTATATTTTATATGACAGAAGTTAATATTTGGTGTTTGATTACCATAGAGCATCGGGGCAAATGACTTCCTCAATCCATCACTTATAAACAGAAGTCATTTTCCTCCTTACCTTTACATATTACTGCCTATATTGTTTGTTTGGTATGATAGAAGTAATTTTTTCTGGTGTTTATTTATCAGAAAGCATCAAAAAGGGGCAAACGACTTCCCCGATCACCTATAGACAGAAGTCATTTCCATTCATTGGAGCAAGTAATATGAAGTTAGAAGTCATGATCATATTCTTCATCCAAAAAAAAATGTTGATGTTAGTATTAATCATTATTGCTTAGAGCTCTGATCAAACATTCTCCAATTTGCTAATATAATTACAAATCTTTAACATATTTTCTAAAATATTTTCCATTCAGCAGCCAGACATTTTCTTCAGAAAAACATTTTCCATGAAAAATGACTTATATCATACCGAACACACTTACGATAGTATTGACCTTTTTCCTGAATTTACAATATAGGTTGGACCAAGCACAAAAACTGTCCTTATGTCTAAAGGGAATGAAAAAGACAAGGCTATAGAAGAATCTAATGAGCTGCTAAAGGTGCTAGAAGAGGGAATTGCAAAGGATTTCCCAAAAAGATCACCATTTCTGAATGGTGAGAATCCAGGGATTCTTGATGTAGTAATAGGTTCAAGTGCTTGTAATGCTGAAGCCTTCAATGAAGCTATTGGGGGAAGGGATCTTACCCTGGAGAAATACCAATGCCTTTATGAACTGGTTATTGCGCTGAAAAACATACCTATGATGAAGCAGCTTCTTCCAATCCATCATGACCTTGTTGCCAAGATAAGGAAGAAGTTTAACTTAAACCAGGAAGTTTGATGATGCTTGATTTTGTTAAATAGATTCTACAGTTGCTTGAGTCTCTTTTGTTTTGGTCTCTGTTGTTTGGTCTTTTTAAGTTACAATTTCTTACACCAAGAGCAAATAGGGAATGTACTATAGGCAGAATACTGGTGAAGATTCTTTCCTTTCTGGGACCATGTGTATTAATGATCAGCTTCAATTTGTAGGGGTGAGCACGGGTACAGGGTACCCAGATACCCGACAGGAACCGATACTATCGGGTAGGTTCCGGATAGATATATTATAATAACGGGTAGGTTCCGGGTATTAAAATTAGGAACCGATCAATATTGGGTCCGGTTCCGGTAAATAGAAACCGGGTACCCGGACCCGGAACCGATACCCGGACCCTATGAACCTACCCCCATTTAAATTATTTAGTTTTGGGCTTTGGGGCATTTAAATTTTTGGCCCAGTCCGGTTAAAAGGTCATATACGGATACTACGCAGCTCACAGGTTCACTTCGCCTCTAGCCCTAATTTCCAAATTTTTCATTTTCCAGATGCGCAGCTCACACTCACAGGTTCACTTCGCAGTTCGCACTACTACGCAGCTCGCTATCGCCAGTCGCCATTAAGTAGCTCGCGCCTCGCAGTAGCCTCGCCATCGCCATCGCCATCGCCAGTCTCCACTCTCACTCCAGAAGCTTGACAAAGGTTGTTGTATTGTGCTCGAATTCCTCTCGGTTTTGTTAAAGGTAATGAATAACCCTTAAAGTTGTTGCATAGTGAAGAACATTAGATTTTTGCATGTATTGGCTTAATTTCTGTATTATAATGTTACTGTTTTTTATTCTCAACCCTCGGGTTGATTTCTTGGGTTGATTTCTGTATTATAATGTTACTGTTTTTTATTCTCAACCCTCGGGTTGATTTCTTGGGTTGATTTCTGTATTATAATGTTACTGTTTTTTATTTCTGTATTATAATGTTACTGTTTTTTGTTTTTTATTGTTTGTTGTTAGTATTTGGGTTGATTTCTGTTAGAAAAGCTAGTATTTGGGTTGATATTTCCCTTTTATTGTTTGTTGTTAACTTGTTATGCTCAATTTATTGGAGTTGCTGTTTTATTTTGTTTTATTTTGATACTTTTTTTGGTAGATGACTGAGGCTAGCACGGCATCCACAACTCATGCACCATCGAAAAAGAAGGCAACAAAATCTGAGGTTTGGGAGCATTTTGGTAAAGCAATAGATGAGAAAACTGGTAATGTTGTTTCTATTTGTAACTATTGCAATGAAGGCTTAGCTTATAGTGTTAACAATGGTACCTCATCTATGTGGAAACATTTGAGAAGTTGCAAAAAGTATCCTCACAATATTGACAAGAAGCAAAAATTGCTTGGTGGTCATTTTAAAGGTAGTATAAATGGGGATAATGAGCATATGCTTAGCACTTGGAAATATGATAAAGAGTTTTGTAGGCACATGTTGGCTAGGATGATTATTATTGATGAGCAACCATTTAGAACAGTTGAACGTGAAGGTTTTGGGGGTTTTGTGTCGGCATTACAACCTTTATTTAAGCATATTTCAAGATTCACAATTGCTAGGGATTGCATGAAACTTTATGTTTGTGAAAACTCATGCTTAAAAGATAAGTTGTCATCTCTTAAATCTAGGATTGCTCTCACCACTGACATTTGGACTTCCATTCAAAATTTGAGTTACTTATGTCTTACCGCTCACTTTATTGATGAAAATTGGAATTTGCATAAGCAATTGCTAAACTTTGTTGTTATGCCTAGCCATAAAGGTAGGGATATTGGTAAGATGGTAGAAAAATGTATAATTGAGTGGGGAATTAGAGATCGTATATCAACAATTACAAGCTTGATAATGCGAGCTCTAATGATGTGGCAATTGCTTATTAGAAGGACAAGTTAAGAAATACCCTTATTTTGGGGGTGAGTTTTTTCATATGAGATGTGCAGCTCATATATTGAATTTGATTGTGAAAGATGGGTTGAGTGAGGTTCGTGAATCAATTAGTCGAATTCGAGCTGTAGTTAAGTATGTTAGGAGTTCCCCAAGTAGAGCACAACAATTCCAAAGTTGTATAACTAAAGAGGGCATAACTTATAAGGGCTCTGTTTGTCTTGATATTAGTACGAGGTGGAATTCTACATATCTTATGTTAGAAAGTGCTAGTAAGTTCAAACAAGCATTTGTAAGACTTGAAGATGATGATATGGCTTTTGTGACTGAGCTTGATTGTGGTGTCCCGAAAGATGAGGATTGGGAAAATGCATCCTTGTTGTCTTTATTTCTGAGAAATTTCTATGAGGCTACTATTAGGATGTCAGGAAGTCTCTATGTGACAACTAACCATTATTTTCATGAAGTTATTAGCATGTTTTCAACATTAACTGAATGTGAAAGCCAAAATAATAATGAAAACCTTAAGGCAATGGCTACAAAAATGAGAGCCAAATTTGACAAGTATTATGGCGTATTGAGAAAACAAACATGATGGTGTTGATAGCCGTAGTACTAGATCCTCGATATAAGTTGAGATTTCTGAATTGGAGTTGTAGAAGGATTGGTGTTGATGATGCTAAAATAGAATTGATCGTTAGTAAGGTAATGAATGTATTGGAACGTCTTTTTGCATTCTATGACAAAAATCATTCTTCTATGCTTGATTCTAGTGTATTGGATGAGTCTCAAGGCTCTATTGACAGTGTTGGTGGAGAAAATTTTGGTTTTGTTGATCCACTTCACTTGTCAAAGATTGGTACCGTGGATGACCAAGATGAACTTAGTGGGGATTTAAGATCCGAATTGGAAAGGTACCTTAGTAGTCCTCGTGAGCCCAAAAATGAAACATTTGATTTATTGATGTGGTGGAATGCTTGCTAAGTCGACTTACAAGGTTCTCGCTTTGATGGCTAGAGACATCTTAGCCATCCCCGTATCCACGGTAGCCTCGGAATCCGCTTTTAGCACATCTGGTTGAGTGCTTGATCAATTTCGCAGCTCTCTAACTCCTAAATTTGTGGAAGGTTTGATTTGTTGCCAAGATTGGTTGCGCTCATCTTCAAAATCAATTAGTGTTGAGCAATATATGGAAGATGCAGAAAAATATGAGGAAGGTAAGTCACTACTCACTAGGTCTTTCTTTATTTTTGTTTTATGGATTTGGGTTATTTAGAATTTTTATTTTTGTGTATTATCTTTTGTCTTGGAATCTCACAATAATTTCATTTTATTTTTGTAGAGCTTACTTGTGTCACGGAAGACATAATGGTAGATTAGTATGCAAGTGGACGTGTGACATTTAAACTCTTCTTATATGATGAAGAGGATATCTAGTCTAGCTTAAAACTTCAGTAGTGGTCACACTATTGATGATGGTTCCAAAGTTAAATTTGCATCAGGGTATACAAGCGACAAAGAAAATTTCTTAACCATCCAAGAAGGTGAAACAACAGCAAGGCAATGCAATCTCAAATGCAGATGTTGAAGCCTCACAATATTTTCGGCGGATTTCTTTCTGTCTTTAATCATATTTGGCATTTATTACAACAGAAAGGGATTCTCTTGATTCTAGTTTAAAGTAGATTGGTTATTTCCGGTCTTGAAGGTACTAGTTAAAATTCAGGAGTTCAACTTGGGTTGATATAAGCTTTACCAATGCAGCACCTAGACTAACGGTTTCTCTGATTAATAAATCAGTGACTGATATTTCTGTTAAATGTCACTGGATTATGCAATGTTTTCTTCATTTAGTCATTGTGATTGTGTTGTAGTCATTTCAGTTTTAATGTTTACAGGGTACCCGGGAACCAATTTCACGAGTTCAGATTTTTCGTCCGTCACTATTTCTTCCATTTCAAATTCAATCACTGATTATGCAGTAGTATTTATGACAAATGTTTTACAGGGTACCCGGGAACCTACCCGGAACCGCAGGGTCCGGATAATGATTGTTATGGGTAGGTTCCGGGTAACAAATTTAGGAACCGATCGTTTACTGGGTAGGATCCGGGTAGTTTTAAAAAGTTAGGGTACCCGAACCTGCTCACCCCTAGCTTCAACTGATGTTCAATGTTCCACAAAATAAAGTTGCAGATTTTTTCACGTAGATTGGAGTGGTTAAACGAATTATTTGTTTAAGAAGAGCAACTACAGATGATTTAGGTCATCAATGGTTTGGAATACAAGGAACAATGGTCCTGTTTCAAATCAACACAATAATCAAAGATGGTTTGGTAAAGTTCATTATTGAGCATCTCTTATGTGACCGATAATTACTCAAGTTAATGCACCAGGATCATAGTATGGCTTACACAAAATCAATGCATATTGCATGACAAAAATCATGAAATAAACCAGAAAAGCCCTCAGTAGTAGCCAGTTAGCTAAAAGTTGCCTTTGAACAGAAGGACCATCTGTTGATATTGACTGAGACACGGAATACTAACAAATGCAAAGCATTCATTCATAGTGATTGAAACAGCAGTAAAACAAACTCAGCTAACCAGCAATCATGTTCCACTAGACTGGTAGGGATTCAAAACTGGAACTAATACCCTACTTGAATTAGCATGCATGCAAATATCCATAGGATGTTTAAATATCCAGAATATGGCAGAACACAGACCTAGCAGAACAGATATTTCGACAAACTGAAGAGAAACATTCAATATCATATTGTAACAAAAAAACGAGCAACATACAAATCTTAAGACCAAAATTCAAAATACATGATTCCTAGTAACCTGCAAAAGCAGAAATTCCTCTCACAACATCAGGATTACAAACTTAGGCCTTGGATGCTAGTTTTTCCTTGGCTTTCTGGATCTTCAAAACCTTCTTAACAATCTTTTGTTCTTCAACCAAGAAGGCTCTTATGATCCTGTACAATACCGCATCTAGTGAGTAGGAAAAACACTAATTTTGTTTGAAAGTTCGAGAACACTCTAGTGGACCAACAATATACCTTTCACGTACAGCACTGCCTGACAAGACACCACCATAAGCACGGTTCACAGTCCTCCTGTTTCTAGGTAATCTTGACCTCTTGTATTCAGCAGGTCTCAAGTGAGGAATCTGAAAAAAAGAAAAGTTTAAGCCATTTAAATAATGACACCTAAACACCTATATAAGCATCTGCATGCACGTTTTAAAATGCAAATTACTGACAGCTACCAGAAAACATGTATTTCAAAGATGAAATAATCTAACATCATTGCCAAGTGTTGTAGCAATAACGTTCTAAAAGTACTTGAAAATCTATTTGTAATGCATTTAGGCATCATATATATTAAAGGGAAGATGGTCTAAAACACCACGCTGCTACACAAAATATCTTAATAATTTTCTCATCTGTTGTATTTTGGGGCTATTCATACACCCTTTTAGTAAAATCAAAGTCATTCTTTAATAGCTATTGCATCACTTTCTTCTTCACAAATAAGAAAGTGAAGATTTGGTTAAGATTAGAAATCAACTTTCTATCTTCATCTTTATCCATATGTGTATAACAATGGTGTCCAAGGTAGCTTGATGAAGCCATTCATACACTTGTAAGAAGATCATCTCGATTTTTGAAGCCTTACGGGCTGCCACTTGAAGCATAACAGCCTAATGGGCTAAAACTTTAAGCATAACTGAGGGCAACTTAAGTAGAGGGGTGAATTTGGGTCGTCTTTACAATTTATTCACAAGTGGAATCCACTTGGTCTATTTTAAGCCATAATAAGTACAGGGGCAAATACAAATAATTGCTGACAGCAAGGATATGAATGGCACCAAAGTACAACAGAGAATAAAATTCATATATTTCATAAAATAGAGGGGGTACTTGATCCTTCTACCTATATTAAAAATCATCAAATCTCAAGAGTTGCGAACTAAAGATCATATTTTCGTCAAAATTGAATTACCAAAATACATAGTAAAACTCATTTATCCAAGCTGTACTGCTGTACACAGTACAGCAAACTAGATAAAGTATCAGAACTTTATGTAGCTATTATAAAAGTTCTCGTGGTTTAACAACATAAATATATCACAATACTCTTTTCTTCAAATCTTTACCTTCAAATACCAAGTATATATACAAAGAAATTGAACAGCTGACAATTAGCCCCAACCAGCATTATCATATTAGTTTGCCTTCAATTGCTAATAATGGTATCAAGCTAGCCCCATACACTCAATTGAAAAGGTAGGAGCATTAATTGGAAATAAAGTCGACGCAACATTATATAGAGCCCTTTTGGCTTAGCTGATTTAAAGTAGCTGATAAGCATTATGTGATGATAAGCATTTTTAAGTGCTGAAGCTGATTTAATAAATAAGCAGCTACGTATTTGGATAAAAGTGCTGAAACTTACAATAAGCAGCTGACGTGTTTGGCAGAAAAAGTGTTGATAAGAATGACTCAACTGTACTTAAAGTTGTTTACACTAATAAAACGTGATTTTTACATGATTTCAATTTCAGGTAGATTCAAATATAAAATCATTTGTCTCATTATCTTTAATATAAAATTTAGATTATCATTTTTATATATGTAATTTTTATGATAATTTAAAAGATAATCAAAAGCTATAATATAACATACAATAATTTGAATCATGCAAAACATACTTAAAACGTACAAAAATATTTGTATAAAATAAACAAATGTTTAATACGTAGAAGAGTTTGGGAACTTGGTTGCTTCTTGATGGTGGCCGCAGGGTTGCTGGATTCAAAGGAACGTATGAAAGAATGAAGTTAGGCAGAGGTTTAGGGGTTTTATTGCAGGAGGGGTATTTGAGAGATTGCAAAATAATATTAGGGATAGAATAGTAAAATATTTGGCCAAACTAAAAGTGCTTATAAGCTGAAAACAATAAGTTAATGAAGACCAACTTATGGCTTATGACATTTTGGCTTACAAGCACTTGACTTATAAGCACTTTTATTTTTACCAAACACGGAGATAAGCCAAAAACTGCTTATAAGCTGGTTTGACTAGCTTATAAGCTTAGCCAAACACCCTCATAATAATGTGAAAAAAACAACTCTTTAAGTTTTGTTCGTTGTGCTTGAACAGTCAATTGAAACGCTTCCAATAGTTGTTTTCAAATTGTCTAGATATTTTGATGGAAATTATTCTCAAGAGACCTAAAGACAACCTTACAGCAAATTACATATTATTTGGAAGGGAAAAAAAGTTGTCATATTAATACGAGTTTAGATAATACACACACAGGAAAGGTTAATCTGAGATTGAAAACATGTAAAGTCACTCAAGGTTAATCTTGCACACTACCCTACCAATGGCTCAACTTACTCAAATGGACTTCTACTGAGAGATACTGAAAATAGACGCATCTTTTTGCTTTCACTTGATACTGAAAAAGAGGTCTTTACCATCACACTAACCAAATACTACCACAAATTCCCCAGCAAAATTATCAACAATACCACCAGCATACGATTCTAGAAAGCAGAAAACTGAGTTTTTAATTTACTCCTCTAATAAATAAGAAATAAAAAAAGCACCAGATCAATCAATTGATCAACCAACAACATGTTATAATCCAATATAAGTCTAATTGAATCAGTCCTCTATACTAGCTACACTCATTAAGGTCCATTTCATTCCAATATTAACTATTTTGCATTTACCTTGTGAGGCAAATTATGTGTTAACTCTAAAACTCACAGTTATCATACCACCGAACAATCCACTCCAAACTAACAGATATATGTACACATTGGCAAAATATGGTGTAAAATCAATACATCTAGATGCCAATTCTATGACTCGTGATAAATAACAGGAATGCAACCTGAAGTTCTACTTTATCATCCCCATAGTCACATTAGCAGAAAAAACAGTAGTTACATAAAGCCAATCAAAATCTAGCAATTACATTCATCAAAAAACAGTGATAACACAAAAGCAAGAGCAATAAAAGAACATACCCCTTGAATTCTCTTGCCAGTAACAGGGCACTTAGGTCCACTAGCCCTCTTCTTTGTTGTCTGGTATATAAGCTTCCCACCTATTCAAATCATTTTTCAACACATAACGTAAGCATAGAAATTTAAATATATATATGCGGAAATGCAAAATAAGGCTGCGTACAATAGACATTGTGGTCGGGCCCCGCACATAGCGGGAGGAGCTTAGTGCACCGGGCTGGACTTTTTTTATATATATAAAAACAAATAAGAAAAAGGGGTTACCTGGGGTTTTGACTACCCTATGTTGGTTGGATTTGGTGGCATAGCTGTGCCTTTTACGGTATGTTAACCTTTGCACCATTTTTCACGGCGGCTGTGTTACTCTAATTTCTCTGGTTTGGGGAATGAAGCAGAAGGGCTAAATGAAAAGAAAATATATGTAACTATTATATAATGGGGATTAGCCCTAGATCGGACGGTTGATATTGGATGATAGAATTGCTTCTTCATTAGTGTCTGGCAAGGAAACCCAAAACCTTTAGGCCCACCAATATGCAAGCCCATTCATAGTTATCTATATTATGTTAAAAGTATTAATATAAATGTTGATTGAACAAAATATTCTTCAAATATTAAATGATTTTTAGACTCTTAATTCTAATTCTATTTCTTTTCTATAATATTAATGTACAAAAATGTAAAATACTTTATTAGTTGTACAGTCCAAATCAAACTCTAAAATGGTGTATTCTTATCTATATATAAAAAACAAAATCGTAAATATAACAAATGTCTATCATATTCATAATCTGCAATCCTATCCGTAAATATGAATTACTCATTAGAGTAATATAGGCCAAATAAAAAGATTTGTAGCCCATATAATAATATATATCTATATTATAAAAACACGGAACTAAAACGATAAATGTTGAACGATGAAATATTTCCAAAATATTGATGGACTTTTATGCCTTTTGAAAGCTAAAATATTTTCTTATTAATGTTAGATAAAATTGTAAGATTTAAAATTTTATTTAATACTTTAATTCAACTAAAATATTGTTAATTAGTCCCATAAAAATGAAAAAACAAATATACAAAAGTTAACAATTCAACCTAACAAAAGTGACATTGGAATAAAGCTTGCTTTTACACCAAACTTATCTGATTGATATGCATTTTTTAAATTAATTTGTACATATTCAACAGTACACTTTTCTATAGAATATATATATTTATACAATTAAAAATTTCTATTTTAAGTACGCATTTATTTGTATTTGAAGCAAGATATATTCGTACAAAGCACGAACATAGAGACTAGTGGGTTTAAACAGGGCTATTGTCACCTGCCGTTTGCACTTTGACTCCTATTTTGTGTTAGTTTAAAATTTTCCCACTCAAGCCAATTTTACGGGACATATGTGTGCATTTCGTACCATATTATCTCACAATTTATGTTTCGTGCTCTTAAAAAAATTATGTCTCGCTAGACATAAGTTTGATTTTAAAAAACAAACCGTGAAATTTCTTCTTTAAAAAGGTCTATTGTGATTGAGCTGAATATGGGCTTTGATTGAGCCTATCCATATTTTAACCCAACATGCTAATGCACTTTCTGAATTTAAGGGCCAAGTGCACAGATAACCGATTTTGGCACCATTATTTAAATCATAGCCGTAGGCTTATAAGTTTAGTCGCTTTAAAATCAACTTTATTAAATGCAATTAAAATTGAAAGTATTCACGTCCAAAGTTATAAATTTGCAACTTGCAAAATAATGATAGCTTAGGGGTAATAGAAACATCTGATAATTTAAGTATGAAATTTGTAAAACAATAATAATTTAGGAGGGTATCTATTAACTTTAAGTTTAAATGACATGTGTTGTGCTGCTTGACACATTTTGAAGTGTTTTAGGAGTGGGAAAACAAACCAATAAATATTGAATCGCAAAATATTATTAGAAAAAATTATATATACGGTACTTTAAAAGACAGTGTCTAGATTTAAGCTTACTAAAAATGTCTAAATTCATCATGTAGACATTAAGTGTGAGTTTCTTTTACATAATGAGTTATAATTTTTCAAATTTGTACCTTGGACCATTATGACTATGTTTCTTCACCTATTATGACAATGTTCCTTTTTTTGTGACAGAGATAGAGAATAGAGAAAATACTCTTATTTCTTCTATTGGGTTTTCTACCAAAACAAATTCTTATTAGTTTATTTTTCCAATTGTATATTAAAAGAACTTGTTAAATTAGGGGAGATATATCTATATGGGATGAAATATTCTTAAACAACATCTTTGACAAGCTTCAAGTTATGAATTTCTAATTATTTTTCATAAAAATAGCAACAAATTTAACCCTTGAAAATTATAGTTTAAAAGGCAATAAAAATACCCGATATTTAAATCTAAAACTCATAAAAACATAATTTTTCGTCCTAATTTATGTGGCACCATTTGACTTGGTCCGGAGTTTAAGATAGAAAGGAAGACTTTTGAAATGTATGATCCAAAACAAATCTTGTGACTGTAAATCATTTCATAAAGTTAAATTATTTTTAAATATAGAAAAGTGACATTCTTTTGGAGACATACTAAAAAGAAAATAGTATCACATAAATTGGGACAGAGAGTAATATTTTAGGAAAGGTTCCTGGCCATTAATTGCATTATAAAGAACTACACATATAATATTCATATGCTGGCATTTCGCATAGAGAAATCAGCCTGTACTTCGTTTTCTCGTCTAAATTTAGGTAAGGTAAAGATAAAAAGAGTTGGCAAAATCCAATAGAAACCCCATTTATCAGTTGACTGTGAGAATGGACAAATACTTTATGAATAAATACACTCATAATGCTCGAAAAAGAGTCTATAATCAATGGTGGATCTAGAATTTATAATGAGGTGATTTGAAAAATAAAATATAGTGCCTAGAATTTGAAGTTGGAACCTCAAGGATAATTTTGAACACCTAAACCACTGAACTAATCTCTAATATTGTATTCAGGGGATCAAAATCTATATATATGCATAAAAATACCTAATATATAGTATTCGGGTGAACACCCTCACGGGGCCGCCCCTGCCTATAATGCATCCTTTCAAATGAATCATATTTCTTTTTAAAATAATTGAGGAAATGAAATCTCTTGCCTCTTACAAATTAAATAGAGGAAAATGACTTTTTCAAATCTCTTATGTGTTTTTTCATATTTCTTATGTGTAAAAAGAAGATCTCTTATAAAAGAGTTATAAAACTTAAAAAATATTATAAAGGGTTAAAATACCATCTCTATCTTCACGAGATAAGGGTAAGATTTGTGTACACTATACCCTCCAAGACTCTCATTTATGGAGAATACACTGAGTATGTTGTTGTGTATTGATTAATATTCTCAAGCATAAAATAAACTTAATCTAATTATGAAATAATAAAACTAGCACAAGTATATTGTGGAGAAAGAGAAAAGAGTTCTTTATTTCTCTTAAATGATGTAAATACATTGAAGGAAACATCTCTATTTATAATAGAAAACTGACTTGGTCCCAAAGTTACTAACCCTAAATACAATGAAGGGAACATCTCTATTAAATAATATTTATAAGACTCCCATTTGAATGTCTATTTGGTAGATAATGTACCTCGTTAAAACCTTACTAGAAAAAATCCAATGAAAAAAATTCTAGTGAAGGAAAAAGAGTACACATTTCTAATAATACATCCTTTGGTTGCCTCATGAAAAACCTTACAAGGAAAAATTCAATGGGACAAAAACCTTGAAAGGAAAAAAGAGTACAACATATATTAACTCCCCCTGATGAGAACTTCAAACCAAAAACTTGAATCTTCACATCTCAATCTTGTGCACCATCTTCTCAAAAGTTGTAGTTGGTAGAAACTTGGTGAATAAATCAGTCATATTAGCACTCAAACGAATCTATTGCACGTTGATATCACCTTTCTTCTGGAGTTCGTGTGAAGAGAAACTTTGGTGAAATATGATTTGTTCTATTTCCTTTATGAATCCTCTCTTTAGGTGGGCTGTGTATGTTGCATCTCCACTCTTTTGAAAGAGTTGCATCACCGGCACGTAATATTGTTGGAATCATGCTAAATGCATTCCCAACTTGCTTTATAAACAAATGTTATCTTTATATGATTTGATTGTCATGTAGAACAACATCGTTGTAATCCCTCATAGGGATAGCAAAATCTATAAATACATCAATTGCATACATATATGGCACTTCAGGACCAAGTAATTCTGCAAGTTTACTCATTTCAACTTCTTTCAACAGATAATATACTACTTTTGAAAACTTTTTAAAAATTTCAATAATATTCCAGTCATCAACTTGCACCAATAATATGACAGATTTTGATTTTCACAAAGACGTAAGGATAAATAGACCCTTAGTCAATAAATACTCATCAGTATGATTAAATCGCATTCACCTTGCTTGATTTAATTCGTATAAGAATTATGAATAAATTTCTAGAACTTGTATATGCTTTAGACATTTAAAATTCTTCAAGAATTTTCATATAAATTTTGTCAAGTGACAATATCCATTAATATTTAAATGCGTGACATTTTATGTTGTCTGGACTGCAGGTCCAATAAGCTTAAAGCTTACAAAAATGCTTTATTTTACTTGGCAATAATGTCTACGTTAGCATGCTTTATAGATGTAGAATTCATATCCTCACAAACCTTTACAATTTTGCGTTATATTGTACCAAAGATATCGTCAACGATATATCATTTGTATCGGTTCGTAATGTGACATAACTTATTGAGATCTCATCACTTTCATTATTTTTAGGTACATAAACCTCTCACTAGGTTTCATGAAGTGTTATGTCGTAGGCTCTTCAAGAGCATATTTCCTCCTTATTATGACAATTTTGATCATTTGCTCCTCTCCCTTTTCAAGGATTATTTCATTTGGAACCGATTGATCTACCACGCTTCATGCATATTGTAGACTTTGTCCTTCAGGGACATTAATTTTAATAGGAGCATTTGGCAACTGAAATATAAAACACGTTTTGGGTCAGTAATGCTTCTAGCATTTAACTTGAATTACTTTTTGAATGAGGTTCATACTCATGATAATTCATAATATATTTTCTAGCTGCTTATGTCCTCACGTATCTCCACCAAGGTGTCCTAGCTCAAATTCCCTTAACTCAACTTCCGAAATGTTCTCCACAAATCGAATTAATTCCAACCTCATAATTGATTTACCACTTCGAACGTCCAAATTGTCGAACCAGAACGCCTCTAACCATTCGCGTGATTATCCCTTTCATCCGATCAACTCAACCGAGTAGTACACCAGTAGTAGCAGAAACTAGCCAGAACTTACACAACATGTACGAGACTCTCAACACTAATCTAATATTAGATGCAACACTCGATAGCTCCTTGTGTCCTAAAACTTCGCACTTGTCCAACGCTAGGGTCTTTCTTATTAGTCAACCACTGGCTCCCACGGCATAACCAAACTTACCAACTTGACACTGAACCCTTATGTCTATTCTACCATTTATGACCGGAACATAATGCTAAAATCAACTAGCTCTTGATTCTACGTCCTCCTTATCATTTCTCTAAACACGACGATCCGGCGAACATACCCTTTACTGAAGGACCACAACCAAAGCTACCTAATATCTTAAGTCTCCACTCATCACAAGTTATCTTGCTTTTCGATCTAGAATCGATAACCACTTTTCTGGAAAAACCCACTTTCCTATCTGTTGCAAAGGTACATCGTATTGGCCCAAAATTTTGACACATGAGATAATTATGTGACGGAAGCACACTCATTCATGAAGAAGAAAGCTCAGCTTATGATTTTGTCCATATAGAACAGTCAAATTTCAAGTTCATATTTTTTATTCCACAGTGGAAATGAAATGCTTGAATGATGTGTGCCGGTTTAATTTCTTGATGCAAAATTAGTCAATATTTATGTATTTGTTGGCTTGTGATCATGACTCCTAAATACAAGGCCAACTCAATTTTATTCCGATGATTAAGGAGATTAGGGAGTTTCAAATATAGTAGATTGAAGCATTGAATTGGTCTTCAATATTGACAAAGAGATATTGTGTGTGCCATGAGTGGCAACATATACTATATACACATAAAAAATAATTTTAACCTTGTATATATAGTGTAATTTTCCGCCGGACCCCACCTAACTTCTGTGCCACCACTTAGACACAATCACAACTAGGATTGATAATGTCGCTGTAACTAATACTTAAAACGTTATTATTAAACATAATTAGTACTCAAAATTTCATTATACACTACTAGATTTACAAATATTATCAGTAATTTCTAATAGATATCTTTTTTAAATTATTTTTTGCTCAGGAAGCAAGCATCTCAAAATAAATTCTATGAAAAATATTTTTCAAGAAAAAATTATAAAAACTTTTCTGCAAAAGTAACGTGTGTCTGTACCAAAGACACTCACTATAATTTTGAAAGGTAATCTATTGTTAAAGTATTTCAAAGCTTTAGAGAACTATGGTTGAGCTATCGGAAACAACCTCTCTACCCCACAAATTAAGGTAGGGTAAGGTCTATGCACATTCTATCCTTCCCAGACTCCACTTGTGAGAGTATACCTGGTATATTGTTATTGTTGTTGTAGAGAACTTTGCTTGAGAATTGTTATATTAGGTGGTTGGATTAATTGGCAATCTTAATATATCGTCTATACATTAAGAAACAGAGGTCCTGGTAACACAAATAACAATTCTACCAAGATACATTCTGATAAAGTTCCTGCAGAAAATTATGGCAGAATAAGTTCTTCAATGTTCCTCTTTACAAATCTGTTTTACCATTCAAAAGCTATGAGAAAACATTGATCTTTGTTCTGAGTTTGCCCTTACAAAATCAGGCTAAATTTTCTCCTCCTCTAGGTACTTTTTCAAGGGGAAGCAAAGGGTATAAGTTTTTTTTTCCTTTGGGGGGGGGGGGGGGGGTTACTAACATAACCTAGAACTGTAGTCCTAGACGACATTCATTTACATTATGAAAACTAAACATATAGTCATAGTTCCTTAGCATGGGAAAAGTGAAAAAGATTGCTCCATGCTAACTTTCCTGCCAGCAACATTGATATCACTTAGTTTCTTCTGGCACCACGCCAAATAATCTCTCCTTAATCTTGGTAAACTTAGTACTCTTGATACCAATTTTAGTTCCACAAGCGACACGAATACTGAATGACTCAATCGACCTTGTTGCTGTTTTTGGAACTTTTTCACTATGCAGTTGCCACTTCTTTGTACATCTTTCAGCTTCCTCTCCTTCTGCATAGAGAATCCAAGTGATTCACAGAGTTTAGAAACTAAAAACACCACCAACAAAAAAAAACTGGAACTTAACAAAAAAAATTGATAATATGTCGCTAAATAAGATGAGCTGACATATTTTGTTGTTTAGCTACAAAATTTGTCCGTCAACTAATTCTTGTTTTTTAGTAGTGAAAGACATATTTATGAACAAAGAAGATAAACCTTTTGAAGGTCTAATTTGACATTGATAAAAAGCTTGGTTTCTGCAGTGTCCATTTGAGTTCCCTGAACACCCTTTAAGGTCAAATTAGCTTCACGTTTATCAGCACGAAGAAATTCCCAAAAAACGTGCATTGTCTCCTTGATGATTTCCGCCAACTTCACTATGGAAATGACATCTTTTTCCCCTTCACGTCCGCCTTGCTTATCTTTGGAACGATCATCTGCTAGACAGTCAAAGTACTCCTCGTTACTTATGAATCGAGCTAATTTTAATTACGACTAAATTCAAGAGAATGTACCTCTAATGCTCGGGACTTGAAGAAAACTACGCAGCATGCACCTCTTCCGGACATAATTTTGGACTCGCGGTCCTTGAAACGGCTCATCCTCCACGAATCTTTGCAAAAGTACTTGAAATTGCTGATATTCTCCAGCCACTTGGTTATATGTGTGATACTCATGAGGATCATGTTGTAGCAATTCCTTTGATTTACCATATTGCCAACAGAGAATTTCCCATGAAAGGCAAATTTGCCCAACATGTACTATTTCCAAGTCTCTATTCATTTCACTAATGGATTTTTGAGCAGGATCAGCAAAGATCTTCCTTTGTTTGGTTGCCAAGAAGCTTGGCAAAGTGAAGGCTTTTGTTATTGAAATTGATGTCTTTTTGCTTGACATAAACACTTCTGAATCCTTAAGCTGAAGGAAACCTGTATTGAAGAGTAAAACATCAGAATCACCAGTCTAGGACACAAAAAGAACATTTCAATAAGCTAATTTCAGGTCAATGAATTCTTGGGTAAAGAGTCAAAAATGCCCCTAGACTATGCGAAATGGAACAATTCCACTCTCCTTTAAAAAAGTGTCTCGTTCCTACCCCTGCCATTACCATAGTGGCTCGAGTTTGCCCTTATGGGCTAACAACAACAGTTAAAGGGAAAATATAGACCATTTGCAAAATTTAAGGGCATATTCGACCATTTTCTAACGGAGGAAAAAATATTCCATCTCGTATAGTCTAGGGGTATTTTTGACCCTTTACCTTCTTTTTATTGATTCATCTGTTAATTCAGCTAGTGTTTTGACAGTTTTTATGTTTGTCTAATTTATTCTTCCATACAAAAGTCCAAGATGTAGGTTGATTGTGGTTGTGGGGTTGTGCTATTCTCCTTAAAGTAGCAATTTGATTAGAACAAGAAAATTGGAACTAAGTGAAAGGACCAAAAAAAGTCGGTTCAATGGCATAAAAGGCCATTGATTAGAACTTTAAAATTAATAATTGCATGACATAATTGGAAAAGGGACAGCAAAAGCACCCCTTTAGGCACTGATAATGGCTACTTTCAAGAAGTGGAGATTATGTCACACTGGTCTTTTCAATGGATCTAATGGTCAAAAATCTTGAAAAATTATCAGACAGGACAATAAGCATATGAAACAAATTCAATCTGCACAACATAATTTTGGTGGTTCAAGATACTCATTGATGAAATTTAATTCTTAAGTAAAATGACATTACTAATGGGCCTTTAAGATCCAAACAGGTACTGACTTCATCAAATATTTAATATCTGAAAAGGACTGAAAACAAATACATAATTGTTATACACCAAACAAAAAACTCCCTCATGTGTTGTATTATATGGTGTTTTTAGCTCGGTCAAACCCCTAAAGAAATTACTCACTCCTAGGAAATAAAAATTATTCTCACGTAATTAAATAGTACCAAATTAATACGGTTTCATGGTTATGTAAAAATTCCTTATATATATAAGGTTAAATTTAGGAAAAATAATTAATATACAATAACAACAACAATGACATATCCAGTGAAATTCCACAAAATGGAATCTGAGAAGGATAGAGTGTATGCAGAACTTATCCTACTTTGAGAGGCAGAGAGGCTATTTCCCAAGGTATTTTGACTAAATGTAAAAGTTAAAAACATCATATAATATGGACCTAAGGGAGTAACATTAAAGATGGAAGTTAAAGAATTTTTTACCAAACAACTAAAAGAGGTATGACAAAAAAAAAGGTAGTAATAGTTTGAGACTTACTGATAGCATTCAATGTCTGGTAATTCAAGATATCCAATTTTCTCATTTTTTCAGCATAGCTCTTGTAAAATTTCTGAATATCTTCCATACAATCTTTGTACTCAATCTTTTCATCAATTTTCAGTGGCTTCAAATCTTCTAGTACTACTTTAGGATATTCACAATCTTCAGATATAGTAGGCAGTCCGGCAATTCTTGAATTTTTCATTTCCATTTTCATCTGCCTCACTAAATTATGATGTTCTAATATGATATCACATTCATCTTCATCATCATCATCTGAATCTGAATCTGTATCCCATGATTTTCGACTCGAATTATAATCTGAAAATTCTTGCAAATCATCCATTAACTTCATTTCCTCACAGTTCACATCTTTTTCTTCAACACTGTCAGCATTTTTAGAAGCAAAATTATAATTATCTCTTGATTTTCGACTCAAATTATGTACTGAAAATTCTTGCAAATCATCCATTAACTTCATTTCCTCACAGTTCACATCCGTTTCTTCAACACTGTCAGCATTTTTAGAAGCAAAATCATCTTTATCCCATGATTTTCGACTCGAATTATGTCCTGAAAATTCTTGAAAATCATCCATTAACTTCATTTCTTCAACAGTGTCAACATTTTTAGAAGCAAATTCATCTGTTGCAATAGAAGTTTCCAATTCTATAAACCCCATGTCATCATTTTCTTCTCTATCAACTTCCATAAAGTGATCAATGTTCAAGAATCCATTAACATGTCCATCAAAACATAATTCATCACTTCTTATGAAATCTTCATCTCCATTAGCATCAGACCCTCGACTTGAATTTCGACATAAAGATTGATTCTTTGGAAACAATTCAATTTCATAACATATATCTTCAGAATTCTGTGTTTCCTCATCACTAAAAATTTCATCATTTTTCTTCACAATCACTTCACAACAAAGATTTTCAACATGGTCCACTGCTTTTTCTTGATCATTAATTTGTGCCTCATGTACATGTTCTTGATGACCACTAACTCCATCATTGAAAAAAGAAAAATAGAACAATTTTTCCTTAGAATTTGGTGAATGATCATCAGAACTCTTATCAATCTCTTCTTTTTCAACCATTACAACTCCTTCATTAAAATTCACAAACATTTCTTGAATACTAAGGCTTTTAACTTCTGTCTTCTCCATAAATCCAAAAGTATCTTGTCCAGATTTGTATTCATACTTACTTTGCACAAAAAAAGAACTCTCCTTTTCCACACCCTTCTCATCAAATTCTAATTTTTTGTGATTTTTGCAGTCCAATTGCTCATTTTCTAGGGAATAAATGGCACCAAAATCTGAATCATTTCTCTTAAAATCATCACCATCCACAATCCTGCTGCAAAATCCAGAAAAGACAAAAAAAAATTAGGCAAATAAAGGGCGGCCCCGTGCATTAAGCTAGCGCTATACGCAGATCAGAAAAAGAGTCGGATCATAAAAATTTGTTGTACGCAATCTTAGATGTATTTCTGCAAAAGATGATTTTCACGGCTTACGCCAAGTGCCCTTCCAAAGAACTTTAGTCAAATGAAAATCTAAATTAAAAAAAAAATATCTGATGAAACAAAAACAGAAGATTTGTGTACATACCTGTCTATGTATTTCTCCAAGAAAAAGAAAATCTTGAACACAAACCAAGACAAGAAACCCCATAGAGAACTGACAAACCAAGTCATAAATTGACTCAAAAACATTGTATTAAAGTGGCTTTTGAGCAAAAAGATTTTCTTGGTACTCATTATGACTTTCCCATATACTACAAGTAAAGAAAAAGGGAACACACAAACTTAGTATAGTAATCTTAAATTTCATTGGTAGAGAAAGTGGAGATACCACTAAAGTAGAACGAAATTTTAGGACCAAAAATAAAAAATCCTAAGCATCTTCTAAATCAAGTTTTATTTTATGAAGGCCTAACATGTTGGTGAAGATTAAGGAGGAAAGGAAGAAATGAGAGTGAAAGATACGGACATGAATGATCATCAAACTGTATATGAATGAACAATGAAGTGAAATGAATTTGTATGCTGAGGTGTCAAATGGGACAGATACTTCTCCCCAGTTTAAATTGTTACGCGGGTTAAATTATTCAGGAATTATAGTTATGCAAATATGATGAGAGAAAAGTTGGATTTTTATTTGTTACTTCTACAGATTTTTACAATAATTAGTTATAAGAAAAGTTTAATAGTTAATTTAGTAAAATATTCAGCTTTTTAATTTTAACAAGAGTCTAATATTTTAATTGTAGGAAGAGTATTAATTATGTTATTATATAAAGATTTATAATTAATAAAATTTATATGACACATTTTTCATTAATATTTTCTATCTTGTCGTTTTCATCTCTCTCCAAAAAATTATAACAGTGGTATCAAAGTCTTCATGATCTTAATGGGTCTGTGCATTCATTAAAGAATTTTCGACCACTTATAACTTATATCTATTTTTAATTCATTTTAGCACATTCTTATTTTTAACACTTAGGACTATTTTTAATCAATTTTAACTCGTTTTTATTTTTAATGTTTAGGGCTATTTTCAACTAATACCAGTTTAAACCATTTTAAAATCAAATTACATTTAAACCTTATTTTTAACCATAACAAGCAATAGTATCTCTTTAAGTGTCTTACAAATCTTCACCGGTGAAAACTATCATAGTGTTTAGTTAGTGAAGATGAAGTTAAAAAGTAATTTTACAATTCTCTTCCGTTTGAAAATAAAAGTTATACAATTATTTTTAATTGACGGAATAGAAAAGTTGACACTGAAAAATACTTGTAGCATGTGATGGAAAAATACAAGAAAATTGAGTTCAAGAAGAAGAAGAAAGACTCATGTTTGTGTGCAAGTTCAAAATCATTGCAACAGAAGCAAGGAAGAGTGTTGAATTTTGCATATGTTATTGCTATAATTTTCTAGAATAATTAGTTGTTCAGTTATAGGAGAAGTCTAATAGTTTATTTAGTAGGATACTCATCTTTTTAATTTTAGTAAGAGTCTAAAACATTTTAGTTGTAGGAGGAGTATAATTATGTGTATATATAAAGGCTTATGATTAATAAAATTTATATGACACAATTTTCATTAATAATTTATATCTTGTCATTTTCATCTCTCTCCAAAAAATTATAACAATAAAGTGGGATATTCTAGCATTAAGTTTGTATTTCATTTTATACTCTGTTTGGTAAAAGGTATAAATTTATTCCAAGCTAAATTTATACATTGTACGAAACATAGTATAAAATAATTCCAAACTTAATGTCGGAATATTCTACCTTGCCCATAATAATATAAGATTTATACAATCAAATGATTTTGACCTATTATGACTTAAAAGAATTACTATTGGAGTTACAAATTTCATATATAAAAAGCTATACCTATAAATTCTTTTTGAGTGATGAAATAGTATAAAGAATCTTACACTAGCATATATTTCTTTCATTTTAATTTATATGATATTCGTTTATTTCAGTCAACCCCAAAAAATAATATATTTTTATATTTAATAATAATTTAATTTAATTTTAATTTTAATTTTAATTTTAATTTAATCTAAATTACTTAAATTTAGAAGGAGAAATTAAAATTTAGATTTTTTTAATGAACTTTTGTCGCTTAAAGATTTTGGATGGTTTTGGTGGGTCTTCTTTTTTCTGTTTGTTTTCACTCAACATTTGGCACGTTTCTTAGGTGTAGTAGTAAGGATCAACTTTCGTTAACAATGAAGAAAGTCGTGGCATTTTTTTTCTTTCCCTTCAAATCTTAGGTATTTAGTGTTCAAAATTATTGACTCGATTAATTCAGAACACGTTGAATGGACTTACTATGAGAATAACTAATTCAAATCACGTCAAATAAGTTTATTAAGAAAATAACTTAACTAAGTCATACTGTGCCAGATACACCTACTAAAAAGGTAAAACGCTTTTGGTTAATAGGTTCTTCAATTAAAAATTTTGCACTTAATTTTTTTTATTAAAATTGGAGGAATTTCAATCAAGGGCGAATCTAACATTACAAGTACATTATAATAAATAATAAATATAAATTCATACTATAAATATAATGAATTAGTTACTAAGTAAAAAAAATCTAGAGATTGATCTCATAACGTTTAATTCTGAATCTGCTTCTGATTTCAACTATTATGAGACATCTCATTTGGTCATAAAGTCGTGTTTGGATGTTTGTTTTTGGATTGTTGCTTTACTCTTTTTTTGGGTGGCAATTTGTTTTGCCTTTTGTGCTTTGGGCCTAGTCAAAGACGTGAAGACTGGATCTTAGCACAAAAAGGAAAAAAGCAAACCATGTATAATAAGTGCAATATTGTTTGCATTAAATTTCTAGTAACAAAAATCCCGTGAAGTTACTGAATATGAAATTGCAAGAATCCAAAGTTTCTTACTTTCCTCTTTTTCTTTTTCTTTTTCTTTCTAATAGTGGTTAAGGTTATATGTATCTCATGTATCTTATTAAATTACACCTGAGACCCAATAAAAGGTAGTAAGTCATTTATGTTGAGATTGTGGGGCCCACAAAAAGAAAAATTATGGGGTAAATTAATAATTAAATCTTAGACATGAATTATCTATATGGACTTAATTCCTTTCATATCTAAATTATACATATTTAGTTGCTAATGTAATAATCTAAAGTATGTTCCTATACAATTAAAAATATTCTAATACATCCTTATACAAAAAAAATGAATCCCAACATGCGTTTAACCTTAGTGCAAGGGGCAACTTGGACCTTTTGAATTGACATGGTTATAATTGAAACAAAAGATAGCGATAAAGGTGGAAATTTTTATAGAACAATAGGTTAATGAAGAACAAATATAAAGGTTATGGATATTTACAACCTTTTTCCGTTTTGACACTAGACAGAGTCTTAATATATTGTAACGTGGCTAATTTTTATACCACTAGACAGTGTTTAACGAATTATTATTAATAAATACTCAATAGAAATAAGTACAAGTAAGGAGAGTTAGACCTTATTTTATCAATTATAATGAGGTAACAAAAGATAACGATAAAAAAATTTATGAGCGGATAAATTAATAAATAATATATATAAGTAAAATTCAATAAGTTATGAATATTTTTTGACCCTTTTCCATTTTGACACGCTATTGGCAACTTTGGTCAAACAAAAACAGGTTGAGTTTTGGCGATAGAATTGGCAAAAAGGCAATCAGATTTGGTATAAAATATCAGTGGATTGAACTTCTCCACAGAAGGTAGAATTAGATTCCAATTCCACAAAAAATTGAAATAATGGCATCCACTTAATAACCAATATGACATTTGGTGCAACTGAACCAATTTGTTTGGCTATTCGCATGACTTTGGGTCGTCATATTTGGCTATTTGCTAGAGGAAGGATAATAAAGTCTTTTGCATATGAATGACTAAGTTTAATTTATGTTCTTAGTCCAACACTTACTCTTCGATATAATTTTTATTGGAAGTAATCATAATCCATTGATAATAAGTGGAGACGAATAATTCAATCGAAGTATTTTTGTCGTACCGTACAGTTTCAACAAAAACAAAAAGATAATTCTAAATGTAATTGGTTTGTGCTGGTCCTAAATTATATGAAGTTTGGAAAATATAAACTCTTGAATTTAGATGAGCATTTTTTTTTTTGTTGTTGTTTTCTTTTATGTCCGGGGGACTAAAAATAGGAGCTTCCAAATATGAATTTCCACTATTTTTTTTTTATCATACGTCATTTCAAATCTAACATATAGAGTTTGTTAAATATTTGAAAAAATATATATTTATTTTTAGCAAATTTAAAGGACCAACACTACACAAGAATATATTTAAGGGGTTATACCCCTAAACATAAGGGACACTTTTTGTTATTTCTCAAACCCTTATCATACTAATTATGGTAAAACTATAAAATCTCACTCTAATAAATTTTAGATGAATACTCGTCTTCTCTTTAATTTCCTTAGACCATATCAATCTAAGTACTTGTTTCTATTCATGCCGTTTTTCCGTTAAAAGTCATGCATATCTGATATCACAAATTCACAAGCATGCTAACGGCTGTTTATTTGTGACAGAGATGGGTCACGGGAGTGGTTATTGAATGCATGATCTTTGATGTACATTTTGAACCACCTCAATGACATGATTTTTGTTTTGTTTTTCACGGAATTTTTTATACTCGCTTTGAAACATGATTAATTCGAATATACGTCAGGAAGTTCACCTAGGAGGTAAAAGACTAATCTAGACTCGCGTCGGTTAGTTCCACTTGCGGATAAACAACTAATTCAAACTCCCATGTGTGGGATAAATGACTAATTTTGACTCATGCCGAGAAATCCCACCCGGGAGGTAAATGACACGTGTTGGGAAGTTCCTGCTTGGAGGGTCAAGAGTTCCCTAGCTACCAAAAGTGATTTCATTATAGGGATTCAAACCCCAAATAATCTCCAAGTAAAGATGATTATGTACTTATACCACTATACCCTAACATTTGGTGGTTCTTAATTAATGACATGAACATATATATTTAGTTAAGTTAAAAGATTAGAAGTTCACATAAAAAATCTTTATTAATTATTTTTACAAGCCTACCATCGAACATTTGATGTGACGAGAAATTCTGTTATTTAACTTTTATATGAAAAGTATCAAGGGATAAACTAAAGGTTTAAAGGTCGCAAAATTCAATCACAATATTATATGAGTTCGAATATTGTGAATAATTATTTACTTTTTAATCGCTATGGTTCAATTGATTCAATCACAGTATTATATGAGTTCGATCGTTCGAATATAGTGATTAATTATTTACTTTTTAATTGCTACGGTTCAATTGAATTTTCCTTTTCACATGTTTTTTTATTGCATAGGGTGTAGTAGAAGAAAAAATGGGGGAGGAGATTACAACACGGAGATTCAAACTCCAACAAACAAAGTAAAAATTTAGATAACCAACCAACTGAGTTACTATATCCCTACCCTTCTCACATGTTAACTTGTAACTTGTAAGGAATTTATTCGGTAAAATTTTCCTTAGCACATGCATTTACTATCATGTCACAAATAGCAAACATATTAAAGGAAAAAAATTATTGATATCTCAGTAAGGTAATGTCCGGTTGACATGAAAATAAAGGGAAGTGTCTAAAATTGGTAAAAATAAATAAATCTCTTTCTGTGCGTCTCACAGCAAGAAAGGTTTGGGAAAAATTGTAAGACGTTTCTCTATCTATTTCCACATTAAGTCTAGCAAAAGATGGAAACTTGAAAGAAAACTATTTTATTCCTATTTTAATTTTATTTTATTTTACTCTCTAGACAATGCTAGCTTGAGTAAAATAGAATTTAAAATAAATTTACCTTGATTTATTGCAATTTTGAAGTAACTGACAAAGTTGTTGCCTGGTCACGGGTTCAAACCATGAAAATAACCTCTTACATAAATGCATATAAGACTGCATACAATAGACCCTTGTGATTCGGCTCTTCCCAGGATTCCGAACATAACTAAAGCTTAGTGCACCGGATTGCAATTATGGTAAAACTACAAAATCTCACTCTAATAAAAACGATGTGCTCATGCTCATTTTTTTTAAGCTTCATATTTTCACTAGAAAACAAATGGGTACCACTTAAATCTTCGTGCTATAACTTCAAATTTTGTTCAATCTCACACCATAATTGAATATAGGCCCCGTTATGTAGATTTTTATATTTTACAACTGTATAGTTAAATTAGAAAGGCTACAAACGCCATATATAGGAGTGTCAAATGGACAGTTGGACTGAATTTGAATGGATCAGAATAAGTTAAGTTAATAAATGGACGGATCATTAACCTAGCCAACTTCTTTCACGCTAATTTCATGTCGAGATACGGCAGAAAAAAGAACATAAAAGTCCGATCCAATTAATTGTATTCTGAAACACAGGAAAAAAATCAATGGGTTATAAATTATCTATTGACTTGCGAAAAAGATTCAACAAAAGACAGAAACAAATTCACTACACAACAAACAATATGTGGAGTAACTCCCGATATAACCGTAAAAGCAAGATGTTAATTTGATTGAGATGGACTAAACAATGAACCGTAGCCCAACATTCTTACCAAATTTCAATTTTTGTTTTTTTCACAATTTATTTAATTACCAAACAAAACTAACAAAAATACTTCATTAAAATTATATATAACATATTCAACAAACAAAAAGTTATTATTAAAAATACATTTATAAAATTTCTCATGTGTATTTAATTTAGACCAAACCAGCACTATTTTTTAAATGGGGTGAATTGAGATGATCATTAACCCGCCCAAGTTAATTTTGCTACCACTGGCCATAGCGGTGCCTATAACTACCCCCCCCCCCCCCCCCCTCTGTTTTACACTTTTACTGGGAAAAACTCAAAAAAGCAGACCAATATTTCAGTAATGAGCTACTCCATATCTCTCATGTCTAGAGTACTGTCAAAACAGTTCTAGGATGAAGTTAAGGCTATACAATGGGTAGGTGAAGAGGAAATACGAAAGTTAAAAGCCATTAATGTCGTGGTGAGGAACCTTCCTATGCAACTGGGGTGTTTAAATGAGATCGAAAAATCGATCCGAACCGATAAACTGAGTCAAACCGACTTAGTGAACCGAAAACCAACTCGGTTTGGTGTTAACCCAATAAAAAATCGAACCAAACCGATTTATATATATATATTCAAATAATTAGAAAGAAAGGTCAAGTCCATTTGTTCCCTCCTAGCCCATTTAAGTTTAAGTTAAAATAAATTTTCTTTCCTGAAGTAAAAATAGAATTAAAAAAGACAAAAGTTAAATTCCTAGTCTAAAAAGAAAATTGTCAAACCATTCACTTCAGAGAACTAGCAAAGCTTTCTCCGCAAACACAAAGTTTGAAGTTTCAACCTAAGTTCCACATGATTGCAATTTTTCAGTTGCTTCAGTGCATTTTTCCGATGTGTTTGTATGAATAGGAAAAATAGAGAAATTGGGTGATTTTATTTTTATCCCAATAAAAATTAATGTATTCATGAATGCATAAATGAAGCAAATAATTTAAATTTGTAAGTATGATGCAAGACATTGGTAATTTATGTATGCATAATACCGAGAGGTAGAAAGGTAGCAATTTGATCATAACAACACACATACATCTCTCTGAATTAAGTTGAGTAACTCAAATTATCAATGATTTTTGGAATTAAAATAAGTATGGCATTGTCTAATTTTTTGACGCACATAATGAAAATATTGCCTAATGCAATTTCAAAATCGAGATTATAGACCAATTATTACATAATATGTCACTTCGATAAATAATTTGAAAATCTGAATACATGTTTAAAAGTTTAAGTGTTGAACAAATATATTACTAAAATGACATTTAGTGAGAAAGTCTACAACTTGGAGTAATCTTAAAGTTGTTAAGTTCTCAAAAGAATAAAAAGGAAAAAATAAACTAAAACATCATAATATAAATGGCACATAATAATATCTCCATTAGTAAGAATCAGATTGAATTAAAGATAAGTACTCATCGAGATAGTTGTTGTATCTCATTTTCATTATTTATACATCACCTGTATCATTTTTTTTGCATTATAATCACAATACATTCTTAAACCCTCAAAAAATCGAATCAAACAGACAAAATCGACAAAATCGACAAAACTGAAACCGATAGAATTTATACTATAATGATTTGGTTTGGTATTAATATTAACAAAAAAAAAATGGTTTGATATAATTTTAACCATAAACCGAGTCAAATCGGACCATGAACCCCTATATGCAACTACGCATATATCAAATTGACACACAGTTAAAATACCAAATTACACAAACTTCCATTAAACTATTGAATATATTACTGTTATGGATGAGATAAGTACCTCTCATAACAAATTAGTTTGGGGAAGTCGTAGTAGTATAGCAGTATGAAAGTGTGACCACGTAAGAGTAAATTTCATAAATGGTCACAATCACGTAACTATGGTATTTTTTCTCACTAAAGTCACATAACTATAAAAAAAAAATTCATTAAAGTCACATAATTATGTTTTCTAACAAAACAATCACAAAATTTTCACATACTAACACAAAAGTTCAACAAATGTAGAAATTAGCCGATCCCAATTTGTTTGGAACTGAGACACATTAATTATTGTTTATTATTCTAAAAGGATTTATTTACTCTACATAGCTAAAATCCTGCCAATAATTATTAGCACTACATTGTGCTGGGGGATCTGGAACAATCTGGAAGGTACTGGGATTTTGGGTATTGTAGAAGCATTAAGGTCGAGGAGGTGAATGGTGTTGTTCGCAGGATGCGCAGGGGACAAGCAATCGTTCAAGATGAGATGCCAGTCAATTTTTGGAAGAGCGTAGGAAGGGCAGGTTTGGAGTAGCTGACGGAATTGTTTAACGTCATTTTTAGGACGACGAGAATGCCCGAAGAATGGAGGTGGAGTACAATGATTCTGTTGTACAAAAACAAAGGTGATATCTAGAGTTGCAACAACTATAGGGGTATCAAGCTGCTGAGCAATACTATGAAAGTTTGGGAAAGGGTTATGGAGATGAGAGTGAGAAGAAGTGTGTCCATTTTTGAGAACCACATTGGATTCATGACGGAGCGTTCAACCACAGAAGTCATTCATCTTATTAGGAGGTTGCTGGAGCAGTATAGAGAGAGGAAAAGAGACTTACACATGGTTTTCATCGACCTTGAGAAGACATACGATAAAGTACCTAGGGAAGTTCTATGGAGATGTTTGGAGGCTAGAGGTGTACATGTGGCTTACACTAGGCCGATCAAGGATATGTATGATGGAGCCAATACCAGGGTACGTACAGTAGGAAGAGACTCGGAGCACTTCCCAGTAATGATGGGGCTGTACCAAGGATCAACTCTTAGTCCATTCGTATTTGCCTTGGTGATGGATAGACTTACATGATAAATTTAAGGGGAAGTGTCCTGGTGTATGTTATTCACAGACGACATAGTCCTGATTGATGAGACTCACAGCGAAGTAAATGCTACGTTGGAGTCTTGGAGATGGACCCTAGAGTCTAAAGGGTTTAGGCTGAGTAGGACTAAAATAGAATACTTGGAGTGCAAGTTTAGCAACGGGAGCGAGCTTGAGACATGCGATGAGGTGAGACTTGGTACTCAGATCATTCCGAAGAAAAAAAAGCTTCAAGTACCTCGGGTCTATTATCCAAGGGAATGGAGAGATTGATGATGATGTCACACATCGTATTAGGGCAGGGTGGATGAAATGGAGGCTCGCATCTGGAGTCTTGTGCGACAAAAAGGTGCCACAAAAACTTAAAGGCAAGTTTTATAGGGTGGTGGTTAGACCGACTATGTTGTATGGGGCAGAGTGTTGGCCAGTCAAGACGTCACACATCCAAAAGATGAGAGTGGCTGAGATGGATGTGTGGGCATACAAGGAGGAAGAGGACTAGAAATGATATTATTCGGGACAGAATGAAAGTGGCCTCGGTGGAGGATAAGATGCTGGAAGTGCGGTTGAGATGGTTTGGGCATGTGCAGAGGAGAGACACAAATGCCCTAGTACGGAGGTGTGTGAGGTTGGTTATGGACGGGTTCAAGAGGGGTAGAGGTAGGCCGAAGAAATATTGGAGAGAGGTGATTAGACGGGATATGGCAGGTGCAACTTACTGAGGACGTGACCTTAGATAGGGGATTGTGGAGGACACATATTAAGGTAGAAAGGTAGTAGGTAGTCGAGGGTAGTCCTACGTATGCTAAAATACATGTAGCTTTAATGTTATTACTGTAGGTTCGCTTAGCATATCATACAGATAGGCGTAATATTGCTTTATAGGCCCTGATAGTTTGATTTCTGCTGCTATGTGCTATGTGTTAGTTACTGTTCTTTTTACCAATATGTGTACTCGTCTTTGATACCAGCATTTTCATATTGATATTCATATTTCATATTGCTTTAATTTTCTTGACTGGGTCTGATTGTTTTCTCTTTTTTTGCTGGTGCATGTGCCTGTCTTGAGCCGAGGGTCTCTCGGAAACAGCCACTCTACCTACCAAGGTAGAAGTAAGTTATGTGTACAATCTACCCTCCTCAGACCCCACGGTGTGAGATTCCACTAGGCAAGTTGTTGTTGTGTCTATGTCTCAATGTCCCAAAAAGAATATGTTGTAAAATCTCTTTGAACCTCTAATTTTGATTTGGATTACCTCTTTCGACTTTTTATTTCATTTGGTTCTGTTAGAGAGTAATGGGCCTTATTTGTGAAGAGTTTGCTATTCGTTCTGCAGCCCATTATTGAAATATGAGAATAGGCCCATTTGGAATTGTAGACGCCTTCTGAATTATTTTGATATAACGATTGATGAACAACGGGTCATTTGCACTTTTGTCCTTATTTTGTGCCGGTTTTTAATTTTCCCGCCTCATAACAAACAGTATTTTTGCAGGGCAAACGATTTATATTTTTGCGTCATATTATTCTACAAATTATGCCCCGCGCCCTTAAAGAACTTATGTCCGGTTAGGTATAAGTTCGAATTTGAATGACAAAAATTAAAAACCAGCCCATTTGAAGGGCAAACCGGAGTTATTCACCAAAAATTTGTCCCTCAAATTTGTGGTCTTTAATTTTTATCCTTTAGCACTTTTGGCGTGACATAACTTAGATTTCGCTCAGTAAAAGTGTGCATTTAGCTTAAGCATATATCATAACATCCCACAATTGTGCCGGACAAGACAAAACTTTCAACACTCAACATAATCTGAAAAACGGCATAAGTTTAGATTTTACTTGGCAAAGTCTACATTTAGCTTCAGATCCAACAAGATATATTGGAAAAGTCAAAACTTTCAACACTCAACATAAACTGAAAGAGGCACATAACTTATACCACGTAATTTAAGTTTTATAATAATTATATAGAGCGAGACAAAAGTTTAGTTTCCAAAAATAAAAATGTTATAGAACATATGTTGAGCGAAATAAATCTGAATATTTTCATTAAATAAGCTACCTGGCCAAAAACGAAAGATCATTGCGTTTGAAGAAAATCCATGCAAAAACTTCTGCAAACCGTGCAATTTCTTCATGAACAACTCATATGATTGTGGTCCAAAAGATATGCAATCTTCACATTTTATCATACACGATTAACTTTCTTTCATTTTTTACCTGTTGTGGTCCATTCATTTTTGTTAAGAGTGTCACATCGGAAATGGAATGAAAATATGGACTCCTTATATGGACTTGGACAATCCTCACCCTACAAGCTAGCTTTTGGGGTAGAGTTAGGCCCATGATCCATTCTTTACATGCTATCGGAGTCAGACCCATTCCAATTCTTTGTTCACCGATGTTGAGCCCCCAAATTATATTGCCACGCTCCAGCTAACGAGATCTGGGCGTGCGGATAAGTTAAGAGTCCCACATCGGAAATGGAATGAGAATATGGACTTCTTATATGGACTTGAACAATCCTCACCCTACAAGCTAGCTTTTTGGTTGAGTTAGGCCCAATATCAATTCTTTACAATTTTTTCTTTTGTAGAAAGAACTTTTCTTCTATTTCTTTTGAATTATCCTTTATGGTTCGAGCTACGGTACGTGAATGTTTCTTTTTTAGGCCATAATTAAAATTTGTTTTATTTTGAAAAGTTGTGCAAATCACTACTAAAAAAATTTCTATTTTCCATTGTTTCCCACTGAAAAATATTTAATGGCTATTTTCCATTAAATGCCCGTGGAAGAAAAACTAAATAGTAGTAGTGTTTTCACATGAAAATATTATGAAGTTTTCCAACGTTTCAATGAAAACCTGTTTTCCGCCATGCGTTTTTCCAATGAGCTGGTTCGATGGGAATGAGGTGAAAAAATCATATTTTATAGCACAAAATTTCCACCGAATGTTTGTGAGAAAATCCATTATTTCTAGTAGTGAATATAGTCTTTGGAACTAATAAAATATTAGATTGTTGTTTAACATCTACAAATTTTTAGACCTTGCATGGTAGCATTTTCTCATAAAAAATAAACCGTAATCTAAAAGATTCATAAATTACAAAAAAAAATAAAATACAAAGAGGGTAATTTATTAAACAATAATTTAAAAAGGAACAACCCCCAAAAATTTGAGGAGATTAACTTGCACACACATTCACCACCAGACTTGTTCACCGGCCACCCAGCCCCCGTCGTCGATCTACACACATCAACACCTCCGCCAAACCCGACCACCAACCCAGAAACCTCAGCCCCAAGTATCTGCCCCGACCCCCTACCCAGTTCCCTGACTACTTCCGAGACTAACAACCTCACTCGTTCCCCCACACACCACATGGAAACACATGCCAAACACGGGATTTTCAAACCCAAAGTACACTTCAACCTGTCCACCCAAACCGTATCTCCAATTCCCAAAAACCCAAAATTGGCCAAACAAGACCCTAATTGAAATGCGGAAATGTGTGAGGAATTTAATGCTTTAACAAAACAACACACTTGGAATTTGGTTCCTAGACCAGAGGGAGTGAATGTGATCCGATGCATGTTGTTTTTCGTCACAAGTACATAGACAATGGTGAGTTAGAAAGATATAAGGTGAGACTAGTGGCTAATGGCACCAATCAACAGGAGGGTATTGATTGCGGTGAGATATTCAGTCTGGTTGTTAAATCGACTACTATTCGCACACTTATAAGCATTGTTATGGGTAAGCGTTGGCCTATTTATTAGCTTGATGTGAAGAATGCGCTTCTTCATGGGGATCTGAAAGAAATTGTTTATATGCATCAGCTGCTTGGTTTCGTACATCCAACAGCCCCTCAGTATGTCTGCGTAAGTCACTATATGGTTTGAAACAGGCCCCTCGAGCGTGGTATGATCATTTTGCACAATACATTTTACAGATTGGGTTCGTATGTAGCAAGTGTGATACCTCTTATTTTTAATCGCGGTAGTAGCATTGCCTATTTATTATTGTATGTGGATGACATAGTACTTAATGCCTCCTCTGATTTGTTGAAAAATAAGACATTGCACTGCTCAAAACAGAATTTGCTATGACTAACTTGGAGAAGTTGAACTATTTTTTGGGGATCTCAGTGACTAGATCTGCTGAGAGATTGTGTACAGGGCTAAAATTGTTAATTACAAGATCATGTCTACTCCAATTGACTTTAAATCAAAGCTCAGTGCTTTCGATGGTGATCCAGTGTCAGATCCCACTCTCTACCGGAGTCTTGCAGGTGCCCTACAGTACCTTACTTTCACCAGACCTGATATTTCTTATGTTGTTCAGCATGTATGCGTATTCATGCATGCCCCTAGGAAGCCTCACTTTACTGCCCTTAAACGTATCATTCGATACGTTAAGGGCACACTTGATTATGAATTACATCTCTACCCCTCAGCACTGACTAGGTTATTATCATATACGGATGCTGATTGGGCAGGTTGTCCGGACACGCGATGATCTACCTCAGGCTATTGTGTGTTCTTGGGGGATAATCTTATTTCTTGGTCTGCCAAAAGACAAGCCATATTATTCCGTTCGAGTGCAGAAGCAGAGTACAAAGGTGTTGCTAATGTTGTTGCTGAGATATGTTGACTCCGAAACCTTCTTTTAGAGCTTCAGTGTCCGTTACGTAAGGCGTCTTTGGTTTATTGTGATAACATATCCTCTATCTATCTCATAATCCGGTTCAACATCAGCGAACCAAACATATTGAGATGGACATCCACTTTGTCCGTGAGAAGATTGCTCTCGGTCATGTCAAAGTCTTACATGTGCCTTCCTCTTATTAGTATGCTGATATATTCATAAAAGACCTTCCTAGACAGCTCTTCCTTGACTTTAGATCCAGTCTTAGCGTCCGGTTTCCTCCCGCTTAGGCTGATGGGGTGTATTAGCACGTGTACATAGGCACATATTTACCATATTTTGTGTTTTATGGTTATGGTAGAATTGAGATCCTTATTATAGAAGGATTCAACATTGTACACCTATATATATTTTGTATTAATGAGAAAGACTTCATAAGAGAGATTAATACATATCACATTTTTTGTATTTTTTTTATATATACATATTTAGGAGCTCTATAGAAGTTACAAATAACATGAATGTTTT
Organism: Anisodus tanguticus; assembly: GCA_034509755.1. Classification (NCBI taxonomy): domain Eukaryota; kingdom Viridiplantae; phylum Streptophyta; class Magnoliopsida; order Solanales; family Solanaceae; genus Anisodus; species Anisodus tanguticus. The sequence goes on along the minus strand of CM067540.1, from coordinate 7,729,017 downwards.
TCATACTTGTAAAATTTATGACTTCAACTCTCATAAAGTGCATTAACCCTAATAATTTTTGTTTATAAAATCCTACAGTACAACGTCAACTACCTGAAACTAATTTTTAATGCTTCAGAATTTTAATTTTTTTTAATTGGGTAAAAAGGTTTCACGGTCACAGTCAAATGGAACGATTATTGAGCTTTTTGTATAAAACAAATACTCTCTCATCTCTTTCATTCATACTTTATTGATTACTATAATATTAAAATTAGGTGATTAAAGTACTTATCGTGATTCTAAATCTATGATTAAATTAGAATAAACAAAGTTTGCCGCCTTAATCTTCCAACCAAAAAAGGAAAGGTGTCAAGCTACAACGTCCAATCCTTTTGTTTTAACAGCCAACAAACCTTGCCTTAAAAGGTCAGATTACAAGATAATATATTTTATAATTTAGCTGCTCAGAATCTTTTATAATTAGATAATGCACCCTCCTCCACGATACTACTTAAACTTACTGAAATAACCTTCATCAATTGGCGCAAAGCAAAAGAAGAAATAAGATGCTAAAGGGGATATATTTGTCTTTATTATAAGATTATATTAATCTCCCTCGGGGAGTAATTCTCATTAATACAAATATATATAGTGTGTACAATGTTGAATCATAATTGAACAAGGATCATATATTTACCATAATTATACACTACTATTAATTACAAAATATATGACGAATATATGGTAATATTCGCTAATACACCCCCTCAGTCGGAGCGGGAGGAGGCCGGACGTTGAGACTGAGTATGAAGTCTAGGAATAGCTGTCTAGGAAGACCTTTAGTCAAGATATCCGCATACTTATACGAAGAAGGCACACGCAACACCTTAACATGACCTACAACAACCTTTTCACGAACAAAATGTATATCCATCTCAATGTGCTTGGTTCTCTGATGCTGAACCGGGTTATGAGATAAGTAGATAGCGGATATGTTATCACAATATACTATAGACCCCTTACGCAAAGGGACACTGAAGCTCCAAGAGAAGGTTTTGGAGCCAGCAGATCTCAGCAACAACGTTAGCAACACCTCTATACTCTGCCTCTGCACTCGATCGGGATAGGGTGGCTTGCCTCTTGGCAGACCACGAAATGAGATTATCTCCTAAGAACACACAATAGCTGGAGCTGGAGTGTCGCGTGTTCGGATAGCCTGCCCAATCGGCGTCCGTATATGATATCAACCTGGTCGGTGCAGAGGGGTAGAGATGCAATCCATAATCAAAAGTGACTTTAACGTATCGAATGATACGTTTTAAGAGCTGTAAAATGAGGCTCCTTAGGGGCATGCATGAATAAACACACATGCTGAACATTATAAGCAATATCAAGTCTGGTGAAAGTAAGATACTGAATTGAACCTGCAAGGCTCCTATAAATAGTGGGATCGGACAATGGATCACCGTCACTAGCATTGAGTTTCGACTTTGAGTCAACCAGTGTAGGCATGATCTTACAGTTAGCCATTTTAGTCGTGTACACATTTTCCTCTTCATACTTACGCTGACACAGGAACATAGTATCTGCATATCTAGTCACTGATATCCTCAAGAAGTAACTCAACTTCTCCAAGACAGTCATAGCAAATTCGGATTTAAGCAGAGCAAGTATCTCATTTTTCAACACATCAGAAGAGGCAGTGAGAACAATATCATCCACATATAATAACAAGTATGCAATGTTACTACCTCGATGAAATATAAAGAGAGAATGATCACACTTATTTTATACAAACCCAATCTGCATAATGTAAGTAGCAAAGCGCTCATACCACGCCCTAGGGGCATGTTTCAAATCATATAATGACTTACGAAGACGACAGACATAATGATGAGCCTCCGGATGGACAAAACCTGGCGGCTGGTGCATGTAAATTGTTTCTTTCATATCTCCATGTAAGAATGCATTCTTTATATTAAGCTGATGAATTAGCCAGTGCTTACCCATAGCTATGCTCAGAACTGTGCAAATAGTATCCGGTTTAACCACCAGACTAAATGTCTCACCACAATCGATGCCCTCTTGCTGACCGGTACCATTAGCCACAAGTATCGCCTTATAGTGCTCAAGATCACCACTGTCTCTGAATTTTTGACAAAATAGCCACATACATCTAATCACATTAGCCCCATCCGGCCTCGGAACCAGATCCCAAGTGTGCTATTTCGTTAAAGCATTAAATTCCTCACGCATGGCCGCATTTCAATTCGGGTCAAGTTTGACTAATTTTAGGTTTTTGGGAATTGGGGATATGGTTTGGGTGGACAGGTTAAAGTGTACTTTGGGTTTTAAAATCCCGTATTGAGCACGAGTTTCCATTTTGTGAGTAGGGATATGGGTTGGTTGGGCAGTATGATGGGTCGATGGCGGGGCAATGGGTGACGAGGCATGGTGACCAGTTGGTGATGGGTATGTGGATTCGATGGGATGTGACGGGTTTGGGGTTAGTTTCGGTGACTATTGGGTGGGTACTGTCGGGTTGGGTAGCCTAGTCGATTGGGTGGCAAGTGTCGACGGGGTTTAGGTTATTGGTGTGTTCTTTTGGGTTGGGTAGCTAGGTCAATAGGGTGGCAGGGGTCGATGGGGTGAGGTGGTCGGCGGTGGGGTAGAGATACGGTGACAGTGACCGGTGGGTTGGTGGCTGACGGGGTTGATGAGTCTTTGTTAATAGTTGGGTGAGTGGAACTGGGTCGGATTGGAATGACGGTGATGGGTGGTTCATCGATGGTACGGTGGTGATGGTGGTACGATTGGGATGTGACTGGAGAGAGGGGGCAGTGGCTATGTCGGATGCTGTCGGAACAGTGGCAATTCAGCGGAGGATGTGATGGACAAGAGGGGATGTGTCGTACTCGTTTAGAAAGGTGTAATCAGTGTTACATAATTTTTGGATATTTGCAAATGGGAAGATTGTTTCATCAAACGTGACATGATGAGAGACGTGGATTTTGCGAGTAGACAAGTCATAGCAGATATAGTCCCTATGATTAGACGGGAAGCCTACGAAGACACATGAGTGGTACGAGGTGCTAATTTATTAGGGGCAATGGAGGCAAGATTTGGTAGCAAAGGCAACCGAAAATCCAAAGATGATCATAGGAGGGGATCTGATGGTATAGAATTTTGGTAGGGGTCTTATTATGAAGTGTGCTGGTAGGTAAAATATTAAGGATATATTCTACCATTTTGACTGCATATACCCAAAAGGAAGGAGGGAGAGAGGCATGAAAAAGGATTGTACGAACAATGTTATTGATTGTGCGGATGATTCATTCAGCTTTATCATTTTGGGGAGAGGTGTGGGGACATGAAAATTGAAAATCATGCCATTATTTGTGCAAAATTTTTGAAAGGCGAAATTGTTAAACTCACGACCATTATCACATTGAAAAGATTAATATGTTTTTCGAATTGTGTTTTGATATAAATACGAAATTCAAGAAACTTGGCAAAGACGTCAGATTTGAATTTAAGTAGGTAGACCCAATTAAAGTGAGAAAAATCATCTAATAAAACTAGATAATATTTATGATCCAATGAGCTAGTAATTGGAGATGTCCATAAATCTGCATGAACAATGTCAATGGGAGAAAACGTAACACTTAAAGAAGACTGAAATAGAAAGCAAACATGTTTGCCTATAGGGTAAGAAAAACAATATCGAGCAAGTTTCCCATTATTACATCGAATAAAATTATTACTTCTAAGAAAATTAAAAACAGGAGCGCCTGGGTGTCCAAGTCTATTATGCCATGTTGGCGGTGAGATAACATCGAGAGAGGTAGGTGAGTGGGATCTGGCAGCGGAAGTGGGTGAGAAAGGATAGAGAGATCCCCCGTACTATTGCATCTCGTAAGAGGTGTCCCCGTAAGTAGATTCTTCACATAAAAACCAAAGGGGTCAAACTCAACAGGCACAGAATTGTTACGAGTAAATTTTTGAACATATATTAAGTTTTTAATAATGTTGGGAGCATACATGACGTTATTTAGGGAGAAAGGTGGGTATGGTGGTTGAGTGTAGGTGGTACCATAACCTTGAATTTGAATGGGATGGCCATTACCAACTGTAAAAATTGAGGATACTTTAAACGAAACAAGTAGGAGAGATTACCTGAGGAACGAGTGAGATGAGAAGTGGCTCCCGTATCCATGTACCTATTTTCATCGGGCTGCTGCAGATTTAAAGAGATGAAGGCCTAGCCCAAATCAGTGGGGGCCAAGCCATTAAAATTCTGTTGAGATTGGGCCGTCATCAAATGGGCTTGCTGGGGCATTTCTCCAACTGGGCATGGGCCTGGGACAGAACCCAGAATACCCGGCTGCTAGTGGCCTGGGTATTAGGCTGCAGCAGGCTGGTATGGGAAGGCTGCCGAGGCCCAACTTCCCATGTTGGCCCACTATCCTGTTCTGGTCCATTGGGCTGGCTGACTGGACTGTTGTGGCTGACCTACACGTCCTCCTCTGCCTCGGCCCTTGCCACCTTTTCCACCGTTTTGGCCTCTACCACCTCTGCCACCACCGCGGCTGCCCCACGATTGTTGGTTGTCCGGTTGTGTCGGCTGGGCGGTGTATGGTGCCGGATTTTCAAATGCTAATGCCTTTTGATTATGTTCGTCCTGTTTGACACGTCGGGCTTCTTCCAACAATAATTATGACCGGGCCTTGTTAAAGCTGGGTAGATGATCAACTTGTTGTATCATGGTCGCTAGAGTATCGTATTCACCTTTCAGTAAACCGACAACGAGTTGGCGAACCATTTTCGTTTCCAAAATTGGTGTCCCCACATTGGATAGTTGGTCTGCAACAAGCTTCAATTGTTTACAATACTCGGACATATTAGAAAAATTTTCAAGACATGTATTATTGAATTATTCCTCCAAGTACACCACACGTGTGTGCTTGTTGTCCTGAAAAATCTTCTCCAATCGTGTCCATAACTCACGAGCCGAGGCACCATAAATCCATTTTTGATAATGGCGTCAAGACGGCGCCATACCGTGTCATCAACCTCGGGAGGGTGAGGTAAGGAGTCGTTTATATGATCAAGCACGTTGTAGGCACATGCATGAATCTGGAATAGTTCAACCCACGAAGAATATTGACCGTCTTCTTGATCAAAGACCAAAGGAATAAAGTTCTTGATGTTGGTGACGGCGAAAGCCGGATGGAAAGGAGTGGAGGAGGTAGTGTGTGTGACAACTAGGGAGGAAGATGACGATGTGGGAGAGGTGGGAGTAGCCATGGGATCCATTAGATGGGCGGATTTTTGGTAAGGAAGAGAAGAAGAGAAAAAACAAAAAGGGTTTAGGGGTGGTGTAGGCCGCCGGCTGAATTGAAGGGGAGGGGGGCGAATTTTGGAGTGAGTAGTTTTAGGGTTTGGCTTTTGATATCATGTAAGATTATATTAATCTCCCTTGGGGAGTAATTCTCATTAATACAATTATATATAGTGTGTACAATGTTGAATCTTAATTGAATAAGGATCTTATATTACCATAATTATACACTACTATTAATTATAAAATATATAACGAATATATGGTAATATTCGCTAATATTTATAATTGACTTGGTAGTCAAATGAAGGATACCCTAAAATCTTTCGGTAGAGTTAAAATATTCAGACAAGGATTAGGAAAAAAAGGTGATACTACGATATGTTTTTATTCATACTCGAAGTTTAATAACTTATTATAGTTAAGTAATGTAACAAAATGTGCATGCATTATTAATAATAATTAAGTGATAAAATTTTGTTGCTAAGCACATATTATACATACATCAATTTAATGTAAACACTAAATCCGAGTTTGAGTTAGGCTTTACGATACTCAAAGATATGACCTAATAAACAATGAAGTAGTTAAATTAAAAATATAAGGTCTCAAGTTTAAATCTTAACAAAAATACTACTGTAGATATTTTCTTTTTATTTATTCAAATTTTGTTAGATAAAATTATTACATATATTAATGGGTGATAACAAATAACCTATGAAAATAAAGTGATTAAAAATAATGAAATCTCTGTTTTAAATTTTAGTAAATACAAAGATACTACAGTATAAACTCTATAAATTAATGCTCTTGGGACCACCAAAATTTATTAATTTAAAGAGATATTCATTAATTAATCGATAAATTAATAATTATTAATTTATATATTAATTAATACTTTATCAATTTATAGATAAATTTATAATGAAATACCCAATTTACAAACACTCTTCAATCTTCCACTTTATTTCTGTTCAATGTACTATATCAAATGAAGCACCCTTCAATCTCCCACTTTATTATGCTTCTTGTGTTCAATGTACTACTTTATGGATATTAAAAAATAGTTCCTATATAAACACAATATCAAATCATACTAACATAAACAATGGATGTTGAAGATGTCCTAAACTACCCAGAAGAAAGTGTAGTTGCACAGTTGTTGACTGACGAAGAAATAATTGAGAGCATTATGGGAACTGATAAAGGTGATGATGAAAGTTCTATAGTAGAACCCCCTTCGCGAAACGAGACTATTAAAGCGACAATCACATTGATTAATTTTTTGTTGAGCTATGAGAAAACAACACCAGAAGTTCTTACAATGATAAGAAAAGTTAGAGATGAGATTCAATGTGACATTGATTTCAACAAAAAACAAAAGACAATTGAGCATTTTTCAAGAAGTCTTCATAAACCACTCATGTATTATGTAGTATATAAGAAATTATTAATTTATATTTTACATGAGATCTATATGAGTAATCAAAATGGGTCTTACCGTCTAGCCGTTGGTACTCCGCATCTTCACGGAGAATTCAATTTCACCGGGTCCATGTCGGAGACAGCGGGGCAGTCGTTACATCATTCGTGCAAGTCGCTACTTATGCGACAAGGAATTTCGCTATGTATTATCTTATAATTTTATTATTAATTTAGCACGTTATTCCCGAGTCGGGACCGACCAAAAATATTATCTAAGAGAGTTTATTAAATAATCAAGCATTAATTAATAGAGTTTCTACTTTAAATGATTTCTTTCAAAATTACTATTCAATTTGGACACTCGACTCATAAAAAAATTATTAGGGTTTGAGGACATTTAGGTGTGAGAAAAGCTGTTATGATTGAAATTCTTGCTACCCAACCACCCCATTTTATTTTTGCCATTAGCACTCATTAGGACAAATGTTAACATCTTCAAAGCAGAGATAAATTAATGGCTATACAATTGAAATGAGACAACATCTGCAGACAACAATTTGTAATCAAATCGAATGCTACTACTCCTACCGAAAAGATCCATTTTCGGACAACAAATTATGGGTTATATGAAGCAAATCAAAAGTCATCACATGTGTCACTATCCAATGCTTCTAAAGATATCCTCATAATTTCAGGAATCCTATTCTCCATTACTTTTGTCTAAATTTAACAAGAAGCTAGAATTGCCTTAAAAGCAACAAAAAAAAAAAAAAGAGAGGAGAAAATTAGGATTTTAAGATAAAAACTTATTTTATTGCTTATAATATCTAATTAAATATATTTAAAATTAATTATCTAAGATATGCTCGATTTATCACTCTTTCTATGAATCATCACAAATTTATTGAATTATTTATGTTAAATTTATAATGTTTCTCTTTCAAGGAGATAAAATTCTTAATGATACTCCCTTTCAAAACATTTATCTTATTTGTACTTGGCAAAATAGATAATATTTTTAAATCTTTGTGATCTTAAATTAAAAATATACCAAATATATAATATTCTTTAATCTTGTAATCTTAAAGATGCCGTGAAAAAATAAAATATTTCAAAAGAGAGTAACAAAAACACATTTTAATTAAATAAAAAGTAATTATACTAAATCACATATTACCAGGACCATATAAAATTTATTCAATAATGGAAGAATCAAAAGTACTATTATCCCGAAAACATAACTGAGAATTATCCTGCAACAAAATGGTAACTGTCCAATGGAAAAAGGAAGCTCAATTTAATGATTTAATCAAAGGATGAAAAAAAGTCGGAATAGATAAAGATAAAACATAAGATATATCCTTATTATTCCTTGTTCTCGGGTTTTCATTTCCATGAATATTTAACAGCTGCTAGTAATAATAAATAACAATAAACAAAACTATTAATCTATTACAAATAATACAAAATCACTAAATCAAGATGAAGAAGAAGACCCATTAGTGGAAATATGAAGATGAAGTCCACAATTACTAGTACTATTATCATTGTTGTTTTGATGATTATCCTCATTGCTACTTGTACCATTTTCTTTTTTGCTGTCACTGGATATTTGGAAATCTTTTTTTCCAAAAGTATTCTTGTTATTATGCATCCAAACTCTAAGTACCCCTTTACCAACTCCAATTTCATTGCAAAATTCATTCACTTCAACTTCATCACACTTCTGTAATTTCCACCCTAATTTCTCCGAAAACAAATGCATTTTTTCTTTTTGCTCTGTAGTAAATTTGGTCCTAAATCGCTTTCTCCCACTTTGATTCTCTCCTTTTACACATGTAGGTGTAACAGGTTGCGGTTGCGACGTGTCAAATGTCTCACATCGCCCATTCAAGAAATGAGTGGTCATTTTAATATGACTTGAACAATCCTCACCTTTTGAGGTAACTTTCGACATTGAATTAGGCTCAAGATTCATTTCTTTATATAATGGTGGTGGAGATGGGGACAGAGAGGGGGAGAACCTCCGTATTGGCGACAGAATATGGTGGCGAAAGTCGATAAAATGGCCGGAGAAAGAATTATCTGGCGGCTCACGGCGGTGGAAGTTGCGGTGGCAGCCACAAGCGGCGCATTTAAGTGAAATGGGATCTGATGGGGTGGAATCCGGCGAAGCCATGAATTCACCACAACCATCAAAAGCATGTCCACCTATACTTGCTGCATGATTCTTTAAACATTCTTTATATATCGCCGCCGCACACGGCGGTGCACACGGCGGCTGTTGTTGGTGGTGCTGGTGGTGGTTTTTGAATGTGCCGTTGCTGAAAGATAAAGGTTTAATTAGTGGTGGGGTATCAATTTCTAAATCTGGGGTTTTGGTGGTTAGGTCCATTGGATGATAACAAAAAAAATCTTAGCTTTGAGGTTTAAGGATGTTTTTTTCCCCAACAAAATGACAGTAGATAAAGAAGGAAAAAAAATGGTGACTACACAATTAATGGCTATGTTGATTAGAATGAGAAATATTGAAGGTTTATGCAAATGGGGTATTGCTATTTTGTTTTGGTTGGTTGAGTTTCTCTTCTAGTGGGGGGATTGTGTTGATGGTGATTGAAGAATATATAGAACTATAAGACAATGAACAAGTACCATAATGTTGATGAAGGGTGGTTTAGTATAAATATTGAGGGTAAGGGTTAAAAAAATAATGAAAACTTAAAAAGGTGGAAAGATAAGAATTGTGATAATTACATGCAGACACCAAAGGGGTGATGTAGTGGGGGGGGGGGGGGGTCTTATGAGTTTGTTGATTTTTCAGAAGTGTGCTAATTAATCCAAAGATTGGACATTCAAGCTTATCAGCTTTGATGATCATCATGTAAATCTCTGTCATTGATTTTTACACGTGTCTTATGCACAAGGAAATTGGATTAGTTGACCACCACTACCACTGGTTGAGGTATATCAAAGAGCTTTACTCTTTTGATTTTTTTTTGTTAACCCAGGTCTCGAGTCGACTTGTGCCTCCCTATCGCTAGTACCTGTACAAGTACTGATACTAGACTTCTGGAGATGATGGGACCGGTCTTTCAGCACCCCAACACCAGATAAATCGCGGGATGTGCACCCAGTGGTCAGTGTCTGTTTGCGTCCAACGAATCAATGCTACAAGGTTGACTCCCCCTCTTTTGACTTGGCGGGAACGAACCCACACTGCAACATGCCCGCGCGACTTTTAGCGCCCAGACTTTACCACAAGGTATATACCTCGGAGGACAATATCCATTGAGGGGATTCGAATCTGCGACCCTAGGGTACATGCAAGAACCTTTCACCAACAAGCTGGAACTCTTTGGATTTTTGATTTTCTTTTTAATTATACATAGAAGTAACATAAGGGGAGGGCTGGAATTAGAAGGTGGGAATCAAACCCGTATAACAAAGGTGAAAATACATCAAGGTTTTGTACGGGGTATTTATTCTTGTTTTACACCTTGTTGGATGGTTGTCTAATTTTAAGTAACGATTAATTTAGTGTGATCTAGCCATTATTTATTATAGATTTTTTCATTTATATTTATTTGCTTATTATCTAATAATTATATTTTATTTTTATCATATTTTTTTATGATAACTCTACTACGTATTCTATTTTTCTTATAGATTTATCTTTCAAATTGCTTATGTTTGATATTATTATATAAAAACGATATAATTTATTTAAATATTATATTTATTAAAATAATATAATATAATAAAATACAACATAATACGATATAATACTAACATATTATGATAATAGTAACAACCATCCAAGCAAGGACGTGTTAGACTTTATTGCGATGTTTACTATATAAGGGAAAAAATATCATTGTATATAGACTTTATTGCGAAAACAAATTTCGTTTGTTTACTATACAAGGCAATGATATATAGTAAGGATCAATAATATAGCAAAAGAAGAAACATAACGCTGTATCGATAATGATAACTGATAAGCCTATATTTCTTTGCTTTCCATGATAATGTGATACAGATTTATGTTTCTTATTTTTCTATATAATTGATCCTTACTAAGCTTGATTAGTACATATCCGGAGCATAGTTATGTTTCGAGAAATAAAAAGAAAACATAGTATATTATTACACATGGAGTTATATATGCTGTCTAGCGTTGATTCTGAGTAGAATATTAGGACAGTTGAATATATTATAAAATCCTACCAAAATGGTATATGATTTGAGTAACACAGTTCTCAAATTTATTCATTTTTTATGTGTTGTAGCTTGGATATTATAGCTTTTATACATGATTAATTATTTTTCTTATATTTTCTTAGTGTAATATGGAATTTACAATTTGTAAGTGTATTTTATATGTTTTATATAATGTATCATAAATGAAAACTAAAAATCATAACAATGAAGTATCATGAGTAAAAAAATTATGATTCTCTCTTCTCCTGCCCTAGGCTTCCTTCAGCCAAAAAAGAGAAAGAAAAAAACTTCATTTAAAAATATAATTCTCCGTCAAAGGGTGGAAAAGTTACTTTTCAGCCATCTAGTTGTTCTTTAAGAAGGGCTTGATTAAGACTAATGTGAGCTGTAAGTAGGTGGTTTCTTTTATTATTGCATGTACAATTAGTACTAATTACTTCTTCATTCCCATATTGTTGTCAGCATTACTAAAAATTAGGGGTGAGCGGGTCCGGGTACCCTAACTTTTTAAAACTACCCGGACCCTACCCAGTAAACAATCGGTTCCTAAATCTGTTACCCGGAACCTACCCATAGCAATCATTACCCGGAACCTACCCGGACCCTGCGGTTTCGGGTAGGTTCCCGGTACCTGTAAAACATTTGTCATAAATAGTATACTACCGCATAGGGATTGCATAATATGGAATGAAGCGAAGAAGTGGCAAAATATGTGTGAAATATTGCATAATATGGAACGAAGCGAAGAAGATAGAAAAGCAAGAAATTGTATACACTTCATTACAACAGAGATATATCGCAACCCGACCTTTTAAATGACTACAACACAATCACAATTCACAATGACTAAATGAAGAAAACATTGCAAAATTACACCGCATAATCCAAAGTGACATTTAACGAAATATCGATCACCGATTTATTAATTAAGAGAAACCGTTAGTCTAGGTCCGCCGCCGCATTGTGAGGCTTTAACATCCGCATTGTGCGGCTTCAACATATCTGCATTGCTTCTTTGCATTGACATCCGCATTTTGAGATCGCATTGCTTCGCCGCGCATCTCGCATTTTGAGATCGCATTGCCGCTTTCTTTGCACTAACATCTCGCATTTTGAGAAGAGTTTAACTGTCACACGTCCACTTGCATACTAATCCACCATTATGTCTTCCGTGACACAAGTAAGCTCTACAAAAATAAAATAAAACTATTGTGAGATTCCAAGACAAAAGATAATACACAAAAATAAAAATTCTAAATAACCCAAATCCATAAAACAAAAATAAAGAAAGACCTAGTGAGTAGTGACTTACCTTCCTCATATTTTTCTCGCATCTTCCATATATTGCTCAACACTAATTGATTTTGAAGATGAGCGCAACCAATCTTGGCAACAAATCAAAGCTTCCACAAATTTAGGAGTTAGAGAGTCGCGAAATTGATCAAGCACTCGACCGATGTGCTAAAAGCCGATTCCGACGCTACCGTGGATACGGGGATGGCTAAGATGTCTCTAGCCATCAAACTGAGAACCTTGTAAGTCGACTTAGCAGCATTCCACCACATCAATAAATCAAATGTTTAATTTTTGGGCTCACGAGGACTACTAAGGTACCTTTCCAATTCAGATCTTAAATCCCCACTAAGTTCATCTTGGTCATCCTGGTACCAATCTTTGACAAGTGAAGTTTGATCAACAAAACCAAAATTTTCTCCACCAACACTGTCAATAGAGCCTTGAGACTCATCCAATACACTAGAATCAAGCATAGAAGAATGATTTTTGTCATAGAATGCAAAAAGACGTTCCAATACATTCATTACCTTAATAACGATCAATTCTATTTTAGCATCATCAACACCAATCCTTCTACAACTCCAATTCAGAAATCTCAACTTATATCGAGGATCTAGTACTACGGCTATCAACACCATCATGTTTGTTTTCTCAATACTCCCATAATACTTGTCAAATTTGGCTCTCATTTTTGTAGCCATTGCCTTAAGGTTTTCATTATTATTTTGGCTTTCACATTCGCTTAATGTTGAAAACATGCTAATAACTTCATGAAAATAATGGTTAGTTGTCACATAGAGACTTCCCGACATCCTAATAGTAGCCTCATAGAAATTTCTCGAAATAAAGACAACAAGGATGCATTTTCCCAATCCTCATCTTTCGGGACACCACAATCAAGCTCAGTCACAAAAGCCATATCATCATCTTCAAGTCTTACAAATGCTTGTTTGAACTTACTAGCACTTTCTAACATAAGATATGTAGAATTCCACCTCGTACTAATATCAAGACAAACAGAGCCCTTATAAATTATGCCCTCTTCAGTTATACAACTTTGGAATTGTTGTGCTCTACTTGGGGAACTCCTAACATACTTAATCATGACTCGAATTCGACTAATTGATTCACGAACCTCACTCAACCCATCTTTCACAATCAAATTCAATATATGAGCCGCACATCTCATATGAAAAAACTCACCCCCAAAACAAGGGTATTTCTTAACTTGTCCTTCAAATAAGCAATTGCCACATCATTAGAGCTCGCATTATCAACTGTAATTGTTGATATACGATCTCTAATTCCCCACTCAATTATACATTTTTCTACCATCTTACCAATATCTCTACCTTTATGGCTAGGCATAACAACAAAGTTTAGCAATCGCTTATGCAAATTCCAATTTTCATCAATAAAGTGAGCGGTAAGACATAAGTAACTCAAATTTTGAATGGAAGTCCAAATGTCAATGGTGAGAGCAATCCTAGATTTAAGAGATGACAACTTATCTTTTAAGCATGAGTTTTCACAAACATAAAGTTTCATGCAATCCCTAGCAATTGTGAATCTTGAAATATGCTTAAATAAAAGTTGTAATGCCGACACAAAACCCCTAAAACCTTCACGTTCAACCGTTCTAAATGGTTGCTCATCAATAATAATCATCCTAGCCAACATGTGCCTACAAAACTCTTTATCATATTTCCAAGTGCTAAGCATATGCTCATTATCCCCATTTATACTACCTTTAAAATGACCACTAAGCAATTTTTGCTTCTTGTCAATATTGTGAGGATACTTTTTGCAATTTCTCAAATGTTTCCACATGGATGAGGTACCATTTCTAACACTATAAGCTAAGCCTTCATTGCAATAGTTACAAATAGAAACAACATTACCAGTTTTCTCATCTATTGCTTTACCAAAATGCTCCCAAACCTCAGATTTTGTTGCCTTCTTTTTCGATGGTGCACGAGTTGTGGATGCCGTGCTAGCCTCAGCCATCTACCAAAAAAAAGTATCAAAATAAAACAAAACAAAACAGCAACTCCAATAAATTAAGCATAACAAGTTAACAACAAACAATAAAAGGGAAATATCAACCCAAATACTAGATTTTCTAACAGAAATCAACCCAAATACTAACAACAAACAATAAAAAATAAAAACCAGTAACATTATAATACAGAAATCAACCCAAGAAATCAACCCAAGAAATGCAAAAATCTAATGTTCTTCACTATGCAATAACTTTAAGGGTTATTCATTACCTTTAACAAAACCGAGAGGAATTCGAGCACAATACAACAACCTTTGTCAAGCTTCTGGAGTGAGAGAGGAGACTGGCGATGGCGATGGCGAGGCGCGAGCTACGTAATGGCGACTGGTGATGGCGATGGCGATGGCGATGGCGAGCTGCGTCGAGTTGCGGTGAAGTGCGAAGTTTAGTGAACTGTGAGTGTGAGCTGCGAAGTGAAGATTTTGGAAATTAGGGCGAAGTGAAGATTTTGGAAATTTGGGCGAAGTGAAGTAGTGAAATGCGAATTAATTCAGTATAATTCCTTTTAACCGGACTGGGCCAAAAATTTAAACGCCCCAAAGCCCAAAACTAAATAATTTAAATGGGGGTAGGTTCATAGGGTCCGGGTATCGGTTCCGGTCCGGTACCGGTTTATATTTACCGGAACCGGAACCGGACCCGATATTGATCGGTTCCTAATTTTAATACCCGGAACCTACCCGTTATTATAATATATCTACCCGGAACCTACCCGATAGTATCGGTTCCGGTCGGGTATCTGGGTACCCTGTACCCGTGCTCACCCCTACTAAAAATGTACGCTCTAAAATATTTGTCAATTTACAAAATAAAGGTAGAATTGATTATTTTTTTCTATTTTCCCCTTAAAAGTAATTATTTATAAAGTAAACAATACTTTCTTCATCTCAAATTATTTATCATTTTTTTGCTTTATACGTCCCTTAAAAAAATATTAATTAAGAAGGGTATTTAACTACTTTATCCTTGTTTATGTCAAAATTATAATTTTTTTCATTAAATATTTACTCTATTTATGTGTCATCTTCGTTAATGACAAAGGGTAAAATGAAGAAAACATAATTAATTATGCCTTGAACTTCTAAAACAATAAATAATTTGACACAACTATTTGAAAGAAATAATCCCCTTGATTATTTTCATTAATTGAAAGGCTATATATACAAGTTACATATTTCCATAATAGGAGAATCCTATTCCTATTCTATTTCTAAATCCTTATTCTACCATAATTCTAACTATACAATTATGGTAAGTGTATAACACTAATTAAGGTAACCTTTACACTACAATATACTACAAATATATATACCATATATACAATATTGTCTTGTCCTTAATATACACTAGAATGGGCCACCAGCCTCACTCGGAGCCCACCACCGCTTTGCTGCTGTTCGTCCAGTCTGTAGTAGCTTGGCCGAGGCCCACCGCTCTTGCCCATCCATGCGCTTGTCATGTCAAGCCATCGCTTTGTATACCTGTGATATATACTGTTGTATATTCAGTGTATATCACAGGTATATTACCTTTGTTTAACACACCCCCGCAGTCATAGCGGACGGTCTCCTATTATGAAAATATGTAACTTGTATATATAACCTTTCAATTAATGAAAATAATCAAGGGGATTATTTCTTTCATTAGGAAAAATTGTTAAGTTGCCATTTGTAGACTCCAATTCTCATACTTCTATGCCATTTGACATTATTCATAGCGACTTATGGACGTCTCATGTTCTTAGTTCAGTGGGTCATCGAGATTATGTTCTCTTTTTAGATGATTATTCTAGATTTTTGTGGACGTTTCCAATTGCAAATAAATCACAAGTGTTTTCCGTCTTCATCAAATTTAGAGCATTCATTCGTACTCAATTCGAAAGAGACATAAAAAAATATTCAATGTGATAATGGGAAAGAGTATGACAATAGGGAGTTTCGGGAATTCTGTGCTACTAATGGGATCAATTTTAGGTTTTCGTGTCCTCATACATCTCCACAAAATGGAAAAGGCCGAACGCAAAATTCGTTCCATCAATAACATTGTCCGAACTCTCTTAATTCATGCCTCCATACCTCCATATTTTTGGCTTCATGCTCTACAAATGGCCACATATCTTCTTAACATAATTCCTTCTAAAGGTCTGACATATTATTCCCCCTCAAAATCCTATATAATAAGAACCCTTCTTATTCTCATCTTCAGATTTTTGGGTGCTTGTGTTATCCATTATTCCCATCCACCACAATTAACAAACTTCATGCTCGGTCTACCCCGTGTGTATTTTTTGGTTATCCGTCGAATCATCGTGGTTATAAATGTTTTGACTTATCTTCCAAGAAAATCATAATTAATCGCCATGTCATTTTTGATGAAACTCAATTTCCTTTTGCGAAAATTCATACTCCCGAGCCTAAGTCGTATAATTTTTTGGATGACCAAATATCCCCGTATATTATTCAGAATTTTTCAGACATCTCCCGTACCTAAAATTCTCCAACGGGCCCACTGCCCGCTGGCCCCACAGTCCCGTGCCCGTTGTCAGCCCCTGGAACAGTTCCAGCAATTGGGTCACTCCAGCCCAATTCTGGAACTGGTCCAGATAGTGATCCCAGTTACCGATTTGGGCCAGCAGGCCCACTGCCTGCTGGCCCGTCCGTCCGAGTCCAGAAAATTCCCAAAATTCCATCAATTCTTCCTCAAGTCATAGACCGGTCACTCGTAGTCAGCGGGGTATTTTTACACCTAAAAGACATTTTAATTTGCATTCTGATGTCTCTAAATCCCCCTTAACCCGCAATCCTGTGTCTGCATTAAATGACCCTAATTGGAAAATTGATATGACTGATGAATATAATGCTCTTATTGATAATAAGACGTGGGAGTTGGTGCCCCGTCCATATGGTATTAATGTTATCAGGTCTATGTGGATTTTTGCTCATGAGGAGAATTCAGATGAGTCATTTACTCGACATAAGGCGCGACTTGTTGGTGATGGTAAGACTCAGCAGGTTGGGATAGATTGTGGTGAGACGTTTAGTCCGGTGGTCAAGCTGACTACTATTCACACGATGCTTAGCTTGGCTCTTTCAAAGACTTGGCCTATTCATCAGTTGGATGTCAAGAATGCCTTCCTACATGGTGACCTCAAAAAAACAGTCTACATGCATCAGCCGTTGGGTTTCAGGGATCCTAACCGTCCGCATCATGTATGTTTATTAAAAAAGTCCTTATATGGGCTTAAGCAGTCTCCACGGGCCTGGTATACGAGATTTGCTGACTTTGTTTCAACTATTGGGTTCACTCACAGCAGGTCAGATAATTCCTTGTTCATCTACCACAGTGGTTCATCCTTGGCCTACATTCTGTTGTATGTGGATGATATCATCTTGACTGCCTCTTCCGATACCTTGCGCAGTCTATCATGACCATGCTCAGTTCTGAGTTTGCTATGAAAGACTTAGGGCCTTTGAGTTATTTTTTGGGGATTGCCGTCAAGCGTCATTCAGGTGGCTTGTTTTTGTCTCAACGGAAGTATGCTGCTGAGATCATAGAGAGGGTCGGAATGTCATCCTGTAAGTCCACTTCCACGCCAGTTAATGTAAACCCCAAGCTGAGTGCCACAACAGGTGCGGCAGGGGCCCTCCGGTATCTTACCTTTACCGGATCAGATATTACGTATGCGGTGCAGCAGGTGTATTTATTCATGCATGATCCCAGAGTTGAGCACATAAATGCAATCAAACGCATCATTCGGTATATTCAGGGGACACTGGACTATGAGTTGCACTTGTATCCTTCATCTACATCTACACTTGTCTCTTACAGGGATGCTGATTGGGGTGGTTGTCCCGACACCAAACGGTCGACTTCTGGCTACTGTATGTTCCTTGGCAACAACTTGGTCTCTTGGTCGGCAAAGCGTCAGGCAACTCTATCACGCTCAAGTGCAGAGGCAGAATATCGAGGGGTAGCGAATGTGGTCTCCGAATCATGTTGGCTACGTAATTTGCTTTTGGAGCTTCATTGTCCCATTCAGAAGGCAACCTTGGTATATTGCGATAACATTAGTGACATCTACCTTTCAGGTAACCCAGTTCAACACCAACGCACCAAGCATATCGAAATGGACATTCACTTTGTCCGTGAAAAGGTTGCAAAGGGTCACGTCCGCGTATGCCATGTCCCATCTCGTTATCAAATTGCGACATCTTTACAAAGGGTCTACCAAATGGTTCTCTTTGAAGATTTTAGGGACGATCTCGCGTTCGAAAACCGCCCGCTATGATCGCGGGGGTATGTTAAATAGAGCAATATACCCGTGATATACACCCAATATACAAGCAGTGTATATCACGTGCAAAACGGAGGATCGGATCGGCCCAGCCAGCCGGGCTCTCGGCATCTCGGCGCCCGGCCAAAGAAGGGCTCTCGGCCGGCGGATGGGCTCTCGAGTCTCAGCAGTAGCCCATTCTCGTATATATTGAGGACAAAACAATCTTGTATATATGGTATATATATTTGTAGTGTAAAGGTTACCTTAATTAGTGTTATACACTTACCATAATTGTATAGTTAGAATTATGGTAGAATAATGTTTTAGAAATAGAATAGGAATATGATTCTCCTATTATGGAAATATGTAACTTGTATATATAACCTTTCAATTAATGAAAATAATCAAGGGGGTTATTTATTTCAACCGCTGGTGGACCCTTTGTAAAGATGTCTGCAATTTGATAACGAGACGGGACATGGCATACGCGAACGTGACCATTTGCAACTTTTTCACGGACAAAGTGAATGTCCATTTCGATATGCTTGGTACGTTGGTGTTGAACTGGGTTACCTGAAAGGTAGATGGCACTAATGTTATCGCAATATACCATGGTTGCCTTCTGAATTGGACAATGAAGCTCCAAAAGCAAATTACGTAGCCAACATGATTCGGAGACCACATTTGCTACCCCTCGATATTCTACCTCTGCACTTGAGCGTGATAGAGTTGCCTGACGCTTTGCCGACCAGGAGACAAGTTGTTGCCAATGAACATACAGTAGCCAGAAGTTGACCGTCTGGTGTCGGGACAACCACCCCAATCGGCATCCGTGTAAGAGACAAGTGTGGATGTAGATGAATGATACAAGTGTAACCCATAGTCCAGTGTCCCCTGAATATACCGAATGATGCGTTTGATTACATTCATGTGCTCAACTCTGGGATCATGCATGAATAAACACACCTGCTGAACCGCATACGTAATATCTGGTCTGGTAAAGGTAAGATACTGGAGTGCCCCTGCAAGACTACGATAGCGGGTCGGGTCCTCGTATGGTGCACCTGCTGCGGCACTCAGCTTGGGGTTTGCATCAACTGGCGTGGAAGTGGACTTACAGGATGACATCCCAGCCCTCTCTATGATCTCAGCAGCATACTTCCGTTGAGACTAAAACAAGCCACCTGAATGACGCTTGACGGCAATCCCCAAAAAATAACACAAAGGCCCTAGGTCTTTCATAGCAAACTCAGAACTGAGCATGGTCATGATAGACTGGCGCAAGGTATCGAAAGAAGCAGTCAAAATAATATCATCCACATACAACAGAATGTAGGCCAAGGACGAACCACGACGGTAGATGAACAAGGAATTATCTGACCTGCTGTGAGTGAACCCAATAGTCGAAACAAAGTCAGCAAACCTCATATACCAGGCCCGTGGAGACTGCTTAAGCCCATATAATGACTTCTTCAACAAACAGACATGATGAGGACGGTTTGGATCCCTGAAACCCAACGGCTGATGCATATAGACGGTTTCCTTGAGATCACCATGTAGAAAAGCATTCTTGACATCCAACTGATGAATAGGCCAAGTCTTCGAAAGAGCCAAGCTAAGCACAGTTCGAATAGTAGCCGGCTTGACCACCGGACTAAACGTCTCCCCACAATCTATCCCAACTTGCTGAGTCTTACCATACCCCACAAGCCGCGCCTTATATCGAGCAAACAAACCATTTGAATTCTCCTTATGAGCAAAAATCCACATAGACCTGATAACATTAATACCAGAGGGACGGAGCACCAACTCCCACGTCTTATTCTTAATAAGAGCATTATATTCATCAGTCATATCAATTTTCCAATTAGGGTCATTTAAGGCGGACACAGGGTTACGGGGTAAGGGGGATTTAGAGACATTAGAATGTAAATTAAAATGTCTTTTAGGTGTAATAATACCCCGCTGACTACGAGTGACCGGTCTATGACTCGAGGAAGAATTGAGTGAATTTTGGGAATTTTCTGGGCTCGGGACGGACGGGCCAGCAGGCAGTGGGCCTGTTGGCCCAAATCGGTAAACTGGGGCGTCTTCTGGACCAGTTCTAGAATTGGGCTGGACTGGCCCAATTGCTGGGACTGATCCAGAAATTGGAACTGCCGGTGGCGGAGCGTGGGACCAGCGGGCAGTGGGCCCGCTGGAGGATTTTGGGTGCGGGGTATGTCCGAAAAATTCCGAATAATATACGGGGATATTTGGTCATCCAAAAAATTATACGACCTAGGCTCGGGAGTATGAACTTTTGTAAAAGGAAATTGGATTTCATAAAAAATGACATGGCGATTAATTATGATTTTCTTGGAGGATAAATCAAAATATTTATAACAACGATGATTTGATGGATAACCCAAAAATACACACGGGGTAGACCGAGCCTGAAGTTTGTTAATTGTGGTGGATGGGAATAATGGATAACACAAGCACCCAAAAATCCGAAGATGAGAATAAGAAGAGTTCTTATTATATAGGATTTTGAGGGGGGAAGAATATGTTAGACCTTTAGAAGGAATTATGTTCAGAAGATATGTGGCCATTTGTAAAGCATGATGCCAAAAATATGGAGGTATGGACGCATGAATTAAGAGAGTTCGGACAATGTTATTTATGGAACGAATTTTGCGTTCGGCCTTCCCATTTTGTGAAGATGTATGAGGACACGAAAAATGAAAATTGATCCCATTATTAGCACAGAATTCCCGAAACTCCCTATTGTCATACTCTTTTCCATTATCACATTGAATGAGGCCCACCGCCTGCTTGCTGACCTCCTGAACCGCCACCGGAACCGCCGCGTTTTCCCCCGCGGTTTTTGTTATTATTCTTGCGATTATTCTTGCCGCCACTATGATTATGGTTTTGGCTCGAATTATTAACAAAACCCGAAAAACTAGGAGAGGACACCACCATGATGACGGGGCTTGCTCCGGTAGTTGCCTTTTTAGCCAAATCGGCTTTTTCCAAAGTTAGCATGGAGCGGGCTTGATAGAAGTCGGGAAGAGGGTTGCTTTGGCGAAGGAGAGTTCCAACACCATTATATGCCTCTGAAAGACCGGCAACCAACTGTAGAACGAGACGATTATTAGTTATCGGTGCGCCAACATCACGGAGTTGATCTGCCAACTCCTTGAGTTTCTTGCAATATGCGAAAACGTTTGGAAATTCGTCCATTCAAACTAGAGAGAATTCCTGCTCGAGTGTGACGACACGTGAATGTTGGTTGTCTTGGAATATGTCACGCAATCTATTCCATGCAGCCATAGCCGTGGTATCCAGCTCAATAATCGTCTGTAGATGGTCCACCGAAATAGTGGCGTAGATCCACCGGAGAACGGTAACATTAAGAGTAATCCATAACTCAGGATCCTCCGCAGGAAGGGGTCTAGCGGGAGGAATGATGTGATGAAGAACTTGATAAGAGATAGCGTGAATTTTAAACAACTCCGAATGGATGAAGTCCATTCTCTCTTACTGGTCTTGGTATTACACTATCGCGGAGGAAAAATAAAATGTAATGCTATACCTTTTGTCCACGTCGCATATTGGACGTTTTCCATCTCAAGGACAATAAGGATACAACTCTTGATATTGGAAACCATGAGGGCAGGGTGATAATTGTTCTTAGACATATTGAAAGAACAAAGAAGGAAGGGAAATTTAAGAGAGGTGTTTTTTAGAGCGGAAGATGAATTTTGGAATAGAAACCCGAGGGGGGGTGGGGTGTCTCGGCCAAAGAGAGGACAAAAGTTGAGAGAAAAACTTTTGTTTAGACCTAGTCTCTTGATACCATGAAAGAAATAATCCCATTGATTATTTTCATTAATTGAAAGGCTATATATACAAGTTACATATTTCCATAATAGGAGAATCCTATTCCTATTCTACTTCTAAATCCTTATTCTACCATAATTCTAACTATACAATTATGGTAAGTGTATAATACTAATTAAGGTAACCTTTACACTACAATATACTACAAATATATATATACCATATATACAATATTGTCTTGTCCTTAATATACACGAGAATGGGCCACTGCCCTCAGCTGAGAGCCCACCACCGCTTTGCCTGTCCCCGATCCGTGGCTTTGGCCGAGGCCCACCGCTTGCCCACCCACCGCTTGTCATGTCAAGCCATCGCTTTGTATACCTGTGATATATACTTCTGTATATTCAGTGTATATTACAGGTATATTACCTTTGTTTAATACTATTTTTAGTAGACACGATAAATAATTTGAGACAGATGAAGTATTAATTACATTGAAAGAGTTAAGGGTGAATTACCTTAAAAAATATTTGTTATTTATGACTTTTTGAAGGGCGTATAAAAAAATGTGACAACTAATATAGGAATGAAGGAGTATGTTATGGTTTTGGATCCTTCCAACAAAGATTTATCATTATGGTGGTCTAATGTCTATTAATTAAGATGATATATGGGTATTAATTGATGTCAAAGATATTTAGCTGGATAATAAATTGACAGCTTAAGATATGGCAGACTATCAAATGGAATCCAAATTTGTCAACTATTATTAAAGTCGCGGACTTGTAAATCAAAGATCAAAGACATATTCACAAACTGTGTGCCACAACTTGTCTTATTTTTGTTCCAAATTGATAGATTTGATACTTTTTTTAGTTCTTCAATAAATCTCTAAGATTATAAACACAAAATAAAAGACCGTACTTTCCCCTTAGGAGAAGATTTGGCAAAAGAACCTCTGGTAAATATTAATTTGGAAAAAGGCTTTTTAATTTTTTTTGATTTATTTTTCTAGGTTAGGGCAAAGAGGAGTAATCCCGTGATAAAATTCATCATTTCTGAAACTTAGGAGGTTTTAAGATAATACACTTAAGTCCCTTTTATTGTGTTAAAATATACAAAAAAACCCATCTCTTTCTCTCTTCCATCCCTTTGACTTTCCCGATTTGAACTCTCTCAAGCTTTCAGCCGACGTTTCCTCTCCCCCAAGCTCCGATAATCATCAGACGTCGATCCCAGGTATTTTCTTTGATTTTGCAACTCTGTCGGAGCATTTTA
The DNA here is from genome assembly GCA_034509755.1 of Anisodus tanguticus. Classification (NCBI taxonomy): domain Eukaryota; kingdom Viridiplantae; phylum Streptophyta; class Magnoliopsida; order Solanales; family Solanaceae; genus Anisodus; species Anisodus tanguticus. The sequence continues at coordinate 7,705,308 of CM067540.1, read as the reverse complement.
AGTTCTATTTTGCCCTGAAATATTTGAATTTTTGAGCTCCATATTGCTCTGAAAATTTTGAATTTTTTGATACCTTAATGTTCATAGAGTTCTATTTTTTTTTCAAAACCTTTGAAGTTTAGCCTGTTTTTTAGTCGAAATATGTGTTTTTTTTAATTATTTTATTTGTTTCGATCTTTCTTTTATGTTTTTACAGAATGGTCTATTAATAGACTTTTGATCGATTACTATTGTATTCAATGTCAGTCTATTATTTTTATATAGATCATAAAAAATTCCTATGTCTAGCTGAAAATGATAAGATAAAATGGTTCAAACCCGTTCTAAAGATTAAAAAAGGGTGGGAAAGAAGTTAGACGAGATGGTAAAAGAAGAAGAACTGTAGAAGCTGATAATGAGGTCTACTCAGACCACATTAAGCAGAATGTAAGTGTAGCAAATATGGAAATGACTCTAACGGTGGTTCAAAGGAGTCTGGTGTTGAAGATGTTGATCCCTTGTCGTTGTCATATTGTGCAAAGACAATTACTGTGGATAAATATGATATGATTACTTGGCTGGATGATTGTGAGGCTTTTCCAGCAATGGTTTATGTTAGGAGCATGATAAATATGCTTGCGGAATTTTAAAAAGTATTGAAAGACGAAAAACTCCAGAAAATGTTTAAGCGTTTCTGTTTTGGTCACTTTAGAAAAATATCAGATCACTTCAACAAATTCAATGGACTAATGGTCCACTATTTGCTTCTTCGTCATGTGGATGAGAAAAAGAAGCGCGAGATGTGGTTTCTTGTGAATGACAAGCATGTATGCTTTGTCTTGAAGGAGTTTTGTTTGATCACCGGCTTAAATTGTGGATCCTATCCCAGTGCTTCTAAAGAGGACAAGGTTATTAGGAAAGGGGCAACATTCTACTCATTGGTTACTCGCAACAAGAAGATACACTACAAAAGAAAGACATTTGTCAACAACATTTTTTATTGTCATATATTGGATGTTGTTGCCAAAAATACTTTTCGTAACAACAAATACTATTGCATGCCGTTGCAATAACCTCCGATGCAAAAAGTTTTCACACCAAGAAGTTATTTTTTTGTTGCCATTTATTTTTTTAGCAATGATATATTAAATTTTTATTGCCATTGTAATATATTTATTGTTGCTAAAGTTTTATTGTCAATTCTATACTTTCTTGTAGTGATAATAGCAGATAGGTTGTTGGGGCTGGTTAGAAGAAATAGGCTAGACAAAGAAGACAAGCTTAAATCTTGTCTTGTGTGATTTGTGCATGTAATCTTGCTCGCCAAAGATGTGTTTAGGGGTGTGGATCATGATACGATTAAAATGGCTCATGATTTAGAATTCTTCCAAAACTATGCTTGGGTAAAATAATCCTTTAACCTGACTTTGGAATACTTGAAGCTCAAGGTAGACATTCCCAAGCACCAACAATCTCACGTAGATAAGAAGATTCCATCATATGCTCTCTATGTTTCACCTGGGCATTCATGGTAAATATTATAAATCATTGTTGTAGTAGAGTATATACTGTATTTTTGTAACACTCTGCGATTATTTGTGTCATTACAGGTCTGGACATATGAAGCTTTTCCCGCACTTGAATTGAATGGCTGACAAATCAGATGATGTTTCCTTGCCTATTTCCAGGATAATTAAGTGGCACATCGCAAAAATGGAGTGATTTATTGAAGGTGATCCATTTAGTACTTGAGCGAGAGTTGCAGAGGTATAAATTTGGAGTCTATTATATATATTTAGAGTCTATTATCAAAGGATTTACAAAATTTAAACTAAATGTTAATGTTTTACTTATTTGTAGGTTGTGTACCCTTTCCTCATCCCCACAGTGTGTGAGCTGGCGCAGGACTACATGAAATCTTTTTTAGAATATGATGATGAGGGTAAAGATCCCATGATATATAACTTGATGAGTGAGTTGGAAGACGTGACTCTATTGGTGACAGAAAAGAATGCCTCGAAGGCAAATGATCTTTCTGATGAGGAGAACACTCAACATGCCTCGAAGGCTCCTAGTAAATTGGAGGATGAGAATACTCAGTCAGAAGATATTGGTGGCATTGGGACTTCCAGGAGTGGGAAGTCAGTGCAGGTGGAGCATGAGGGACTGCAACAACGTGAAGAAGACGGAGGAGTCCTTGATGACTCTTGTCACTTATGTTGAGGGTGAACAATTCAGGAGGAGCGAGAAGACCAAGAAGAAGCAAGAGTCTCTCAAAGAGAAATGTGAACATTTTGAATTTCTTATTTCTTTTTGTTGTGCTAAATTGGGCAACTTCAAAGTCCCTACACCAACTACTAAACTTGAATTTATTTTTATTGTTCTAACTTTGGCATCATCAAAGTCTTTCAAGCACCTGTGCAAAAAATTGGCATTATCAAGGCCCCTACACCAGCTGTTGAGGTTGATGTCCCTAGATCAACTACACAAGTTGAGAAGTCAATAAATGTCCCTATGCCAACTGCTGATGTTGAGGCCAAAGATGTCCCTGCTGATGTTGAGGCCAAAGATGTCCCTGCTTAAGTTGATGAGAATGGTGTACCAACTGGTGAAGTTGAGAAGGCCAAAGATGAGCATGCTAAAGTTGTTGAGAATGCTAGTGAGTTGAGTCAAGCCGATGTTAAGTTTGACTCTGAAAAAATAGTGATGGACGTTATCACCAAGATTAATGATTCTAAAAATTCTCGACCAAATTAGGGGTTTTCTGAAAACCTTTGCTCACCCAAAAAGGGGAAATTCATGGCATTTAGGACCTTGATTCCAGCAAAAATCGATTCCTTAAACAAGCCTGCACACTCCGAAGTCAAGCGAGAGACCCAGAGTTTTTGAAGGAATTTTGAAAGTCAATTTTTAGGGTTATGTTCTTCTTGTCGGGGCTTTTGGGTTGAAACTTTATATAATCTATCACGGCTCACTCCGCGTTGAAATATAATTAAGGGTAGAGTGTATCTGTGTGCCTGGCGGGTAGGGTCCGGGTGCCGTCGCGGCCCTCCGGTTTGGGTCGTGACACACTTAATTTTCTGAAATATGAATCCTTTTCCCTTAATAAATTTCTAGATAAGCCTTCTAGCAAAATCTCTCTGATAGAATAGGATATTCAGTCATAATTATGTATATTTTGTATATGATAGGTGTATATTTAGTCTTTACTTATCGTAATTGTAGTCTAAGATTATGCTTGTATTATAGTATATTTACTACCACTTTGGAATGAAAGAATCAAGGGAGAATATTGCTTACACGGTATCAGATTCTAGGGAAAGTTCCTAAGCCCTAATATTTTTCTATTGACCGTCGCCCCCCCTTCCTTGTGTGCCGCTGGTCATCTCCGTCTCTTCTGACAGCCATGTCTGACTCGAAATTCAATTTTCATCCAGCCCTAGCTGTCTCCAACATCAAATTTCATATCTCCATCACCCTTGAGATAGAAACATCCATTACGTGACATGGGCAGAGCTTTTTAAAATTCATTGTCTCTCATACAGGGTTATCCATCACATAATTCCGCTGAAAAAAGGCAAGGAGAAGGTGCCGAAAACCGATGATGAGAAGGAATTATGGTTGATCCTTGATGCGATGGTCCTCCAGTGGATCTATGCCACAATTTCGAGTGATTTGATGCATACGATTCTTGAACCCGACTCCACGACAATGAAGACTTGGGATCGCTTACTCACATATTCCAAGATAACAAAAGTTCCCAGGCCATCACTCTTGAGTGAAAATTCTCCACCACCGACATATCAGATTTTCCTAATGCCTCCGCATATTGTCAACGACTCAAGGTTTCATCGGACCAACTCAAGAACGTCGGGGCACTGGTAACTAACAATAATCTCATTTTACAAATGGTTACCGATCTCACGGATGCATATAGTAGGGTGGGTATGCTCATCCTGCAAAGCAATCATCTTTCGCCATTTTACCATGCCAGTTCTATGCTCATCTTAGAAGAAGCGGGTTTTGCCAAGAAGACAGCCACCGTGTCGAATTCCGCCATGGTTGCCGCTCCATCCGATGATAGTTCTTCACAATTTGAAAATGTGCCGCCAAATCGTGGAAAAAAGGATGAAACAGTGGTAATGGAGGTAAAAACCGTGGTGATGGAAAGGACGACGGCCACGACGTGGTGGAGGTGGCTGCAATGGCGGTAGGGGTGATGGCCAGCAGCAATAGTCAGTCAGTGGCAGCCGAGGGCCCAATGGGGCAGTGAACCGGCACCATGGGCCTGGCAGTGGCCTTGGGCCGTGCCTGCCTGCCACTTTCCCTCTGGAAATTGGGCCAGGCCCATGACTCGGCCAACAACAGCAATCCAGTCCTAATTTTGGGCAGTCCGCTATTCTTAGGCCACTGCCGAGCCAGTGGCAGCATGCCCACTCGGTAGTGGCAACTCCAACCGACATCGAGGCCGCAATGCATAGTCTTGGACTTAATCCACCCGATGCAAATTGGTACATGTACACCAATGCAACATCTCATAAGATGTCCTCACAAGGTAATCTCTCGTCCTATTTTAATTTGAGCAATAATCGTGGTATAATTATCGGAAATGGTCATTCAATTCTAATTCGTGGTTATGGTATTACAAACTTGCCCATCCCGAACCCACCGTTAAAAAATGTCCTTCATGCTCCTCAATTAATTAAAAACTTGATTTTAGTTAGAAAATTTACTACTGACAATTGGGTTTCCGTTGAATTTGATCCTTTAGGATTTTTCGTGAAGGATTTTCAGACGGGGATGCATCTAATGAGATGTGATAGTCGGGGCGAGCTTTATCCAATCCAACCGTCAAGCCACACCATCCATTTTTGATGCTTTATCTCCGTCTTTATCGCATAAACGTTTGGGTCATACGAGAGCACATGTTTTTACCTCCCTTAGACAAAGTAAATTTATTTCATGTACTAGACCTCGTAGTTCTCATGTTTGTCGTTCATGTCTGCATGGAAAATATGTTAAATTGCCTTTGTTGCTTCTAATTCTTGCACAATTAGGCCTTTTGTATTATCCATAGTTATATTTGGACATCTCCCCTTTTGAGCTCTTCGGGCCATAAATATTATCTTATTTTGTTGGATGATTACTCTAACGTTTTGTGGACATTTCCTTTGTCTAAAAGTCTCAAGTTTTTTCCACATTTCTCTCCTTTAGAGCATTCATCCGCACTCAATTTGAATGAGACATTAAAAATATTCAATGTGATAATGGTAGATAATTTGATAATGAGCCATTTTGGGATTTTTGCAAAACTAATGGTTTGTCTTTTCGTCTCTCGTGTCCACATACCTCATCTCAAAATGGAAAAGCAGATAGAAAAATCCGAACCATTAACAACATTGTTCGAACCTTACTTGCCCATGTCTCTCTACCACCATCATTTTGGCATCATGCGTTACAAATGACAACCTATCTTCTAAACATACTTCTGAGCAAACAGTTACCAATCCCTCTCTCAAAATTTTATACCTAAGGGACCCATCCTACTCTCATTTATTGGTTTATCAGGTGCTTATGATATCATCTTTTTCCTTCCACTACCATTAATAAACTTCAACCACGGTCTACTCCGTGTATTGTTTTGGGATATTCGTCAAATCATCGTGATTACAAATGTTACGACTTATCCTCTAATAAAATCATCGTGAGTCGTCATATTATTTATGATGAAACAAATTTTCCCTTGCCAAACTGCATTTTACTGTGTCTCATACCTACGAATTTCTTGACGATAGCATACCCCCATATTTGGTCTACCAGTTGGCTTCCCAATCGGGCCCAGCCATTTCGGCTAGCCCAATCACTTCGGGCGACTCGACCTAACTATTTTTTCCTCATGTCCAGCCAACTAGGCCTACCTTCCTGAGCCTAGTGGCTACTAGCCCAGCTGGGCCTCTCGCTGGCAGCCCGCTGCTGAGCGGCCCACTTCCTAACTATCCACTGGGCAGTGGCGGCCCAACAATCTCAAGCCCAATACTGGGCGGTACGTCACCCACCCAGCCCAGTGTCACGCCATCTATCCAACCACCTCTTATTTCGGCCCAACGGCCACTCACTCGTAGTCAACACAAAATTATTAAACCAAACAAAAAATATGGTTTTCATGCCCATGTTACCAAATCATCATTGCCTCGTAATACTGTGTCTGCCCTTAATGACCCAAATTGGAAAATGGCTATGGATGATGAATTTATTGCTCTTATTAATAATAGGACGTGAGATTTGGTACCTCATCCTCATGATGTTAATGTGATTCGATCTATGTGAATTTTTAATCATAAAGAAAAACCTGACGGTACATTTGAGAGGCATAAAGCCTATCTTGTAGTTGATGGAAAAAATCAACAGGTTGGTGTGGACTGCGGTGAGAATTTCAGTCCGATGGTAAAACCAACTACTATCCGCACGGTACTAAGTCTGGCTCTTTCGAAGGCATGGCCGCTTCATCAGCTTGATGTAAAAAATGCATTCCTACATGGAGAACTCAATGAAACGGTGTACATGTATCAGTCCATGGGGTACAGAGACCCCACTTATCCTAATCATGTGTTCCTGCTGAAGAAATCATTGTATGGGCTCAAACAAGCACCTCAAGACTGGTATTATATTAACGGCCTCATCTGATGCTTTTTGCAAGTTTATCATGTCACTTATTGGCTCAGAATTTGCAATGAAAGATCTAAAACCACTAAGTTACTTCTTGGGATAGTTGTAACACGTTATGCATGTGGTTTATTTTTGTCTCAAAAGAAGTATGCAGAAGAGATCGTTGAACGAGCTGGCATGTCCTCGTGTAAGATGTCTTCCACTCCAGTTGATACTAAACTAAAGTTGAGTGCTTCTTCCAGCAAGCCATATGCCGATCTATCACATTACCGTAGCCCTGCAGGTGCCCTGCAATATCTTACTTTCACGAGGCCCAACATATCTTATGATGTGCAACAAGTTTGTCTATTCATGCATAACCTGATGAAGGATTACATGCATGCTCTCAAACGCATTGTGCGCTATATTCAGGGCACTCTCGATCCTGGCTTGCATTTATATCCGTCTTCGACAACCACTCTTATTTCTTACACAGATGCTGATTGGGGTAGATGTCTGGATACCAGACGCTCCACGTCTGATTATTATGTATTTCTCGGTGACAATTTGATATCTTGATCCTCCAAACGGCAAGCTATCTTGTACAGATCCAGTGTCGAAGCAGAATACTGAAGAGTTGCCAATGTGGTGTCTGAATCTTGTTGGGTACAAGACATTCTTTTGGAGCTCCACTGTCCGGTTCCGAAGGCGACATTGGTTTATTGTGATAACGTTAGTGCGATTTATCTCTCAGGGATTCCGGTTCAACATCAACGCACCAAACATTTTGAGCTGGATATTCACTTTGTTCGCAAAAAGGTTGCTCGTGGACAAATACGTGTCTTACATGTCCCGTCACGCTATCAGATTGCCGATATTTTTACAAAAGGTCTTCCGCTGGTTCTATTTGAATACTTTCGGGACAGTCTCAGCATATGTCGACCTCCTGCTTCGATTGCGGGGTGTCATAGAATAGGATATTCGGTCATAATTATGTATATTTTGTATATTATAGGTGTATATTTAGTTATTACATATCATAATTTTAACCTAGAATTATACATGTATTATAGTATATTTACTACCACTTTGAAATGAAAGAATCAAGAAATAATATTTCTTACGCTCACTACTATCAGAATAAAAGAATCATATTACTTAGAAGTGGACATACATATGAAAGGAACACAAAAGGGAAATTCAAGATCCTTCTTTTAAATAATGAGAAAATGTTCTGTAGAGATTAAAAATGAAAAAAATAAACACTATAACACCAAGTTTTTTACTATTACAGTAATTAGGATTCTACCATTGAATTGGATAAGAAAGAATTTTCCCTTTTCCTAAATCCATAGTAAAGTTTAATTCGACAACTGCTGCGGCTGTGTGCACGTATCAATAATAGGTAAGCAAATAAACCTTTCAATAAATGATAAAAATAATTGAGAAATGTTAAAATATACATTTCAATATTAGGTGGAGTTGTCATAAGTAAACGGAATGCGAATATCAATATTTCCCCTTTCTTAAATTTGTTTGAAACATTTTTCTTTTTAATTTATTTAAAAAAAGAATAACAATTAAATCTCTATCTAAAAATAATTTAACTTTAAAATTTTATTATATTCTTAATAAGATGATTTATAATCACCCGAGTATCTACTATTGCTTGTTTTAAATCACAAGTTTCAATTTCTTTTTTCTTAACTTTCATGTATAGTCAAATGACATAAAATATGTACCGCCTTGCCACTTTCCGAATTAATTTTTTTAAAATAGCAAGTGCATAGAAATTAGTTGAAAATTAGTCATTTTTGTATGAAAACACCATGATAATGTCATTAATTTCGAACTTAACTATAAATAAGTGAAAAATCCATGACATTATCATGGATTTCGAACTTAAAAAAAAAAGTGAAATTCGATGAAGGCGGTGTAGAGAAATATACTATATCGGTGTGGGATGAGATTCTTAGACTCCTTATAAGATTTGGACAATCATCCTCCATTTGAGCTAACTTTTGGGGTGTGAGTAAGACCAAAGACCTAATTTGACATGATATCAGAGTGGCCCATCCGGTGTGGGCCCCCAAATGAGGGGATGGAAAGCCCCCCGACCAATTGAAAGGGTGAAAATACCTGGGTTCGTGATTGTGCAAGCTCCACACCGGACAATGAAACTCTGAGTAAAGAATGTCCGATTTATCCAGATCTGGGCGTAAGGGGAGTGTTGCGAAATATACCACATCGGTGTGGGATGATATCTCTGAACTCCTTATAAGGCATGGGATGATAGTTTCAGCTTTTAAGTTTGAAATTCATAAAAATATCATGGATTTAAAAATGTGTTATTTTTTAATGACTTTTGAGTTTATGGTAATTTTTAATTATACATCCGAAAGTTGACTATTTTTAAATTTTACCTGTCAAACATATCACATGAAATGGGAGGGGGAATATCATTTTTACCTCACGTTGAGATTATCCAATGTTCATTAGAAACTAAGGTAGCTATATAAAACACGGCTTGTTAATTAAGTAACTTAATTAGAGCTTAGTGAATAAAAAGTTATTTGTTGGTATCTATCTTTTTCTTAGGCTCCCTTTCTGTTCCAAAGCATGATAAAATAAAGCGCAGTATTGCGGCGAAAACGGTCGGTATAATCACTTTGCTCCTTTTAATTATCTTTAATCATATGCTCCTTTGACTGCCGCGTAGTGCATTTCCTAGCCATAACACTAGTTGTTCCTTCTACGACTATAAACCTATTCAAAATCATATTTTTATACTATTTTATGCACTTTGTTTAGAACTTAAGTACAAGTCACTACAAAAGCATATTAAAATATGAATATGGTTATTATTAATTCAACAACACCAATTAGGCTCAAATAGGATTTGCTACTTCCAACATATATAGTTCTAAATTAAGCCAAATCGGTTGTTGCTATAGTTATATTCCTTGAATAGAAAGATTGGTTAACAAGTAAGGTCAATATCTTATGACTTTTCTATAAATGCCAGTTAATGTTGGTGGTGAACTGGTGATTAATAAATAGTAATACGTGCAGCTAACCTTCCTATTTATAATATTATGACGTGTTGTATACATGATCACATCTTTGTGTAAAATTAATTGATAATGTTAGTTATTCTATTTAATTAGTTGCCCTTTTATTTTATGGTGGTTAAAGTTGTTTTAGCAAAACTTGAAGTAAAAGAGTATTAGCCAAACAACTCCAATTTTGAAAAATAGTTATCTTATTAACTAAATTTGCATTTCCCAACACACCCACACGAGAGAGAGCTTGTATGAATGATTGTTACATATCGCTTCATAATGTATCGTATTATATCGTTTCCATAATTTCATAAGGTCAAGAACCAAAAACCTAAAATCAAAATATATATTATATTTAAAGTAATAATACGTTATGCCACAATAAATAACAATTATCCGAAGTCCAAACAAGTTATGAGTTTAACATACGGATATTGTAAGAATATTAATTGAAACCTAATAAAAGTAATAAATAATATAATATTACATGTTAAGTTGCGTTAATAGTATAAAAAAAATCTTCATAATCAATATATATAGCTTAAATTAATTAAATTCTAAAAGAAAAAAAGTTTCTTTTTAATTTCCTGAAACTAATATTCTAGTTTTCGTCTTTCATTTCAAAACCAATCTCCAAAAATAAAGTACATTGTTTTATACTAATAAAGATTTTGACCCCCGTTTGTTGGTTTGTACTTTGTACTACTACTTTCAAGAATCAGTTTAGTAGCAAATACAAATATTTATTTAGTATAAATATATTACTTTTTACCAAATACTATAAAAGCTACCAAAAATGTTTTGAGACTTTAGTGATGATTTTCAAATACAAGTTTACGTACCGTTGTTTTTTCTAATTAATTCTTTCAAAACCAAACAACTACACTACACATTATACTCAAACCAAAACAAAACTATTCAGAATCCACGCCTACAATATGTTGTGTTCTTATAAGGAATATTAGATGCTCTGTGCCCGTGCTGCACACGGGCGTATGCCTGATGTTGCAATTTGTGTTATCTGTACAACTACAAAATTATCTAAAAGGTTGAGATTGAAAAGATAACTTCATAATTTGTTTCAATTGTTTGGCAGGATTACCAAAAAAGAAAGCAATACTACAATGTTGATCATATAAAACAACTTATTAATGTTTCATACTATTGTACTTACATTAATTTGAGGAACAACATTGTACAAAATATGAAATATGAATTTGCAACATAATGCATTTTTTAGCTTACATTAATGGGAAATTTATTTACATCCTAGACAGAGAAGGTACATCCTTGTAAAATATTATCATAAACATTCTCTGTTGTAAGCCTTTTCGTTTTTTTTTTTGCACTGGTATTCAACAAAAGTATCAGAACATTCATTCCATCCTACACAAATCAAAACCAGTATGAGGACCCAAGTTATTGCATTCAAAATGGACTGAAAGAATTAGTCAACGTAAGGACCTTAGCTGCGTGACCATAAATAAGCAATGATAAAGCTAAGCTAGTAGTGGTAAAAGCTAGACAAGCATTCTGGCTGGGTCAATACCAAAGATTTTTAACTTCAACTTCCAACATATTATTCGTTGAATTTATACTAATCCACCTATAACCTGCACTATATATAGATGATGGATTATGCAATTTTTGTGAGTCTATTCTACCTAATGGTCTTTGTTAACGTGTATTATTTAGCTATATTTAGTATTGTATAATTATGATAAATATATGATTCTTATTGTAATAATATTCCTCATTGTACACACTATATATATTTGTATTAATGAAAAAGACTCTCTAAGTGAAATTAATATATTCTTACGTAGTATTAGAGTCAAAAATTAAAACCTATTTTCCTTCTTCCTCCTCTCATCAAAACCGGCGGCCACTGATTTTTTGTTCTTACTTCCCAAGAACACAATTCTGAATTCTTATCATTACATTATTTAGGGAGAACAAGATTCTGAATTCTTGTCACCCCCTCGGTATCATCAACACCGACGGCTGCCCCCTGAACACGTTTTCTGATTTCCTTTTCCTCCCAGAACCCTTCTGCTCTCTCTATTCCCTTACACGAGAAGCAGTATGTCTTCTTCTTCGAACAAATTATCAGAAAACAAAACTATTTTTCTGCTTTCTTCTTCCTTTATCCGAAAAAAGTTATCCTTTTTTTTTCTCCTTCACACAAAATAATCCACTATATTGACTTTTCCCACAACTTTCAATTCTGGAGACCAATTTTGAGCCCAATTTTTGGCAGCCTACAAGTCCGCCTCAGGCGAGTCAATGGCCACAACTATTCGGCCCTATTTCCTGGAGCCCAGCACTTCCCTCCAGACATCTCCCATTCGAATTTGAGCCTGGCTTTCGTCACATTAACCCCTCGGCAGTCCGATAATGTGTGGTATGTGTATACGGACGTCACATCTCACCTCACCAACAATTCAGGTAATCTTCCTTAACTGCGCCAATTACCAACTCCACAATATATTATGGTCGGTAATGGTCATCGCATTTCAATTCAAGGATTTGGCTACACCTTTACCCCACCACCGCATCCCCACTTCTCTCTTAAAAACATCCTTTATGCCCCAAACATCATCAAAAATCTAATTTTTGTTAAAAAAATTGCCACTGATAATTCTGTCTCAATTAATTTTGACCCATTTGAATTTCCTGTAATGGACCTCCGTACCGGAAAACTCCTTACAAGATGCAATAGTGAGGGGTACCTATATCCATTCATACCCATAAACATTCCCTCCCCGCTCTGACTTTGATCGACTTGCCCGCACAACGTCTTTTTTTAGAGAAGAGGTCAAGTGGCTAAGTGACTCTCGAAAGTCGTCTTTTGTATCGCGTCAAGAGAAATGACATAGATAAGATTATTGCTTAAAGAGTTTCATTGTTGAATTGATCTCGAAATTGGATCCCAATAGTAGCAGCTGCCAAAAAGTGCTTTATGAAAGCCGGTCCACAGCAATGAAAGTACGATATCCGCTGCTAGTGTCACTTCTCACACCGTTTTAACAATCATATCTCCCTCTACGTGGCATAGTAGACTCGGTCATCCGAGTTCTCACATTTTTTATTCTCTTAAAAACCAAAATTTAATCCAATGTAACAAAGGAAACCTTTCTCATAGTTGCTCCTCGTGTCAGTTAGGAAAACACGTTAGACTATCATTTACGACTTCTATGAGTACTACTTTCTCCCCCTTTGATATTATTCACGCTGATTTATGGACATCTCTCATAACTAGCAACTTACGCCACAAATACTATCTGGTATTTTTGGATGATTTCTCTTACTTTCTTTGGGTCTATCCACTAAAACTCAAATCTCAAGTGTTCTCCAAACTTTTTGAGTTTCGTACACTGGTTAAAACACAATTTGAAAAGACATAAAATCGTTTCAATGTGATAATGGTCGAGAGTTTAATAATTCCATATTTTATAAATTTTGTGCGGCTAATGACATGATCTTTCGTTTCTCGTGCCCTCACACCTCCCATCAAAATGGAAAAGCCGAAAGAATTCTCCGAACCATTAATAATATGATTTGTACCCTCCTTTTTCATGCGTCTCTCCCCCTACTTTTTGGGTATATGCACTAAAAATGGTAGAACACATTCTCAACATTCTACCCACCCGTACGATTCAAAATAGGACACCCATTGAAATTCTCTATCGTCGGATCCCTACCTATGACCATCTTATAGTTTTCGGTTGTCTGTGTTACCATAATCTGACATCCACACCCCCACACAAATTGGCACCCAGATCACTCGGTCAAGTTTAAAACTAGGTTTAAATCAATTCGTTAAATATATTTTTTGAACGGTTTAGATTATTAATGTTTTGAAAAGTAAGCATTTTTTGTTTCTAAAATGTATTTTTTAAAAACTTTGGATTAGGTTTGGACGCAATAAAAACTGACATTACTGATCTAATAATATGTGACATTTTAACCAATATTTTGTAACTTGTGACCTTTTTACCGATATAAGTCTTCAAAGTGACTTTTTGGGAAAGAAACTCAATTTACTATCTACTTTTAATAAACGACAAATACTTTTCGTGTGCTTGCTTTGGAGGATCGTGTTTAAATGTGCTCAATTTAATTGATTGATATACAGAATGACTAGACATGAATTAAATGATGATTAGTTGAAGAAAAATAGAAAGCTTTAAAGGAAAGCCTTAACAACCATGGGTAAAACTAAAAGTGGGTTGGTTGGGAATTCACAATACCGGTCAATTCCATATCCATATATATATATAAGATTTAATAATAATAAATATCGGTTTTCGTAAAAATTGTTGGATTCATTCAAGTCCTTATTTAATACCAAAGTTTCGTCCTTATTTTATAAAAGATTAATGAGAGTCTCATCATGCTGAAAAACGAAGTTGAGATTGTTAAAAATCAGCTAAATTCCTCAAAAGATGCGAATAAGACAAATAATATATATTTGGAAGCACGGGTGTAGCTAGAGTATAGATTACGGTTTAATCGAATTCAATAAGCTTTGGTCCAAACTTTTTTATCTTAATATTTTTTTTAAATATGGATAATTTATTAATTTAAAAAAAATTAAAATATTATATTTATAAATTTTAAATTCTAATTCCCCGTTCGATAATCGAAAGAATAAATTATTTAGGAAATACCACGGGGATGGGATGCATCAACTGTGTGGCAATGGCCTAATAGTCTAAGTAGCCCAAAGCGTGGGGTTATATGGTTATAGTCGTCTTGTTTCATATAATACTGTACTTGGATAACTTAGACCATTCCAATGACAAACTTTGAATCTTTGATCTGCTTTATTGGTATTGGTCCACTATTCCCGTTCCCTTCATTTGGCAGATTTGTTACTGTTAGAATATTAGTATTAATATTATTATTAATATAGTATCATTTTATGTATGGTAAGTAGTAAAATGAAAATTAGAAATATGTTAATTAGGAAGAAGATTATTAGAAATTGATTATTGATTAGGAAGATTAGAGGTTTGATTTCCTCTTCTCATTTAATTGTATATTGTGTATATATTATTCCCTTAATGGAATAATACATTGAGAAAAATATTTTCAAACTCTTACATGGTATCAAGAGCTTAAGGAAAAGATCCAAAATATTTTATTTCTTCCAATTTTCGGTCATCTTCCTCCCCCAAAACCCTAGGTTGGTGTAACGCCCCGTATTTTCGGGTAGCGGTTGAACTCATAACGTAGGTGAGTAGACCCGGACCCGGGAAATTTTTTGTTGTACTTGTGTATATTAATAAGTAGATCGTTATATAAAAGGGCGTGATCCCGAAATAATTTTGGAATTTAGTAAGTGTGACGACGGAGTTTAATAATAATTGTGTATCCCCGAAGAGAGTATAGGCTGGTATTTTATTACGGGAAGTATGATATTGACATAAGAGGATTTTAGTAATCGTCGGGATTTAAATAATTGGAGACCGAAAATTTAATTGTGTGTATAATTAAATAAATTGTAGGATTAATTAATTAGGGAGGGGACAATTTATAGTGGGATTTGGTACGTGTGTTCTTATAATCAATTTGGGGGTGGCTAAGCCCCAAACCGATCGACCGATATCAGCCCATAAGGCCTTCTTTCTCCATTTCCCCCCCATTTCTTCAACTCCATCTCTTCAACCATCGATCCTTCAGAGTGCTCTCTTCATCTCTACCAAATTCCTCCACCAAATTCATTTCTAGCAACAAGAGTAAGCTCAGTTGATGGGTTTTCTGAAATTTTCGACCAAAAATTGGTGATTTCCGTGAGCTTTCATATAATCAAGCGAAGGAGAAATTCAAGGTGTTCTGGGCGTTGATTCCGGTAGAATCGAAGCCAAGAACAAGCCTAGAAACTCAGAAGCTTTACAAGAACCTTGAGTACGAAAGGATTCGGGCGCGAATTGATTTTGGGTTCTGTTTCTGTTGGTCGGAAGCTGATTCGAGCAAGCGATTTTCCAACGATACTCGTCGCTGTATTTAAGAGAGGTAATCTTCCTTATTCTCTAAGTTTGTACAAGTTCTGGACTTGATTCTTGCTATTAGTTCTAAAGACGATTGTCGAAAATGCGAATTTGGGTTGGGTATCGTTAGGACTGCTGTAATTGGGAGTTACTGGGATTGCATGTGAAATTGTGGTATTGTTTTGGAGACTGTAGTAGTATAAGAAGGAGGATTAAGAGAGTTGGATGTTTCACTACTTACATAGATTTCGATATAGAAGGAATATAGGTTCTACGCGTTCAAGGTGTTCGTTAGAATGTCCCTAAGAATCTGTTTTTAATGTGTTGATTCGATTGTGATGTAATTCGTCCGTATGATGTAGATAATCATTCATAGAGCTTACAAGGACCCGTGGAACTTAGATAAATTCGACAACAAGGTTGAAGTTCTAAAATGAGACGTACTCTAATATTGAGTTGATTAGTTCGTCTAAGAGGTATGTGAAACCCTTACTTCTTTCTTTTTGGCATGATTTAATGAAAGTACGGCGGACGTACTTAATTCTTATACAGTTTAATTTCTAAAGAGGATTGTTATGAGTAGTGCCTATGATTTTTCAGCAAAGAGTTTATTATGACATTATTATAATGATTTTATTGAAAGTCAAATGATAATTTTTACTTGCATATGGTTACTCATGATATCTACTCGTGCTAAGTGTTACTACATCACCTCACCGAGTCCGAGGCCGGGTTATGTTCGTGCACAACCTTGCATTTTTCACCAAGACCCTCACTAGAGGGCCGGGTTACGTAGGATGGATCCATAGATGAGATATGACTTTACCGAGTCCCAACATGGGCCGGGTTATGATATGACTTTACCGAGTCCCAACATGGGCCGGGTTATGATATGATTCCACTGAGTTCCGCATTAGAGGGCCGGGTTACGTTACAGGTATATATATGTATATGGACAGGCTTTCATGTTTTCTTGACTTGACTCTCATTTTTATAAGGCACATCTGACTTTTATGGTTCAGGGCACAGTTGGATTTGGATCCTGATTTTTATACTGATCTTTTGTTTCTGTTGGCTACTTATGATCTCTTTTACAGCTTCATGTTTTACATACTCAGTACATTATTTCGTCGACGACCCCCCTTTCCTCGGGGGGGCTGCGTTTCATGCCCGCAGGTACATGTTTTCAGTTTGGTGAACCTCAGGCCTAGGTTCCTACTCAGCAGGTTGGAAAACTCCTTTGATCCAGAGCTTTGTCATTTTGGTACCGAACCTCTTTTAGACTTATGTTTGTATTTAGGGGCACGACGGGTCCCTGTCCCGTCATATGTCGTTGTTCTTCTTATAGAGGTCTGTAGACAGTGGTGGGTTGTACGTATGTAAGGGTTATGACTCTGTTTTGGTCAGTCATGTTATTGTATTCTCGTGGCTTTGGGGTGTTCCCATGTATATACGTTACTATCTGGTGGCAGCCTTGTCGGCTTGCTTGTTATGTTATATTGGCTAGTTGTGACTCCTCAGGAGACATGTACATTCTTGGGTAAAGGCAGCCTTGTCGGCTTGCCTACCCTGGCATATGTTGTTATTGCAACGTTATGCTGCCGGATTTCAGACTCATTAAGGGTTAGTTGGATTATGTGTGACATGTTAGTATAATGACGTCATTAGGGCGGTTAGTCGCGGCCCATCGGGTCGGGTCATCACAGTTGGCCAAAAATTCTCTTTCATTTTTTACTCCATTACTGATTGATCCACCATACAAACCAACTATGTCTGAATCCAAATCATCCTTTCATCCTGCCCTTGCTGTCTCAAACATCAAAACGCATGTTTCCGTCAAACTAGAAATGAAAACCGTTCATTATGCAACTTGAGCAGAATTATTCAAAATATGTTGTCGTGCTCACAAAGTCCTTCATCACATAATTCCTCCCAAAGATGGAAAAAGGAAGGAATTAACATCCGAAGCAGACAAAAAATTGTGGGATACATTTGATGCCACAATTCTTGGTTGGATTTATGCAACAATATCTACTGACTTGTTGCATACTATCATGGAACCGAATTCAACAGCAATGGCGGCCTGAGAATGATTGCGAGACATCTTTCAAGATAACCAAAACTCTCGCGCTGTTACGTTGGAGCATGAGTTCTCAACCATTGACATAGAAGACTTTCCTAATGTTTCTGCCTATTGTCAATGCCTCAAAGTGTTGGCAGATCAATTGAGAAACGTTGGTTCACCGGTTACTAATAACTGATTAGTCTTATAATTGGTTGCCGGTCTCACCGACGCGTATAGCGGAGTGGGAACACTAATCCGCCAAAGTAATCATCTACCTTTGTTTTATCAAGCAAGGTCCATGCTTGTGCTTAATGAATCCGGTTTTGCAAAAAAGGCTTCAACTATTTCAAATACCGCCATGATTGCCACTTCCTCAAATGATGGTAATTTTTTTTTATCATTCTCACCAAAATAAGGGACAAAAAGGACGTAATAATAAGAATAATGGTGAAAATCGCGGAAATAACAAAGGTGCGACCACCGAAATTCCGGTTGCGGCTGAAATAGCGGCAACACCAACTCCGGTGGCAACAACAAGGCAGCAGAACTGGCGGACAGTGGCACCAGCCCAGTGGCGCCAGAAACTAGGCCTGGCAGTGGCCATGGGCTGCACCGCCTAGCCCAGTCCCAACAGGGAATTGGGCAGGCAATCCCATCGACACACTGGCCACTCCAGCCCAATTATTATCCACAATCTGGGCAGAATAATAGACTAGCCCAGCATGCCCATTTCGCTGGGTCAGTCTCAGTAGGAAGCAACATTGGGCCTCCTCCGACCCAGTGACAGGAGGCCCATTCAGCAATGGCCCAACCCATAGATATTGAGTCCGCCATGCATACCCTCGGACTAAATCCCCCGAATTCAAATTGGTATATGAACTCCGGAGCGACGTCCTATATAACGTCCTCCCAAGATAATCTCTCATCCTATTTTAATTTGAGCAATGATAATGGTATAATTATCAAAAATGGCCATTCAACTACAATAAAAGGGTATGGTTCTAGCAAATTTTCACCACTAAACCCACCACACTAATGTTGAAGAATGTCCTTCATGCTCCTAAATTAATCAAAAACTTGGTCTCTGTCATAAAGTTTACTACTGATAATTGGGTATTTGTTTGTTTTAACCCTTTTGGATTTTCCGTGCATGAATTTCAGACGGGGAAGCTTCTCATGAGGTGTGATAGCAAGGGGTAGCTCTATCCTATAAGTTTACCCAATCAACAGTCCAAGTTTCAATCTACTTTTGCAGCATTGGCACCATCTTTATGGCACAAACGTTTGGGACACCCGGGAGAGTCTGTTTTGGCCTCTCTTAAACAAAATAAATTTATTTCTTGTACCCAAACACGGACTCTAAATAACTGTCATGCTTGTGCACTTGGTAAACATGTTAAACTGCCATTTATTTTTTCTACTTCGTGCACTCTTATGCCGTTTGACATTTTACATCGTGATATTTGGACATCACCTGTTTTGAGTTCTTCTGGTCATAGATATTATTTACTCATACTAGATGACTATTCTAATTACTTGTGGACATTTCCTTTGACGAAAAAATCACAAGTGTTTTCCACTTTTCTCACATTTAGAGGATTCATTCGAACTCAATTTGAACGTGATATAAAAAATATTCAATGTGATAATGGGAAGGAGTTTGACAATAAATAGTTTTGAGATTTTTTTAAAACAAATGGTATAATTTTTTGTATGTCTTGTCCTCACACTACATCACAAAATGGGAAGGCGGAACGCAAAATTAGAACCATAAATAATATTGTTAGAACATCTCTTGCTCATGCTTCACTCCCCCCCCCCCCCCCATTTTGGGATCATGCACTCCAAATGGCCACTTAGCTGTTGAATATCCTTCCTCATAAAAATATGTCTTACCAAGCTCCACTAAAAATGTTTTATTTACGAGAGCCCTCCTTTCTTCATTTAAGAGTGTTTGGTTGCCTTTGCTACCCCTTTTCCATCCACCACAATCACAAAACTCTAACCCTGGTCTACTCCATGTGTCTTCTTGGGATATCCTACTAATCATCGCGGTTACAAATGTTACGACATTTCTTCCAAAAAAATAATTATAAGTCGTCACGTAATTTTTGATGAAACATTTTTTCCCTTTGCTAAGATACATGAAACCGGGACTCATACCTATGATTTTTTGGATGATGATAAACTTTCGTAGCTAACACATTTTTTTCACAGTTCGGTACTTAGGGGGAGTGCCACGAAATTCGAGTTTGGGCCCACTGGACCACAGAACATTGGCCCAGCCGCGTGACAATTCAGCACAGCAACCTGGACCTTCGGTTCTTGGGCCTGGTCACCCTTACTCAATTTCACAAGCCCCTCAGCCACAACCCACGAGTAACTTGGGCCACATATCGGCTCAAGGCCCAATCCCGAATCCCCCACGGACGCCACTGGCCACGCAAATTATCCGGTCACCCATAGCTAATATGGAATTGTCAAACCCAATACCAAATATAGCCTACACACCCAGGTCTCGAAACCACATTTGCCTCGTAACCCAGTGTCTGCTCTAAAGGA
The DNA here is from genome assembly GCA_034509755.1 of Anisodus tanguticus. Lineage (NCBI taxonomy): Eukaryota > Viridiplantae > Streptophyta > Magnoliopsida > Solanales > Solanaceae > Anisodus > Anisodus tanguticus. The sequence goes on along the minus strand of CM067540.1, from coordinate 7,684,999 downwards.
CCCGAATTGGAAAATGACCATGGATGATGAATATCATGCTCTAATGAAAAGTAGGACGTGGGATTTAGTACCTCGTCCATCTAATGCTAATATAATTCGGTCTATGTGGATTTTCAGCCATAAGGAAAAATCTAATGGAACTTTTGAGTTGCATAAGGCCCGTCTTGTAGGTGATGGGAAGACACATCAAGTTGGTGTAGATTGCGGGGAGACGTTCAGTCCAGTGGTCAAACTGTCAACTATCAGAACAGTTGTAAGCCTGCCTCTCTCAAAATGATGGTCTCTTCATCAATTGGATGTCAAAAATTCCTTCCTCCATGGACACCTCAATGAAACTGTCTACATGCACCAACCGTTGGGATATAGAGATCCAAAATATCTCAATCATGTGTGTTTGCTCAACAAATCATTATATGGACTGAAGCAGGCCCCTAGGGCATGGTATAAGCGGGTTGCAGACTTCGTGTCACACATCGGTTTCTTTCACAGCTGTTCCGATAATTCTTTGTTTATTTATCGTCAGGGTACTAATATTGCTTATCTTCTTTTATAGGTGGATGATATTATCCTAACAACATCGTCACACTCTCTTCGCAAGAGTATTATGTCACAGCTTAGTTTCAAATTTGCTATAAAAGATTTTGGTTCACTACACTACTTTCTAGGAATTGCTGTGACACGACATGCATGTGGATTATTTCTCTCCCAAAAGAAGTATGCATCTAAGATTATGGAATGAGCTGGAATGTCATTTTGCAAACCTCGGCAACTCTAGTAGACACTAAGTCTAAATTGAGTGCCACCTCAAGCAAACCATTTGTCGATCCAACATTATACCGCAGCCTAGCAGGAGCTTTTGCAGTATCTCACATTCACCAGGCCAGATATTACCTAAGCAATGCAGCAAGTGTGCTTATTTATGCATAATCCGATGGAGGAACATATGCATGATCTAAAACGCATTGTGCGATATATTCAGGGCACTCTGGAGTATGGATTACATCTATACCCGTCCTCCATTTCCAAACTTGTCACTTACACGGATGTAGACTGGGCAGGATATCCGGACACCAGACGCTCCACCTCCGGTTATTGTGTCTTCCTCGGTAACAATTTAATCTCATGGTCCTCGAAAAGGCAAGCCACAGTATCACGCTCGAGTGCTGAAGTATAATATCGTGTTGTTGCTAATGTTGTGTCTGACTCATGTTGGATTAGAAATCAGTTACTTGAGCTTCATTGCCCAATTCCAACAGTCACACTGGTATACTATGATAATGTTAGTGCAATCTACCTTTCAGGGAATCCAATCCACCATCAACGCACTAAACATATTGAGTTAGATATCCATTTTATTAGTGAGAAGGTGGCTCGCGGACAAGTACGAGTGTTACATGTACCGACACGTCATCAAATCACAGATATTTTCACAAAATGACTTCCGCTGGTATTATTTGAAGATTTTCGGAACAGTCTCGGCATTCGCCGCCCTCCAGTTTCGACTGCGGGAAAGTGTTAGAATATTAGTAATAATATTATTATTAATGTAGTATCATTTTATGTATGGTAAGTAGTGAAATGATAATTAGGAAGAAGATTATTAGGAATTGATTATTGATTAGGAAGATTAGAGGCTTGATTTCCTCTTCTCATTTAATTGTATATTGTGTATATATTATTCACTTAATGGAAGAATACATTGAGGAAAACATTTTAAAACTCTTACAGTTACATCTCTCTCTCTCTCTCTCTCTCTCTCTCTCTCTCTCTCTCTCTATATATATATATATATATATATATATATATAATAGAAAAGGTTCTAAAATTAGAATTTGTATGAAAATATCCTCCATTCACCTTTGAGCCCCAAATACCCATACCGTTAATCTATTTGGTCTAATTTGCCCTTATTATTACGGTCATGTTAAAATAAAATAATTAAATATTTATTTATTACGTGATCAAATCTGATTGGCCCAAATTTAAACTCTTCCAAAATTTTAAAAAAATCATCCATGACATGTATTTTGACCCGACCTATGTGAGAAAATCTCTACCACCACCATGTTATCTTTTAACTTGAAGCTTCAAGCTTAATTAATGACTTCCATGAAGTTTTCTGCTTCTTTCTGCATGTTCTAAACTCTAATTCGATGGTTATTCATGCTACCAACTTTAAAAATAATATGACACAATTGATTTAAATACCCAAATTTATAGATTTAGAAATTTAAAACAAGCTTCGAAAAGCTCCTTCAATGGCGACTTTAGTTCACTTCCTTAATGGAATCTTTTTCCAAGTATACTCAATCATGCTTGAGCTTAAGAACCAAATTTCATATACCAAGTTCAAATCGCCAACATACCAAGTTTAAATCGCCAAAAAAGCTCGAAATTAAATTTTCAAATTGAGGCTTATGTTCATCAATGAATGTCCAAGATTTATGGAGATTTCATGAGATTAAATCAAGCATTTTTTTTTGCAGTATTCAACTAAATTTCAACACAAATATGCTTAATAAAAACATAGAATCGGATTTTTTCCCTTTAAACACTTAATGCGAGTTAGTTTTTCCTTATTTTGATTTGTAATGAAATGAGTTAGAGGGGTTTTCAATTTGGTTTGTTAGGATTTATTTCTGGCGGTCAGGGTTTAATTGGCCGATCGGGTTAAATGGGTTGAGAATTAAATTAATTTTAGTTAATTATATGACTATCCAATGAGAGTCTGCCACGTAATAAATGAAATGAGTCAGTTAAAAATAAGGATAAAATAGACCCAATAAATTAATGACAACGATATTTGGGAGTTTAAAGATGGATGAAGGACATTTTATACGAATTCTAATAATTTAAGGCATTTTAAGTCCTTTTCCGAAAAATTAATAAAAGTATTTGTTAGGTGTCAATCTTAAGGATTGATGTTTAATCTTTTACCCTATTAAGAAAAGTAATGTAAATATAAATATTTTCAGAACTTTTGTTGCTCCAAGCACTCCTCCTCTCCGTCTTGTCCATCTTCATTCAAATGTGCTATACAAAATTGAAAACAATTTTAAGGAGGGAACATAAAATTCAGGTGGAGGTCTGCAGCGTTGGTTCAAACCCTGATAGGATCAATTTACTTTCTTCTGGGGTAGGACCTTGTAGATGATATCAATTATTTTGTTTTCAAACCATGGTCATTCATGCATATTCCGCGATTTACTGGTAATAATGCTGATGGACTGAAACTACTATCTCCATGAATAGTCTGGCGTAAGCCGGTAAGCTGGATATCAAAAAAAATTGAAAACATATTACTTAGTTGTGGTTAGTTCGATTAAAGAGACTTCAAAACATCATAGTTGGATCTTTTTGAGCTTCATTGTTGAATAAGATAAAGTCATATATCGATTTTGAGGTTTTAGATTGAATTTAATCGTGAGAATATTAATTATTGGGTTTTGTTTTAAAATGTTGGATATCAAATTTGGAGTCATGGAGTTGGTTTGGACCGATTTTGTTTTTTAAAATGTATTGGTGAGACTTTTACGCATCAAGTTACGGTGATATTCAGGAATTTATGGGCAAACTCTGTTGATCCGTCCTGATTTTTGATCAATTTCTGGCGGATCATTGCAAGACAAGTTTTCACATCCATTTAAAATCGTCAGAATTTGACTACAAATCCTGGCTATCCGTTAGATTTTTTTGACAAGACGTATTTTTTGAAATCCCGACGATGCGTTCACTATCTAATGTTGATCATGAATATGTTGTTACAGTATTTTTAAACGTGGTCAAAATTTAAACTGCGAGCACTAAAAAATCATATACATAATGATAGTATAGAGATATAATATAGTTTAACTAGTTATAATAAGTTAATCTTCTAGGTAATTATCAAATCAAATTTTGTTGATTTTTTGTGTGAATGGAAAATGAAAAGATGTTTTTCCGAAAAGACATTGGAGATAGGTTGTGACTTTTTCGATAAGGCACAATAACACCCGTTCACACTATCGAAATTTCTTAGAAGACATTTCATTTTGGCCCAAAACATTGACTCCTATATGCATACATTGCGATAGCCCAGCGGCAATAGGAAGGGTCGGAGCGTTATGTGTAACGAAAAATCTCATCACATACGACGAAGACACAATAACATTCGACAACTACTCTCTAGTGGAGTTATCACAACTGATTATGTAAAGTCAAGAGATAACGTGTCGGATTCACTTGCAAAAGACCTAACTAGAAAGGCAGTTGAAAGATCATCGAGGGGAATGAGTTTAAGGCCTAGGACAAGTCATCATGTCGGTAACTCTACCTAGTAGACTGGAGATCCCAAGAGCTAGGTTCAAAGACATCAAACAAAGTTATGAATGACGGTTTAACATTGTCAAATAACTCAACCTATTCTAGTGATGAAGACAATGTTCAGAAACAAGGATAAAGATTAAGGCTTTTTAACGAGTTAATAAAGCTTAAGCTTTTAATGGTTTCTGAGTTTGACAGGTATGACCAGATAATGTATTTACAGGATGACACGTTTAGGAATCACGTATGTGAGTGTGAAGTGTAATCCGCTTCAAAGAGTATGTTAGGTAAAAGCCCATGCTCTACGCACTCATGAAATCAGGCAGTGTTCATGGCTAAAACGAACACAACAGTGAGAACCAAAGATGGTTGAAGGGTTAATTGTGTGACATGTGGTTGTCTAGGTATACACCAAAGCTCGATGGTTCAAATATATCAAATCTACCTATTGATCGAGTATATCCGACATATATTCACTATGGAAACTTCGAAGGGAAACCTACTTATCCAGATACAATTAATCCTTGCTTATGAATCACACAGTTTTTATGCATGTTTTCATCATATAGTCATTCCCCATTCATGTAGGGGATTGTTGGGTTTTTGTGTGAAATAGAAAATGAAAAGGTGTTTTCTGAAAAGACACCTGGAGATAGGTTGTGACTTTTCCGATAAGGCACAATAACACTTGTTCACATTACCCTTTGTTGTCTATAAATTCAGAGGATTAGCTTCAATTTTCTGCATAAAAAATTCTGCATTTTTTACTACATATTTTCTTACAAACAACTATAGTCTTTGTGTGATTTGTTGACGAATTTGCGTTCGACGAAGTTGGTGGGGTTTGAGGTATCGCTACGCCATCAACATGTATATCCATTTTATTCTGGGAGGAAGTAAATCCATAACTTCGGGTATAGAGAGAGATTTAAATTCATTAAGGACACACATTAAATTATGTGAACTTGAATTATTTTTAGTTTCTGCATTTTACTTTTTTTCAGCTTAATTAAAATTGCGGGTTTACTGGTTTTGAACATAGGTTTACTGACAAATTTATTATAAACAATAGTGCTTGTTATTGTATATCAGTTTATTCCTATAAAAGGATTATACTATATCAGTATATAGAACTTAATCTTTATTTCAGTGTATGAGTGTAGTGTCAAGAATGAACGAACCACCGAGTTTTATGACTCAGAATATATAGTCTTTTAGAATTTCTCTGACAAAAATGTAATTAATTTGAATTTCGAAATTTCGTTGGCATAATGATTATCGCGTAGTATTTCTGTAGGTACGATTAATGACTCTAATCAGGATCCACCGTAGCGTTTTAATCACTTTATTCTTTTTAAGTTCAATTTTAATTTTCTTTGGATGAGTAAAGTAGATAAGATTAGGGAGTGAGGACAACAAAAGAATATGTTTCTCGATTTTATTGATGAATGATTTACAATATATATAAGGTTACAAGAATATTTATTTTGATACAAACTAGTTAACTAATTAACCTAATTACAAAAAGATTATAATTCTACCTAAATAGGAGATATACAATTAATACAATTAATGAAAGAATATTGGAAAATATTCTATTACACCCCCGCAGTCGAAGCGGGAGGTTCTCGAACACTGAGACTGGCTCGAAAATTATCAAATAGTATGCGCGAAAGTCCTTTGGTGAAGATGTCGACAATCAGATATATCTAAAAGGAACATGAAGGACACAAACTTGACCACGAGCCACTTTTTCGAGAACGAAATGAATTCCATTTCAATATGTTTAGTGTGCTGATGTTCGACGGTATTGCCGAAAAGATATATCACACTAATATTATCGCAGTAGACCAGTGTTGCCTTTTGAATCGGGCAATGAAGCTCAAGCAGAAGGTTACGGATCCAAGAAAACTCAGAAACGACGTTGGCAACACCTCTGTATTGTGCTTCTACACTGGATCGGGATAGTGTAGGTTGCCTTTTGGAAGACCAAGATAATAGGTTGTCTCCGAGGAAAATGCAACAACCAGACGTAAAGTATCGGGTGTTATGACATCCACCCCAGTCAGCATCAGAATAGGTAGTGAGACAAGTGAGCGAAGACCTGTATAGATGTAATCCGAAGTGAAGTGCACATTGGACGTATCGTAAAATACGCTTGAGGCATGCATGTGTGCTTCCGTCGGACTGTGCATGTGCAATAAGATTTGTTGCACATGATAGATATTTCTGATCTTGTGAACTCGAATTATTTTAGTTTCGGCATTTTACATTTTTCCAGATTAATTAAAGTTACCGGTTTACTGGTTTTGACTTTTGAATACAGGTTTACTAACAAATTTATTATAAACAATAGTGCTTGTTATTATATATAAGTTTATTCCTATAAAAGGATTATACTATATCCCTATATAGAACTTAATATTTATTTCAGTGTATGAGTATTGTGTCAAGTATGAACCAACGAGTGAGTTTTATGACTCAGAATATATATATTTTTAGATTTTTTCTGAAAAAAATGTAATTAATTTGAATTTCGAAATTTCGTTGGCATAATGATTATCGCGTAGTATTCGTGAAGGTACGATTAATGACTCTAATCAGGATCCACCATAGTGTTTTAATCACTTTATTCTTTTTAAGTTCAATTTTAATTTTCTTTTGATGAGTAAAGTAGATAAGATTAGGGAGTGAAGACAAAAATATCTAGAATAATGGATAAGAATGCTTTAATGAATAGATATATATATATTGGATGATGCATAAAGCATGATTAATTTCTTTTAATCATGTCTTGATTTTGGTAAATGTCTGAAATAGTGTGATATTTGAAGAATTATTTGGTATATCAAAGAAAGGGACACAAACATGTTATCAATGACTTACATGATAATTTTGTCCTCGTCACTATCAACAAGTAAGAATATTTTGTTGGTATTCTATGGTACTTTATAGAGCAGTACGGGAAGTAATAACTATTACAAATGTTCGAAAGAATAAATAAATGGTCAATCTTCAAACTGCCGCATGTGTGTTGTGTCTTGAATCTTGATCACCTTGCAAAGCCAATGTTGAGAACTGCTGCAAGTTTGTTGTGTCTTGAATGTTGATATCCTGAAATCAAGAAACAACTAAATCTGGATGGTTACAACGTTGTGTGTTGAGTCGAGGATAGCCCTCTATCCTTAAGACAAGATTGCCCCGTATATATGCTTTTACGTTAGCGGGCAATAGTCTCCCAAGATAAAAACAACACTTTAATCTCAACACTACAAAGCCAATAGGTTGAGCCTGACGAAGAAAACAAATATGACTCGACTTGCTGAAGATATGGAATAGGAAGGAAGAATTTCTCTCTACTCTTCTCTTTTGTCTCTGTAGTGTATATCTTGTGTATACGTGAGGGTTTGGTCACTGTTTTTCAGTCGAAAATTGCACTGATTTTCGCTGAATTTCACTCACTGTTTTGTGCTGAATTTCAGTTAGTTTTTCTGTGTCTTTTTCATCTGTTTTGTGGCCTGTTTCTCGCCTGTTTTTCATCTATTTTCTGCTCCTGATTTGAGCCAAAGAAGGCTCAATATATAGCAAGGAGAAGGGGCTGTACAAATGCCCAAAACATGGCAGTTAATGCCCATTAGGAGGCCATTAAAACAGCCAAGTAAAGGCAGTAAAAGGCCATCAATGAGGCTGATTTAAGGTTGTAAATGACCAAGTAATGGGCTGTTAATGGAGGAGTTAATCAGCCAAGTAATGGCTGATTAATGCCTCAAAAAATAGTCCCAACGGTAGGCTTTCTGCCATCCGTCACCTTCCCGAAACTCGGGGACCAAACGTAAATATTGAAACTTCGGGGACCAAACCGTACATATGAAAGAATTCGGTCCAAACCGTACATCCGAAACTTCGTGGATCAAACTCGTACATCCGGCGAGTTCTCTCGGTCCAAAAAGATAATATCGAAAGGCCCACGCCCCACGCCCCACGCGCCCCGCACCCACGACCCGTGAACCCGAGAACCCGGACCCAACGGGACGGGCGGGCGGCCGGCGGCGGCGCGCGTGTGGGCTTAGCCTTGAACCCAAGCACATTTAGGTCTTCCCTCCTTTAAACACATGGGATACCCCTTGGGGATCCAAACCCTTTACCACATTAGAGACTTATATAGAGAGCAATTCTTCCAATTCCCACCGATGTGGTAGATTTGTCCCACACCATATTTCCATGTCTCAAATACCTTACTTCGTGGACCAATATCTCTTTCATTTCTCAATGGAATTAGACGATCCTTGGCCCTACGGTCATCTACTCACTTCGTAGATCATGCATGTGCGAAGAGACAAGGTCTACAACATGCGGAACACTAGTGTTTAATTCATCAAAGATGGGTGGACGCATCTCCCCGCCAAAGGCTAATTTCCAACAATCCCCTCTATGAAAGAGAGATTGTGGCGCACGCACAAGGTGCCTACATTTCAGCAATCTTTCAGCGAAAATATATTGCATCAGGAGAGGTAGCTTTCGCTTTGAACTTTCCCTAGTTGAAACCATCGGACTTACTTACTGCGCGGTGAACGTGATGTCTTGAACCGTCAGTGTTTAGTGTAAGCCAAGACAATGATACCAACACAATAACTCTTCTTATTCATTTTCCTTCTTACGTTTCTGTCCGTTGTGGCCATGGACACACTTGGATTCTTAAGTGCGTTCATTTGAGGCGGCCATCCTCGCACTTAAATAGGTGATCTCCTACAAGGTATCCTGCTATACCCCACTTCTCAAGTGTTAGAAATCATTAAAAGTTTCCCCAATCTTAACCTCAACCGTGTAAGGATCTTTTAAAAGGTTTGGAAGCTTAACCTTTACCCACCATGCAGGAAATACTTTAATGTCTATCGCGGGAACAACTTTGGATTAATGTTTCAGTACAGAAATCATCATCCGAAGTGCTTTTTGCTTCCACCGAAGCGCTCAACTGAACCTTTTGCCGCTTAGTTTTCCCATTGAGCCAAATTCTTGGGATCTCCAATCAGTATGGTTGGGTTTCCACCGCAAAGGTTCGTATTGTTTGGGTTTTAAGCCAATTCCCCTAGACAGCCAGAACACGTGATCTCCGGGTAGTCCCTTAGTTAGTAAACAAGGATGTGACACCCGTGATGATCAACGCCATACGGTCTTATGTCTCCGACGGATCCCGAAAGATATGTCCGTACGCCGTCATCTCTGTCCTTCCGAAGCCGACCGGCTAGCCACGATGTATAACTGGTCGAAGGCACGGGTTTCTCCCAATAAGGGACGTCCTCTAAAGAGTCGTGAAGTTACTCAACTTCCTTCATGCTTTGTATAAAGCGATAAACTCCGATTCCATCATGAATCGGCCGATGCAAGTTTGCTTAGAGGATTTTCCAAGACCCACCATACACATTTACTTGTGGCTTTGGTGTTCTTCGGATCGATGTCCGGTTTGCATCACTATGTTCTCCCGAACCGTTGGACATCCGAGAATACTATAATCTGTAGATAAGCGAATAATTCGGATATCGTCATATCCGACTTAACGCCTTCTATTGATCATGTATTAAAATCATCGATGAACCTTAGTTCAACTCGATTCGCTTTGTAGACCGATACCAGGTCGGTTGTAGTGTGTACAATACATTGAACTACACGTGACCTGAGCATATCGCTCATTGTTTATGAGTGCACCATGATTCCAATCAGTTCTATGATTCATATCCATTGGTGGCTTCAACGAGACCGTCAACTATCGACTAGTCCGTTAGATGTCTTAGAAATCCAATTCCTAAGATGTCATCTGTGAGACCCATATCTTTCATATCGAGACTTTGTTTCAATATGACTTTTACTTTCAGACTGTTGATTCTCCAACTGTTGGCTTTCTAACTTCAGAGTCAATGTTTCTGTGGTCAGATTCATTGTTTCCGTTTTATCTGAAACTTTCAGGACCAAAATGTAAACATTTCAGGGACCAAAATGAAAGTTCAGGAAGAAGCCCAACAGTTCAGCAATCCAACTCTGATCCTCTTCTTCCAAATCTCCGATTGGGAAGGCTAATTCAACATTCATGGCACGCAAGACTGCAATGGCCCTGGATGTGAAGCTACTCACAGGGGAGCACATCTTACAACCCAAAGGTTCTTTTCCCGGAGGAAGATCAACCATTACGCAAGTATGGTTCTATATGATAGAATCTATTTCTTTCTTTAGCTTCTTTCCAAAGTAGTGCTTTTGGAGATGACAATTCTTTGTTAATTGTCCATGGTTCGTTCTCAACCATACAAGCTAGAAGGTATGGAACAACTCTTTGTCCCCTTTTTGCTCCTTCTCGCCCTACATCTAGATCCCCGAGTTACGCAGATCTGAAATATTAAGTTCCGGATAGCCAGCAAATTTCGAGTCCTGTAGATACGAAACGTCTAGTTTCGGACAGTCAGGCCCTCGTGGGTTCTTGTTAACCTTGAGCAATTACTCCTTTTTCCTTTTTCAAGAAAAGCTATCTTCAAAGAATCCAGCATTCTTTGACACCAAGAGGCGATCAACACTACTGTTATTTGCAGATACAGTGGATATGTAATCTACAGTCTTAGGTACAACTTGACCTATTTCAGTATTTCAACTTTTACCAAGCCACCCCACATAAATTGGGCGTATGACTTTGCGCTTGGCTAACACCATTGGACTAAGGTGAGAAATGAACAGTCGTTTAATGAACGATGCTTCACATTCTCCCCCTCTATCACTACGAATTTCTCAATCCGTAGGCTTAGTTGATTTTCAACTTCTGTTTTGTAGCGCTTATTCGCTTCAATAACTTCATCTTTGCTTTTCAACAAACAAAGGATTACATACGTTGTACCATCATCAATGAAGGTCACAGAGTACTTGTCTCCCCCCTCTATTTTGTATGAACTTTAAATCACCCAAGTAGGTGTGACTAAGTTCTAGAGGAGCGGTGCTTCTTTCGCTATTCCCTTGACGGAATTTGGAAAGGTGATTTTGCCTCTTCATCTACCTCACATTTATTTTGAGGGTTTATGTCGACAGAAGGCAACAATCTCAACATCGTTAGCTTTTGAATGACTTGCTATTTAACGTGTCTTAATCTATAATGGCATAGATGCACGGATTACAAATATATCATTCATTTGGCTACAGACGTACTGTACCATTCTTAGTTATTACGGACTGTTGGACTAGTCTCAAACCAGCTTGACCAACAGCGTCCCTTAAACCAAGTTAGGGATATGTATCACCTCATCTTAGAGTGATCTCATTCCCTGAAGTCCTATTGAGGACAACCTCTCCAACCCCTTCTACTTTAGAGCTGGCGTTGCTTCACATGAACAACCTCTTGCCCGTGGTTAGGGCGTAACCGGATCATATATGATCTAGATACTCTGGCCCACTCCAGTTGCTTTGGCAGACTGAGTGTCCAATTTCTTTTCTGCCTTTCTTTAGGCCTTCAGATCATTTAAGACCTGAAAACTCTGGCCCACCTTACTAGGTGTCCATTAATTTTCCTATGAAATGAATTCTGGCCCCACTCCAGTCGCTCGGAGGCTTTATATGACTGAGTGTCCAATATCATCATATCAAAGGAATTTTGGCCCACTCCAGTCGCCCGGAGGCTTTATATGATTGAGTGTCCAATATCATCCTATGAAGGATCTTCTGCCAAGTATGACAGGTTCAACGTCTTTAGCTTTTAGACTCCTTCCGTTAAGATTGGTGCCCAGATAATTCTTGGCGCTTACTTAAAAGTGGTAACAGTTTTCGCACAGTTAGTGGATCTTTCTCCATCGTATGTGCGAACGTACTTTACACATTTTAACAATTACACTTAAAAGAACGGATCTTTTTAAGTCGTTTACAATCCAATCTTTAAACGGGAAAGAAGATAAGATTAAACTTCTAATTTTAAAGCGTAAGGAATATAAATTATTTTCATATTCCTCCTTACTTTAATTCATTTTTAATCAGACATCATTTAATCTTTATTCTTGACAAGTAAGAAAAACTACTTATCCCAATTTCGGATTCTGGCTCACTCCAGTCACTTCATCAAACTGAGTGTCCAGTTCCTTCTTACCATTATTCGGATCTTTTGTCCGGGATAGATACGGCCTTCTCGCCGCAAGATAGAAGTACATCTTCGATCTTCTCCTCTTATCCCGAGTTGACATCCTCGAGCTCTCGAGAGCGCTTGTTCCCACCAGTCTTGGTAGCGGTGACACCATGAACACTTTCATCATCATCACTCTCTTCTACCAGAAAACCATTGCCATATCCAGATTTGGTAACACAACTTTTGACCGACATCTTTCGAACACTAATAGTATTACAATACATTCTTGTCTTAATTTGTTGGTATTCTATGGTACTTTATAGAGCAGTACGGGAAGTAATAACTATTACAAATGTTCGAAAGAATAAATAAATGGTCAATCTTCAAACTGCCGCATGTGTGTTGTGTCTTGAATCTTGATCACCTTGCAAAGCCAATGTTGAGAACTGCCGCAAGTTTGTTGTGTCTTGAATGTTGATATCCTGAAATCAAGAAACAACTAAATCTGGATGGTTACAACGTTGTGTGTTGAGTCGAGGATAGCCCTCTATCCTTAAGACAAGATTGCCCCGTATATATGCTTTTACGTTAGCGGGCAATAGTCTCCCAAGATAAAAACAACACTTTAATCTCAACACTACAAAGCCAATAGGTTGAGCCTGACGAAGAAAACAGATATGACTCGACTTGCTGAAGATATGGAATAGGAAGGAAGAATTTCTCTCTACTCTTCTCTTTTGTCTCTGTAGTGTATATCTTGTGTATACGTGAGGGTTTGGTCCTTTGTTTTTCGCCGAAAATTGCACCGATTTTCGCTGAATTTCACTCACTTTTTTGTAGCCGTTTTTCTCACCGTTTTTTGTGCTTTGAATTTCGATCGGTTTTTCTGTGTCTTTTTCGTCTGTTTTGTGGCCTGTTTCTTGCCTGTTTTTCATCTATTTTCTGCTCCTGATTTGAGCCAAAGAAGGCTCAATATATAGCAAGGAGAAGGGGCTGTACAACTGCCCAAAACATGGCTGTTAATAGCCATTAAAACAGCCAAGTAAAGGCAGTAAAAGGCCATCAAGGAGGCTGATTTAAGGTTGTAAAAGGCCATCAAGGAGGCTGATTTAAGGTTGTAAAAGGCCATCAAGGAGGCTGATTTAAGGTTGTAAATGGCCAAGTAATTGGCTGTTAATGGAGGAGTTAATCAGCCATTACCGCCTCAAAAAACAGTCCCAACGGTAGGCTTTCTGCCTTCCGTCACCTTCTCAGAAACTCTGGGGACCAAACTGTAAATATTGAAACTTCAGGGACCAAAGTGTACATCTGGCAGAGTTCTCTGGTCCAAAAAGATAATATCAGAAAGGCCCACAGCCCGTGAACCCGAACCCGGAACGGACGGGACGGACGCGCGGCGGCGGCGCGCGTGTGGGCTTAGCCTTGAACCCAAGCACATCTAGGTCTTCCCTCCTTTAAACACATGGGATACCCCTTGGGGATCCAAACCCTTTACCACATTAGAGACTTATATAGAGAGCAATTCTTCTATTTCCACCGATGTGGTAGATTTGTCCCACACCACATTTCCATGTCTCAAACACCTTACTTCGTGGACCAATATCTCTTTCATTTCTCAACGGAATTAGACGATCCTTGGCCCTACGGTCATCTACTCACTTCGTAGATCATGCATGTGCGAAGAGACAAGGTCTCCAACATGCGGAACACTAGTGTTTAATTCATCAAAGATGGGTGGACGCATCTCCCCGCCAAAGGCTAATTTCCAACATATTTTTCATTTTCGTCGTGTTATGGTTAGTTGTAAATTGTGATTATCGCATATAGGATTGGTAGGTATTTGTTCGTAGATCGTTTTAACAGTGTCATCAGCTCACGAAAAGAAACAAATAATCCAAAATTTAAGGGATTAGGTTTGTTCGATAGATATGATAAAAGAGAACAAATTTTGCAACAATATTCTTTCCCTTTTCCTTTCTTCTGTTTTTTTTCTCCTTTCAAATGTTGCTTATTTAACGGGTTATTTTGTGTGTTAAATTAATGGCCCGACTGAATTTACGTGTCACGTAAGGTTCATTTAAAGAGAAATTATGATTTTCAGGACACAAATCTAAAATCTCTTATTAAAAGTGGAAAAATTCTATTCGTCCCATGGAATTGATGGTCCATGTACCTTTTTTATGTAAGGCAATATAATTGTAAATAATCCCTAGTAAATTACAATCACGACCACTTTTTTCATTTATAACAATGTTGAGCGGATTCTTCCCCCCAACTAACGAAAAAAGATCTTGGTGTAATTTTCACATATGAAATTGAGCACAGTTTTGCAAGAAAATAGCTCATTTGTTTCTCGAGAAGAGATGAGAAACATGATCAATATCATTTGATTAAATAATTGATCCAGCCCCTTATTGTTTGATGAAACCCTCTACTTCAATTGATATATTTTCACAAAAACAGATATGAAATAAGTAATCTAGTGTTTCATTAAGATTTCGAATAGAGAACCCGAATTCAAGTTGATTCTAAAGTTTCAGATCCGATGTGGGCACTTTAATTAAGGAAACTTTAGGGGAGTGATTTCATAAATACTAATAAAAGAATAAAATAATTCATAATATACGAATTAACTAAATTACATAATCTACGATACATACAAGGTAAATGAATAAATGAGAAATACTTTAGATATGACAGTTTTCCTATAAATGGGGAAACTAACTAGGAAACTTTTAATTAATTCACATAAGATCTAGTTGTAGTTGACAAGCACAAGGGGTTAAGTTCACAAATGGCGTCTATAAGGGCTGATCTTGATTTTTTAGCCTTCCTTAATAATTTTTTTTAAAAAAAAATAGCATCCGCTTTATCAAATTGGCTAGGCAAAGTTTTTGTTGTCCATCAGACATAAGTTGTGGACATGAATTAGTTTTGCATATAAGACAGAAGTTCAAGATATTTTCAAGACAATGAACCTGCTCAATTGATCACAAGTTCTGCTTAATAGGAAAAGCTAGAAATTATGCCTGATGGGAGATAAATGCAAAGCTTGTGTTGCCAATCAGATATAAGTTGTGGATATAAATTAGTTTTGCTAATAAGACAGAAGTTCATAATAGTTCAAGACAGTGAACCTGCTCAATCGACTACAAGTTCTGTCTTATAGGCAAAACCTAGAACTTATTTCTGATGGGCAACAAAATTCTTTCCAACGAATATTTTCATGTTAATGTCATTTTTTTCCAGATTTTATTAGGGAGAACAAAAATTTTAAATTGAATACTTTTGAAATACCATGCGTCATTTCCTGAAGCACAAGTGTACAAAGCTTAGGAAGAATAACTAGAAAAAGTAGGGGTGAGCATGGATATAAGGTACCCAGATACCCGACCGGAACCGACATTAACGGGTAGGTTTCGGGTAGATATATTATAATAACGGGTAGGGTCCGGGTAGTAAAATTAGGAACCGATCAATGTCGGGTCCGGTTCCGGTTCCGGCAAATAGAGACAGGGTACCCGGACCCGGAACCGATACCCGGAACCTATAAAATATTAAATATTTTTAATTTTTTTAGAAACATTTGGACCACTTTTAACTTTCTCCAAAATTATTTGTTGCACACCTGCACATTGATTTTCCCTACCCCAAGACGTAAATATTTTAGCTTTTTCACCCCTTTATTCTAGAATGTTCTTTGTGCCCTAAGAGAAAACACCCAAAACTCTCGCAATAACAATGGCGTTTTAGCTACACCACCGAGCTTCATCGTCGTCGTTGTTGAAGCTTTCTCTCAGGTACTTTCATCGTTGTCGTCATTGAAGCTTCACCTTTGCCTCTTTCTCTCCCTTGGTTGTGTTCACGTCATTCCTAAAATGCATATGAGTTCATATCTAATCCTTCAATTTCTTTTTAATATCATATGCTTCTGTTCTATTTCAGGCGATACTCATCTTCAATTTGTATTACTTTTTTATTTGAAATGTAAATCTATTTTTAAAATTTGTGTATATTTTTGTAGTTGTGAAGATGAAATTTAGGGATTTACTAGTATAATAAAGCTTTTATTTTGTATCGAAGAGCTTATGAACACGAAAATAAGTTTAATTCAGATATTTTCAAATTTATTTTGAAATCAACACGTTCAATTAATTGAGTGTCAAATTTGGCTTGCAATTTTAGGTTTTGGTTACAGAATTAGATTTTCTACAATTAATAAGTTTTCTAAAACTTCTTATAAGGGTACTAAAAACTCCGATTGCAGGCTAAAAAACTACTTGATGAAATTATTTTAGAACTCTTTTTTATTCTCATAGGCTTAAAAATTGTTGCTTAATTTGTATTTTTTATTTACAGGGTACCCGGGAACCTACCCGGACCCTGCGGGTCCGGGTAGTTTCCGGGTAATGATTGCTACGGGTAGGTTCCGGATAGTAAATTTAAGAACCGATCTTTTACCGGGTAGGGTCCGGATAGTTAAAAAATATTAGGGTACCCGGACCCGCTCACCCCTAAGAAAAAGGGACATTGGGTATATACCAATGATAGCAGCTAGTGACACCAAATTAGCTAAGAATTAAGCGGGGCAATAGTAGTTCAAGAAAATGGGCACCCGTTAACCAATTCTCCCAAAACAAATAATCAAGAAAGTGGATATTCTCACTCGGATGTGACACAATAACCCATAAAATCTCAAGATTAGTCATCTAAAGTCGAAAAAATGTAAGTCACTAGAAGGTGTATTTCCGTCACATTTTCTGTCCAAGATTAAATTTACTTTCACGGCTAGAAATACTTTTGTGGTTATAGTTGGAATTGGTTGAGAACATATGGACGAGGTTCTATATAAAGTTTGAGAAAGATTGGAGGCGATTTGGACCAGTTTGGAGTCAAAGTTTTAGATATGGAATACGTCACTGAGATGTGTATATCACATTGTTTATCGCGTATATTAGTGTATATCACACACTAATTATCATGAATATACACGAGATAAAACATATATAAGTAGGATATACATTTATATACATGGAGATATACACATAAGATACTCAGCTTGAGTCGTCTTCAACTTCGAGTTCAATCTACAATCCAGCTCAAATCCCCTCATCTCCAAACACATCCAATTTTAATATCCAATCTCCGTAAGTTATTTTCAATAAAATTCGATCTCATCCAATCAAAACAAATCACAAATAGTTGATCGAAAAATTCTAACCATGCTTCAATAGTATTAAATAATATTTTCAAGTTATTCTTATAATTTTTTCTTCTCAAAACAGTAGAGAGCTGTCGTTATACTTTCCACTACTAACTACAAACTGTAAAATTTGTTTTCTATCACACAATTGAATCCGTGACATCTTTCTTCTACGGGTGCTTCACAAGACCGTTTATGCGATACTTTTAACATAGTGTGATATTATCTGTTTTAGACTAAGTCTTCACGATTTTCTCAAAAGACCTCACACTCTACACCTTATATCTAGCTATCCAATCTTTTCAACTACTAATATGAGAGTTTGTTAGCACACTCAATATCATCTTTAAAGATGATAAAGTACTAGAACATAGATCATCGACCCCATTAGAAATCTTGAAAGCAATTGAAGAATCACAATTTGCTTGTGACCATTTCTCGAAGAAATATGCTTCATCGGCATGATGCTTGGATTAGTTTGGTTCGGTTTCAGTAATTGGTTATAATTTGTCAAATTTTTTAGGGATAATGGTCGAAAACACATTTGAACAATCATATTTTCGCAAGTTTCACACTTCAACTATCAGTTATTTTCTTTTTCTTACATGAACAACTAATAGTTGGGGTGATTCAGGTATTTTTTACCATTATTTTTACTAAAAATATCAAATTGAGTGAAAAATGTCATTTTACCTTTGAAAAAAACACTTTTAGGTGCATGAGAGTAGATTTATTCAACTATTAATTGCCATATAGTTATGTATAACGATTTACTTGTTCTAATTGTATATTTAATCATCTTGCTTCTTCTTAATAGGAGAAATAATCTATATTTACAACCCACACATCTAGTTTACAATCATGTAGCTCACTGTATCATCGGTGTATAGATAATGTATATGTAATGTATAACTATATATAAATTGCTCAATTTTTTTTTGTAACTTTACATATACATCCTTATACACTATTATACATTATATAGACATTCTTATACACTATTATACATTATATAGACATTCTTATACATTATATATGTTAAAATAATATATATGCTTTGTATAATAATGTATAAACATTGTATAACTATGTATAAATAATATATTCCCTTGGGACTCAAGAATTTCTCTCACACACCACCATATCTCCATTTGTACACCATCAATGGAATCCATTGTTTTATTCTCATTGTAGCACAAGAACTGTAGGGCTGGGCACAAATTACAGTAAACCGAATTACCGAATCTATAATTTTGATAATTTGGTATTCGGTAATTCGAATGGTATTTGAAAGTGATTTTTATAATTTCGATCGGTATTCGAGAAACATAAATGTGCCGTTCGGTAATTGGATGAATACCGACATAATTTTTAATAAAGTACTTAGTAAAGTTGTATATGCGAGAAAATCCACAGATAGCAAAGTTTGAACACAAAGTACTTAGTCCCTTGATCTCCTAGGAGTTCAGCTTGGGAGTTGGGACATTATGGGAGGTATTACTATGCATATAGTTCTAAGAGCATGTGGATTGAGTCTCTACTAAAGAATTCATCTCACTGGGACAAAAAAAGTTCTCCCTGTTTAGAAACAGGTGACTTGTATATATGCATACCATTAATGTCAAGTTCAACAATTTGCTGCTGGTGCAGAGTCAATTATATCGTTCAATCATACAAAGACATTAGTCAGTTTTGTTATTTGGACGTTTTCCACGATACTTTCTTGGCAAGGAGGCTGGAGCTGTCAATATCCACTCAGATACTTCAATATGGTATTACCGAATATCGAACCCAACCGAATAGCGAATGAACACCCTTAACAAGGAGAGTCACTACTCAAGAAAACATGGGGATTAGGTCAAATCACAACAGATACACTCCATAAAACCAAATATATCTCAGGTGGGTGCAAACTTGCTACTCAAAATCATAGTAGTGAAGTGGTAATGGAGCTTCGCTCAAGCTCGAGATGGAATTTTCAAGGAAAGGAAGAAGCGAAGAAAGCGTCAGCTTGCACTATCAGAAGCTATCTTAACACCTTAAATGAAGGCATCAACAAAAATGATTGCAGATGAGAAAGAGTAATATGGGGAGAAGGGAAATGGGTTAGTTGAGTGAGGAGCTTAGAAAAAGCCATGAGAGAGATAAATCTAAAAACAAAGCATGGAATCATTGTAGACTGAAATGCCAAATGGCTACTTGAGGTAACAAGTGTATAGTTGGGCCAAAATTGGCAAACTAGATGCTCAAATGAATACTCAGCTTAATTTTCCCCATATACCATGCATATTTTACCCCAACTTCCTAAGTTTATTTTTAAAAAGATGTAATAGATATTTGTTCCAACTTAGTATTTCTTCTTTTTGGAACCAAATTTGTGAAAAAGACTTGGTTGCAACTCCCTAATTTTAGCCAAAATAATTGAGTACAATTGTATATTGTTTTAATTTATTCGTTAAATGCAATGATTATTTATTTTAAAAATTTAATTTTATCCAGGTCAAATTAGTAAGACAAACTTGGTTAGAATCTATTACTTTTAGTTTAAATAAAAAAAATTATCCAAAATAATGGAATTATCATTTGTCACCATGTCACCTGCAACCTGTAGGTAAAAACTTGAGCAAACATACTTGTCTACTTTTCTGAATTTCTTTGTCAAGTTCAATAATCTTGATACTAGTATATTTAAAATAATCTGTCTATAACCATCGATTCTTTCTCTTCAGGTGGTATTTTCAAGTTTATTCATGAAAAAAGTTGTATATAGTAAGTAGTAGTTACAAATTAAAGTGCTCGGTGAAAAACGTTATTCCCAAGAAGTTAGGCAATTAAAATTGTTTTGATTAAGATTGGCTCGAAGAGAATTATGGAATAAAGTTACTCTCTCCGTCTCAATTTATATCATACTTTTCACTTTTCGAAGGTTAATTTGACCAAATTTTAAAATAAATTATATTAAATTAAATCAATATTTAAAAAATAAAATATGTATATTTGAAACTACATAAAAAATACTATTAATTATAACTTTCTCATATCAATTTAATAAAAAAATACAAATTAAAATATTGATTAAAATTTATACAGTTTGAATCTTGAAAGCAAAAAATATCACATTGTGACAGAGGGAGTACTAAAGTTTTTCCGTTACATGAAGGGATGTCTTCTTGATAGAGGTGTCAAATGCACGGATTGAGCTGAATTTGAGCGGGGTAAAATTGATTGGTTAGCGATCCGTCCCCTAATTACTTGGGCTGAAATGGGTTAAAAATGGGTCAAAACTTAACCCGCTTTCTATTTTTTTTAAAACAAAATTTCTCATTGATCCACTTGAGCTAGATATCAGCCCAAATTTTGATGAGTTAAAATGGGTTAATCTAATAAATAGACGGGTTAATAATCAGAACAAACTTAGATAGATTGGGCGGATTATGATTTCATGGGATAATTTTGCCGCTCTGCTTCTTGATTTCAAGGTCTTTCAGAGAAGTAGAATAATATGAACCCATAATTGAAATGCCATTTTCAATTAATTATCAGGTATCCTGTTTAGCAAATACAAGTTTATTCTTATTTGGAAAATCCATTTTGTTGTTTAGATACTTGCTAGTATTTTCATTTTCCCTTTTAAGCTAAATTTTGTCTAACACCTACTTTCTACTCTACCTCCGCTTCTGAAAATGATATCCAACCAATGGTCGTACAAGGATCTCTTGTTATTTATTTATCGAACTCATATTGTTATTATTTTATTGACTCCATCATAATCCGAATTAGCCCTCCCTATTCCATCAAAGTTTATCTTGATGTGATTGATACGTCAAATCTAAAAAAATCTATCATTTGACAAAGGCAGAGAAAATATGATCTGATTTCAATAACTACATGTCCTATCAGAGCTGACAGAACTTTTGAAGAAAAACAAGGACGCTAAGGAAGTGATTGATCAATCCCTTGCTTTCGTTTCCGAGTTCATCAAGCTAGAAACTTGTCCTTTTACCATGTTAAGACAGCCTTAAAAATGGTAGACAACTATGTTATATATAATCAAGCAAAGTTGGGTTTTGGTGTTTTTGATACTTTATTCATTTGGGGTTGAATTTTGGATAATACTGATGTTTTTTTCTTTCAAATAACAGATAAATCTCGAGGATCAACCGGTGGACAGTTTGAAATTCAGTGAATAATGGCCCGCCGTTATACCATTCTTCACTTAAATAACAAGATTTTATCCGCAGAGCTGTCTAACATGTGATAGCTCCTAACCTACACATCATATGTTGGTGTTCTCATCGCTAAATCAAAGCCCTAGGCTAGGCATACTAATTGATTTTACTTTGGAAAAAGCTCAAACTATCATAAATGATTAATTTATGTCATTCGTTAATAGTTTGGCTCATTTATGCTATTTCCATTACCAAAATGGTGTGGACCCATTAAATATTGATAATTGAATAAAAGTGGACGGCTAGAGGTGGGCGGCTAAATCATTAGTGGGATGTTGAAATGATGCCCACCAATCTTAATTCTGATTGGTTGGTTTGAAGACAAATTTTCCTATAAATAGCAGCACTCGTTCATTCATTTGAACACACCAAATAGCAGAGAGCGATTGAGTGAATAGAGAGTAATCCACAATCTATTTTTATAGTGTGTGAGATAATAGAGTGGGTAATATTTTAGTGAGTTGTGTAAAATAAAGAGTGTTATTTCTTGTGAAGGTGTAGTTGTCTCTTTACACTACCAAGTTATAATAAGTGATATTATATTATTTTGTTTGGGTATTATATTTTATTTCCAGTAAACATTTGGTGTCATTGTTACTCTCTTATTCTTGCTAATATCGGGAATACTCTTGGGTGGGATTATTTTTCAACAACGTGGTATCAGAGCCATGACAAGTAATGGTCAACTATCTTTTCAATACCCCAGTCTTACAAAAGAAAATTATGAGAAATGGTGCCTATGAATGAAAGACATTCTTGGCTCTCAAGATGTTTGAGAAATTATATACAAAGGATATACAAAACCCACTAATGAGGAAATTCTATCTCAAACTGAAAAAGACGTCTTGACAAAGACAAAGAAAAAAATATCAACAAGCCCTCACTCTCATCCACCAATGTTTAGATGATGGCATATTCGAAAAGGTGGCTGATGCAACTACCTCGAAAGAAGCTTGGGAGATTTTATAAAATTCTCTCCAAGGAGTAGATAAAGTAAAGAAGATAAAACTTCAAATTCTAAGGGCTAATTTTGAAGTTTTAAAAATGAAAGAATCCGAATCCATCTCGGATTTCTTTTCAAGAGTGATGGTTGTTGTGAATCAACTAAGAAGATAGAGGAGGAAATAGATGATGTTCGTATGATAGAAAAAATCCTCCGCTCTTTAACACCTAAATTTGATTATATGGTGTGTGCTATTAAGGAGTCTAAAGATTTAGACTCAATGACGGTAGAGCGATTGGAGGGTTCATTACAAGCCCATGGAGAAAAGATAAAAAGGAGACAAGAAGAGCCACTGGATTAACTTTTGAAAACTCAGGAATCTTTCAAAAAAATTGGAGGTAAAAAAAGTTACGCTCTGTAGGTGGGCATCACTATTTATCATGTCAAGACGAAATTCTGCTTTGTTTTTTAAGGAAGCTATGGAGGAAATAGACGAGGAAGAGGTCGTGGCACTCGTGGAAGAGGAATGAGCATTGACAATAACTTCAACAATGAAGGGAGAAGCCAACAACCATTTAGAGGTCGTTCTCGTGGACAAAGAAGAGGAAGAGAACGTGTCTATTATCTGGGTACCAACGAAGCGAGGTATGATAAATCTAAAATTGAGTGTTACAACTGCCATAAATTTGGACATTACTCTTGGGAATGTCATAGTAATGTTGAAGATAATGCTAACCTTGTTGACGACAAGAAAGAAGAAAATAATGATGATTGCAGTTCATGGTATCTTGATAATGGAGCAAGCAACCACATGTGTGGATGCAAAGATACATTTTGTAGAGCTCACTAAGAAGGTGACAGGCAACATGTCCTTTAGAGATACTTCAAAGGTACAAATTGAAGAAAAATGTACAATTCTAATCTCTTGAAAAGATGGTGGCCACAAGTTAATTCAAGATGTTTATTATGTGCCAAAGTTAAAAAGTAATATTTTGAGTTTGGACCAACTTCTTAAAAAACAATATGATATTCATATGAAAAATAATATGCATATTTGGCTTAAAGATTGAAGTGGAAAATTAATCTCAAAAGTGTAAATGGCAAAGAATAGATAATTTTCCTTGAATCTTAAGACAATTGATGCAAAGTGTTTGAAGGCTAATGTGCAAGATGAATCATGGTGTTGGCATATGCGATTTGGGCACTTGAATTTTGAAGCACTCAAATCAATGGGAGAAAAGAACATGGTACATCGAATTCCTTCAATCAACCATCCTAATCTGTTGTGTGAAGGTTGTCTGCTTGGAAAACATGAAAGGAAGAGTTTTCCTAAAAAAGTCACGTCAAGAGCAACCAAGCCACTCCAGCTTGTTCACACTGATGTGTGTGGTCCAATCAATCCACCTTATGATGGTAAAAGTAAATACTTCTTACTCTTTATTGATGATATCAGTAGAAAGACTTGGGTGTATTTTTTGAAGCAAAAATCAGAAGCTTTTGTTGCATTTAAAAATTTCAAAGCACTTGTTGAGAAAGAGAGTGACTATGAAATAAAAGCTTTAAGGTCTGATAGAGGAGGTGAGTTAACTTCAAAAGAATTCAATGACTTTTGTTAGTCTCATGGAATTCGTCTCCCTCTAACAGTACCTTACTCACCCCAATAAAATAGAGTTGCGGAGAGAAATAATAGAATAATTTTTAATATGGCTAGATGTATGTTGAAAGCTAAAAATCTGCCAAAATAATTTTGGGGCGAGGCTGTTTCTTGTACAGTTTATTTGAGCAACAGATCTCAAACAAGAAATGTTAGAGATCAAACCCCTCAAAAAGCATGGAGCGGAAGAAAGTTAAGTGTCAATCACTTGAGAATATTTGAGAACATAGCATATGCTCATGTTCCACATCAAAAGAGAGCAAAATTTGACGATCGAAGTGTCAAGCATGTGTTTGTTGGATATGATACAAGCTCAAAAGGCTACAAGTTATATAACCCAAGCAACAACAAAGTGTTGGTGAGTCGTGATGTTGAGTTTGATGAAGAAGCAACATGAAATTGGGAGGCTCAGGAAGAAATGACATATGATTTTCTTCCATACTTTGGAGATGACGAAGAACATGAGACAATGTCACCTGCACAAGATGCAACCCAACCTCCTTCTCCAACAAATATTGCATCTCCTTCTTCTCAGGAAGGTTCAAGTAAAAGGCCACAAAGGATGAGAAGCATCCAAGAGCTCTATGATGATACAGAAGAAGTTACTGATTTTGATTTTTTATATTGTCTCTTTGCTGGTAGTGAACCAATGAATTTTGATGAAGTTGTTACATACAAAAGGTAGAGACAAGCCATGGATGGGGATATCAAGGAAATAGAGAAGAACAACACTTGCGAACTAATATCTCTTTCCAAAAGTCATCAAGAAATTGGTGTCAAGTGTGTATACAAGGCAAAGAAGAATGCCATGGAGAGATACAAGGCAAGACGTGTGGTTAAAAGTTATAAGAAAAGGCAAGGCATTGATGATGAGAAAGTGTATGCACCTATTGCCCGTATGGAGATGATTCGTTTGCTGATTTTTTTTGCGGCACAAATGAAGTAGAAAATCCATCAACTAGATCAAGTCAGCATTGTTGAATGGATATCTTGAAGAGGAATTCTATGTTGCACAACCGTTGGGATTTATGGTCTAAATTCATGAATATAAGGTGTTGAGGCTGAATAAAGCTTTATATGGATTAAAGCAAGCTCCACGAGCGTGGAATAGTCGCATTGACAAGTATTTTCAAGATAATGGATTTATTCGTTGTCTCCATGAATATGCTCTTTATATTAAAATTCATACTAATGGAGATATTCTGCTTGTTTTTTTTTTTATACTGATGATCTTATTCTGACAGGTAATAACTCAAGTTTGTTTGAAGCTTTCAAGAAAGCTATGTCCCTTGAGTTCGAGATGACGGACATATGACTCATGTCATATTACTTGGGCCTAGAAGTGAAGCAAATGGAGGAAGTCATCTTCATATCTCAAGAAAGCTATGCATAGGACATTTTGAAGAAGTTCAACATGTTCGATTGCCACCCCATGAACACTCCAATGGAGAGCAAAACAACATTATAAAAGTTTGATGATGGAGAAAAGGTGAATCCCACTCTACTCAAAAGTCTCGTGGGAAGTTTGAGGTACTTGACCTCTACGAGGCCAGATATACTCTTTGCAGTTGGAGTAGTAAGTCTCTTCATGGAAGCTCCTGCCTCCACTCACTTGAAGGTTACTAGAAGAATTCTTCGTTACCTAAAAGGTACGATACACCTTGAACTGTCTTATTCTTATTCTAATAACTTTAACCTTGAGGGATTTTGTGATGGTGATTATGCAAGAGATATTGATGATAGCAAAAGCACCTTTGATTTTATATTTTTCTTGGGTGATTGTGTTATTTATTGGAGTTCAAAGAAACAATCCATTGTTACTCTCTCGATTTGTGAAGCCGAATATATGACAACAACATCATGAACGTGCCATGCAATTTGGCTGAGAAAATTATTGAAGGAGCTCAATTTGTCACAAATTGAGGCCACAACGATTTGTGTTGACAATAAATTCATGCAAGCACTTGCTAAGAATCCGGTGTATCATGATCGAAGCAAACATATTGACACAAGGTATCGCTTCATCAGGGAATGCATTGCCAAGAAGGAGGTAGAACTCAAATATGTGAAGTCTCATGATCAAGTCTCGGATATCTTTTCAAAGCCTATTTGAATATTTTCAGAGATTAAGATCAAGTCTTGAAATGAAGAAGAGAAATCAAAATTAAGGGGGAAATTTGTGAACCCATTAAATATTGATAATTGAATAAAAGTGGGTGGCTAGAGGTAGGCAGCTAAAGCATTAGTGGAATGTGGAAATGTTGTTCACCAATCTTAATTCTGATTGGTTACTTTGAAAACAAGTTTTCCTATAAATAGGAGCACTCATTCATTCATTTGAACACACCAAATAGTAGAGAGCAGTTGAGTGAATAGAGAGTAATCCACAGTCTATTTTTTTGTTTATGAGATAATAGAGTGGAAGTAATATTTTAGTGAGTTGTGTAAAATAAAGAGTGTTATTTCTTGTGAAAGTGTAGTAATCTCTTGATACTATCAATTTGTCATAAGTGATATTATATTACTTGTTTGGGTATTATATTTTATTCCTGGTAAAACATTTGGTGCCATTGTTAATCTCTTAATCTTGCTAATTATCGAGGATATTCCTGGGTGAGATTATTATTATTTTCCAACAAATGGCTCATCCGTGCTATTTTTTTATTAACGCCGGCGTTAAAGAAAAATTGTATTGTAAAACCGGCGTTAATGAAAAATAGCATGAATGAGTCATAATGGTAATAGAGATGCCATAAATGATAATCTCTTTTGGGGAGTCTTTTTCATTAATACTAATATATATAGTGTACAATGTATAGCCCTAATACAATAAGAATCCTAGGTTTACCATAATCCTACTATGTATCCGCGTCCTGATATGAAGAAGGCACATGCAATACTCTAACATGGCCGAGAGCAACCTTCTTACGAACAAAGTGGATGTCCATCTCAATATGCTTGATTTGCTGATGTTGAATCGGATTGTGAGACAGGTATATAGCGGATATGTTATCACATTACACTAGAGACACTTTACGTAAAAGACACTGAAGCTCCAAAAGAAGGTTTCAGAGCCAATAGATCTCAGCAACAACATTAGCAAATTCTCTATACTCTATTTCTGCACTCGAACGGGATAATGTGGCTTGACGCTTGACAGACCAAGATATGAGATTATCTCCCAAAAACACACAGTAGCCGGATGTAGAGTAGCGTGTGTTCGGACAGCCTGCCCAACCTGCATCTATATATGATAATAACTTGTTCGGTTCGGAGGGGTATACCTGTAGTCCATAATCAAGTGTACCCTTAACATATCGAATGATACGTTTAAGGGTAGCAAAATGAGGCTCCCTGGGTGCATGCATAAACAAGCATACCTGCTGAACATCATAAGCAATGACAGGCCTGGTGAAAGTGAGATACTGAAGTGCACGTACTAGACTCCTATACAGAGTAGGATCTGTCACTGGATTACCATCCACGACACTAAGTTTGGATTTAGAATCAACTGGAGTGGATATGATTTTGCAATTTTCCATCTTAGCTTTGTGCACGATCTCTTCTGTATACTTACGCTGGCAAAGAAACATAGTGTCTGCAGATCTAGTCATTGAGATTCTCAAAAAATAATTCAACTTCTCCAAATCAGTCATAGCAAATTCAGTTTTGAGCATTACAATAATCTCGTTTTTCAACACAGCGGTAGAAGCAGTAAGAATAATGTCATCCACATATAATAATAAATAAGCAATGTCACTACCTCTATGGAAAGTAAAGAGAGAATTATTACACTTGCTGCATGTAAACGCAATATGCATAATGAATTGTGCAAAGCGATCATACCACGCTCTAGGGGCCTGTTTTAAACTATAAAGTGACTTACATAGATGACATACGTACTGAGGGGCTGCTGGATAGACAAATCCGGGCGGTTGGTGCATGTAAACAGTTTCTTTTAAATCCCGATAGAGAAAAACATTTTTCACATCAAGCTGATGAATCGGCCAATGCTTTCCCATAGCAATGCTCAGAACTGTGTGAATAGTATCCGGTTTGACAACCGGACTGAATGTCTCACCGCAATCAATTCCCCATGTTGGTTCGTACCATTTGCCACAAGCCTTGCCTTATTTCTCTCTAAGTCACCACTATCCTTGTACTTGTGATGAAAAAGCCACATGCAACATATCACATTCACCTCCTCCGATCGAGGAACCAAATCCCATGTATGCTATTTTGTTAAAGCATCATACTCCTCACATGTGGCCGCATTCCAATTTAGGTCCATTTTGGCTAATTTTGGGCTTTTGGGAATAAGGGAAATTGTTTGGATGGATTGGTTAAATTGGACTTTGGGTTTGAAAATAACGTGTTGGGCACGAGTTTTCATACGATGTGAGGATGCTGGCTAGGTAAGGGTGTTGGTTGTCGTATCAGTTATACTGTGTAGGGTCGAAATCGGGTTTGGCTCAGGTCTCAGGTTTAGAATAGGGTGTCGGTTGAGGGAAGTGGTTTAGTGAGTTGGAACAGTGACGATTGGTGGGTTCGATGTCGATCTAGGTGGGTCGATTTCTGTATCAGTTTCTGGGTTGGGTTTGATCGTCGTTCTCGGTATACCGGGACTGGCAAGAGACGGTAAAGTGGGGTACATTATCGGAGGTGGGAGAGGTCTGGGAATGGGGTTGGCTGGCTGGTTTTCGGTGATTGGAGCGATTGTGGCTTAGTAGTGAGACTACAGAGATGACACATGTACTGGGACGGTGATCGGTGTACTTGTTGAGATTGATGGCCGATTGTTGGTAGTAATGGTAATCAGCGATGACGGTGATATATTTGGCTCTGGTAGCAGAGACGCTGATGGGCGGTCAAGGTAGGTAGCAATGGGTGACTGTGATGGGGCGGTGATACTAGGCTGGCACTGTTCAGGATAATATGCAGTAGTGGCATACCCGAAAGGACAAGGAGGGGAGACCGTGACTGGACTGCCAACGGTGGCAGTTGGTGCGTCTGCCACCACCGGAACAGTTGCAGCCTGACAGAATGCTTGTTGGACAAGCGGTGATGGGTCCGAATCTTCGAGAAATTGGTAATCAGTGACTCAGAATTTGTTAATGTTGTCAAACGGGAACACATACTCAACAAAGGTGTGGCGAGAAATTATGATTTTGTTGGTGGAGAGCTCATAGCACAAGTACCCTCTATGGTTTGACGGAAAACCTAGGAAGGCGCACAGAGTATATCTGGGTGCCAATTTGTGGTGGCCGTGGATGTCAGATTTGGGTAACATAGACAACCGAAAATACTAAGATGGTCATAGGTAGGGATTCGACGGTAGAGAATTTTGGTGGGTGTCCTATTTTGAATCGCACGGGTAGGTAAAATGTTAAGAATGTATTCTATCGTTTTTAGTGCATATACCCAAAAAGTAAGGGGAGAGACATATGAAAAAGGAGGGTACGAATCTTATTATTCATGGTTCAGAGATTTCTTTCGGCCTTTCCATTTTGAGGAGAGATATGGGGGCAGGAAAAATGAAATATCATGCCATTAGCTGCATAAAATTTATAAAATAAGGAATTATTAAACTCACGACCATTATCACATTGAAACGATTTTATGTCTTTTTTGAATTACGTTTTAACCAGTGTACAAAACTCAACAAATTTGGAGAACCTCTTGAGATTTGAGTTTTAGTTGGTATACCCAAAGAAAGTGAGAGAAATCATCCAAAAATACAAGATAATATTTGGACATTGGAAGTTGGAAGTAAAAAACTGATTTTTTTGACTATGAAAACTAGGGTTGATGATTAAAGGACCCAAATGTTGTGCCTGAGTGACAAATGGACTACTGGAAATTGGACTTTGAACTTGGACTAAAAAATGAATAACTTTTGGTTTAATTAGGGTCCGGACTAAGCCCAAATAGGATTAGGGGATTTTGACAAATAAAACATGTTTTGGACTTGAGTTGACTTGAACGTTTTGGAAAGTTAGAATATGGTATTGACTATGGGAATATGGCATGCTAAAGAATAAAAGAAAAATTATTTTCTTACCATCTCTTTTCAAAAACCATACTTGTCTTTTTCAAATGGAACTATATCACTTTGGAAATTTAAAAAGGTTTTAAATAAATGTGCAAGTGTAAAGAATAATCACAATAGTTTGACTAAATGTGGAGTTTTACTCAAATTCACACTTGAATGTTCTTAGTCCGAAAATTAAATTGATTAAATATCTCGTGCATACTTTGTTAGCGGAAGATTTCAACGTTCCGTTTTAAACAAAACCTTGAGCTTTCTGAATGCATGAAAGAACAAATTATTTTGTCGATTTTAAACCTTAAGCAATTTTATCATTTTTGAAAACATGCTATAGAAATCGTAGGTCAACCGTATTCTATGGATCCTTAATACCGGAGTGCTAATACCTTCCCCGGGAGATCACCAGAACCCTTACTTGACTCTGGTTTAGATAGGATATTTCAAAGAAATTTGAATAAAACCATTAACATTGATTTTCCTAATTTACCTAAGCATAATTTGTTTTGTAGATGCCTCCTAATTTGAAATTTGACATGGTTGTTGAATCACCCGAGATGTTGAAAATATGGTGGTCATGGCTGAGTGCCGCACAACAAAAGAAAGTAACGAACTGTCTAGGACACCTTCCTCCCTTATGACTATGAAAGGTAATCTCGACCTCTTAGAAGTCCTTACTAGGTATTGTGATAATGAAAGAATGGTCTTTAGGTTCGGAGACTTTGAGATAACCCCAACCTTAGAAGAGATTTGTGACTGCATAGACAGTGTAGATACTTGTATGAGGAAGAGAAAGAAACCCAACCGTAATCTTCTAGTACCCCATAAGCCAACTCCCGATGAGATTCTTAAGATGTTATCTCTAGCTAGCGCCAATTGGATATTCAGCCTAATCGTAGCATTTAGGGATCTCCACACCCGGTTTGGGTCTACCCAGGGGTACGTAGAGCATTCCTTAGAATTTTACTCATTTGTTGCTTGGGAAGATACCCGACCTCAAACCTTCGTTATATGCCTTCTAAGAACCATTGTGTTTCCCAAAGACCGTTATCAAGCCATATATATCGGTTTATCTTTGTCACCCATGCTATCTTTCATGGCATAACCACTAACAGGGAAACCAAATACTATGACCTAGTCCCAGTCATCCTGTCCGACATTTATCGAGCCTTAGGAAGTTCAACATCTCTGAGCTGAGGTTAAAAGCCTTAGAGACGACATCAGAGACTCTAACTCTCTTTAATCTTCCCTCAGATTACGTTTGCAGGATGTTGTTCATTCATTAAGGGACCAGGAGAATTCTCTCCAAGTATTGAACTCTTCATACATGACCCTTCAGGAAAAAAAGGCTAGGTAAGAAGCAGATTTGGCCACTGCCCGGAAGCATTTTATCTCTTCTGAGAACACCATAACGGAGCTCTAAGCCAAATGTCGGAGGTGGAAGCTCCGCATAGATCTGGCCATTTTTAAGACTCGCGTAGATACCCTTGAGGAAGACAGGGATTGATGTCCCTTTTAAAATCCTAGATACGCAGATCGATCTTCATGATGTTGAGTTATCCTTAGAGGAGCTGCGCGGAGATAAAAATGATTATGATGTGGAAGCTAATAAAGTCCCCCTGCCTAACCTTTTGGTCTTTTTTATGATATCACTGAAACAGCCCCGACGGATCATAGAGCGAATGTTTCGTAACCTTTCGCATGAGTTTATTTTTGTTTTGCTTTTTATACAACCGGGTCATTTTCGGGACATGTAGTTCTTTTTGTAATTGGGTTAGTTTTAGCCCGGTAAAAATATCAATGAATGAATTCCCTTCTCACAATTTGCTCAAGGTTTTCATTTCATGTTTTATTTATAGAAGATAATTTGCACTCCTCTTATAAATTAATTTGATGATTGCGACTTCACCATTTAATAATTTGAAGAAAAATTGTAAAGCCTGTTTTTAACTTAATAATTTCTAATCCTTGAAGTTTTTTAACAATTTTTTATCAGACTTGAATTATTTTTGAAAGATGTATTTTTCACCTTCCATTCGGGATTTACATGGCCTTTGCAGTTGGTTTTGGAATTTTCTTGGTTCCGGTCAATTTCTTAGCCCGGTACTTTGAGCAACCAAAGCCCTAATCTTTTATTTTTTGTTAAGATTTTTAATAAGAGAGGGCTCTTATTTTTAATGGTGCTGTAGAGAAGGACGTCTCATATTCATTATGGCACAAAATTATTTTTATATTTATAATAACACACATTTTTATGCTCTTGATGGCAAAGATTTATTAATCATAAAAGGAGAATTTTATTGATTTCTTTAACTTGTATTTGGAAAGACAAGTGGAAGAATAATCCGGCTGCCATCAGTATGGCCAGTCCGGTTATATTTTTGCAATTTTTGATGATTTGAGAAGTTCCCAATAATGCGTATCCGGGAAGTCCCTAGTAATGAGTGTTTTTTCCTTGAAGCTCTAAATCTATCCTCTTGGTATGAGTGTATACGCCCCCAGTGCTTGGGTGTTCAGACCATGGATCCCAAGACAATGGAGAACAATCTTCTATAGCAAGAACCTTAACATGCTTTTATTGGTGCTGTCTCATTAAAAACCTTGCCGGAAAAACCCAATTGGGACAAAAACCAAACGAAGGAAAAAAAGAGTGCAGCGAATGTTTGCCTTACTAAACATAATATTTTTTTAGATGACTTACGTTTCAATTGCTAGGAAGTTTATTCCCATCTTGGTATGTCAATTAGTAAGATCCTTTGTCGGTGATCCCGGTGACTGTATACAGTCATTCATAGTTTGCACTTAGTTTTACCTGCATTAGGTTCTTGTGTGCTTTGAGTTACCCTTCGGAGCACCAAGTCTCCGAGTTTGAAATGTTAGAGATTTGTTCACCGACTGTAATATCTCTTCATTCTTTATTTTTGGGCTACCATAAGGATGTATGCAAGATTTGGATACTCTTCAAAATCTCCAGTCCTTCCCAGTCTGCACCGAATTAGTTGTTTCTCTTCCCGGAGATACCTCAATCTTGGAGTCCCAACTTCTACCGGAATTAAGGCCTCTGTACCATAATAAAGGTTTAGGGAATTTCTCTGATACTTGTCTTTTCTGTGGTCTTGTATGCCCATAGTATCTCCGGTAGCATGGAATGCCAGTTTTCTTTTGCCGCTTCCAACATCTTCTTCAAGTTCTGAGTTATAGCCTTATTTGTCAACTCC
The DNA here is from genome assembly GCA_034509755.1 of Anisodus tanguticus. Classification (NCBI taxonomy): domain Eukaryota; kingdom Viridiplantae; phylum Streptophyta; class Magnoliopsida; order Solanales; family Solanaceae; genus Anisodus; species Anisodus tanguticus. Next base: position 7,651,321 of record CM067540.1, on the reverse strand, counting down.
GCTTGATCATTCTTACTGGTATGATAGGGAGTGAAAGTGATAGCTTGATGTTCAAGTCATCCAAACTTCATAACTTTGGCTCCAATAAAATTACGGCCGTTGTCACAAGCTATCTATTTTGGGATGTCAAAACGACAAACGATATGCTGTCGGATAAAGTCGATCACCTCCTTCTCCTAGAGCTTTGTATAAGTTACAGCTTCATTCCATTTAGAAAAATAGTCACTCATGAATGTAATTTGAGATACTTGTCCCGGAACCACAGGAAAAGGTCCTACTACATCCATTCCTCATTTCATGAATGGCCATGGGAATACAACAGATGTAATTCTTCTTCCCGTTGGTTTAACAGCTATGCATGTCTAGGGATGGCAACGGATTGGATCTGGATCGGATCCTACTAGATCCAGATCCTACTAGATCCAGATCCAGATCCATTTTTTCATACCTGGATCCAGATCCATCGGGTCCATAAAAATCAGATCAAAATTCGGATCCATCGGATCCATCGGATCCACCGGGTCCACGGATCGGATCTGGATCCACATGTAAAAAAAATTGCCTTGCTAAGAATGTAACATTGCTAAGAATTTTTTTTAAAACTGACAAATGATTTTTACTTAGCTAACAGTTTACTGTGTTTCAATTTTGAAATGTTCATATGAGATATTTTGTTCGTTGTCTCGTTTTGATTGTGAGCTATTAATTGAAAATGTTGGACAATGACAATAGTTGTGGAAAATGCTGACTAGTATTTCCACAATGAAAAACTTGCATGTGCTTGGAATCTTCACAAATGAAGTGAATATAATTTTAACTACTTGTCTATGGAGATGTTAGTCATTCACTAATATAACATTGATTTTTTATCGAAGTTACCTCTTTATTTTTTGGTTTTTGAATTAACGCGGGGATAAATTAAACTTGTTTTGAGAATTAAACTTGCAAGGATATGCTTAGCAATTTTAAGAAAATACTTATAAAATTACATTCTAGGTTATGAATATATTTAATAAAAAATGGATCCACGGGTCGGATCTGGACCGGATACGGATCACAAATACAAGATCCAGATCCAGATCCAGATCCGATCCGGATCCGTCGGGTCCAAATTTTGAAGATCCATATCCTATAAAACGGATCTGGATCCACGGGATCCGGACCGGGTCCAGGATCCACTGCCATCTCTATGCATGTCGCTGACATTTGTCGTATTTTTTTATGAACACCTTTGTATCTTCCTCGATTCGGGGTCAATAATATCCGGCCCAGACATAGCCACTAGACCAGTTTTTGGTTTCCGATAAGCTTATTAGAAGCGACAACGATTTTCGTAAGCAACCTATGATTTAGACGAAATTATCTTGAAAATTGATGAATTAATTCTTGTAACTTCTAGTTGTTGGCATTTAAATAAATATTTAACAAACTGATAACATCATTATTGATATAAACACTAATATCAATGAAATAATACAAGTTGTTAGCTATTATCTCAACACTTTAGTCACTAAGAACGGAAGAGAGTCACACATAGCCACTAGACCCGTTTTTGGTTTCTGGTCAGATTATTAGAAGCGACAACTATTTCCGTAAGATAAATTATCTTGAATATTGATGAATTAATTCTTGAAACTTCTCATTGTTTGCATTTAAATGAATATTTAACAAAGTGATAACATTATTATTGATATAAAACGATTCATGTAATTTAAAAGGCTTCTTGATGTTTTTGCTACCATTCTTCCTTACATCTAAAACATCCATCAGGATCATCTAAAATTTGGATTTGCATTGGTCTCACACCCGTTCAGAGGTTCCAGATTTCAATAAAGCTTGAAACCATTTTTTTTTGACTTGGTTATTCTTCATTTTGTTGGCAGTGTCTTGGATAGTCCAAGTAGATTTGCTGATCTGAGCAGTCTTCAGAAGCAAGGTAACAGAGAATGGAGTATTGAGAAGTAAGGTGATGGTGACAGTGAATAAAGATTAATTTCATAGGTGCATGGACTCGTGGCTTTAATGAAGGAATGCACTGAGAGCTATTGCAGGATTTGTTGAGTTGTGGAGCCTAATTCATCGCCGACACTATGAAGACCCTACGCAGAGTGTGGAACGCTGATCGACCGGGTAATTTCAGGCTTGTATTATTTAGTTGAGGGTATTCTGGGAATTTCGGGCTTGTATTATGTTCGCTCTAGTTTTCGCGATATATTTTGTGGCCGTTTTTTTTTTGTAGGTGAGCAAGAGAGAATTGTAAACACAAACTCCATATTTTGATTATAGTGAAATATACAGCGGCAAAGTGGACGTAGCTCTCGCATTGAGAGTGAACCACTATAAATATGTGTGTTATTTGTTTTTCGCTTATTTATTGTTTTTTGATTATGTCGGATTTGGGACTCAAATCTTAACAGGATTTTCAATACCTTCTGTTTTTTCATGCATTCACCAAAATGTTGTTATGTCACTGTGCGCTAAAATCTTGCTGCTTAAGCGTACATTAAATGCTTGCTTTGCTCTACTGTATGCCTTGTTTTTTCCTACCAAATGCCAGTTTATATTCTCAACTTTGGAAATGCTTCCTCCAGTTCACCCTAATTTTAATCATGTTTTAGAATTGTAAATTTTCCAAGAACATATAACAGTAAAGAAGCCAACATGAAACAGTGACATTTTAGTGGCAGTACCACCTATATGCGTTGATTCTGGTATTTGCCAAACATACAAAGTGTATGTATGTGATTATATGGATTACTACTAGTATAAAAGCACAAATCTCTAAAACGAAATATTGATTGAAGAAAATAACCTGTTATAAACAGGTTACTTACCATACCTACAAATTACAATTACTCCTACCTTTTAGTAACAAATTTAAGTTATTTAAACCGACAGTGTAATGAACTTTCTTTGCTATGAGTATAATTTAACATGTACTAAACACGTTACTAATTACCATACCTACCATGATTCAATTAATGAACTTCTGCACATGATTCAATTAATCAACTAACTACTTGTGATTTATAATTACTTTTGCCACAAGCTTGGACATTAAAGTTACAAAGTTTTATTAAGAGGTAAACGCGGCACTTTATTGGCACTGAAGTTAAACGACGCACAGAAATTAATATGGATACTCCACAGCAGACGACTCTCAAGTTAGATCCGTTTATGACGTTCAAGTAAAAGTTGAAGAACAAGAAAATTGCTTTGTCGAAATGGAGCAAGGGAATTTATGGAAATAACTTCCAACGATTAGCTAGATATTGTGAAAGTGAAAGAATATTTATTTGTGACAAATCCGTCTGACTTCCAACCCAATTGTGCTTCAGTGAGCTCAAGCGAAACTTAAAAAATATCTTGATCTGGAGGAGGATTTTTGGAATAAAAAATCTAGTATGCACTGATTCGTTGAAGGTGACAGGAATACTCGATTTTTTATAGAGATAATTATAAAAAACACACCTGAACTATCACTTTTTCGTGAATTTCCTACATGAACTATTAGATGTGCAAGTTTCCTACTTGAACTATTACCAACTATTTATCAAAAACACACACACAACTATTAGTTGTTCACTTTTCCTATCTCAACGAGTAAGTGAACAACTGATTTATCAAAACACACTTAAACAGCTTACTCGGATGCAAAACACGACGGGGGACTGATTGAATCTGAGGAGCAAATTGCCATAGAAGCTGTAACATATTTTCAGCGCCAATTTGAAACTGAAAATATTGATAAATTGCACCATGCTCCAATCTAATTCCTAATTAATGACCAAAATTTAGCTCTACGTACCAGTTGTACGAGTGCCAGTGGTTCGGATAGTTTTTCAGGCTTATTTTATCAGGCTAGCTGGGACGTAATTGTTAAAGATACACATGCTCCGGTTAAGTCATTCTTTGATGGTCATATTCTCCCTAAATCAAATTTGGTCTTATTACACAAAAAGAAAATTGTGCCATCTTTTTCTTACATGAGACCAATTAGTTTGAACAATTTTTGAATAAGGTGTTTTCAAGATGTATTCACAATAAATTACTGATATTCGATCGCGGGGAAAGTAGTCCAATGTTGTTCTTAAATTGGATAATCGAAGGCATACGAGCTTGGAATTTTCTCATTGAATTCTTCGAAGGTGGGTTTGGTGAAAGCGTCATCGATATGATCTGGAGAATTTTAGCAAATAATTGGTACTCTGTTTTGATCAATGACCAGGCTAAAAAAAAATTTCATTTGTCGAGGGAGGTTTAACAGGACCCCTTTCTTTGATTCCAAACTCGGTCGAATACGTCGTTAACCTTCTTTCAGCAGAGGCATTATCCAGGAGCTTGAATGCTCTAAATGATCACAGGGATTTTTGTGGTTTCGGGATGTCGAAGTGGAGTACAAAATTTAACCATTTGGCGTAGGCGGAGGACACGATTAATTTTTTCATCATCAGACACTACGTCCTTGCAGATGATTATGAAGGTGTTACAAGATAATGAGAAAACTTCGGGTCAAAAAAATAAATAAAGAGCTTTTTTATTTACATGTTAAAGTTGAGGAAGAGGTAGCACAATCTATGGAGACAATGACTAGTTTTTCGAGATGCATATTGCGTATGATTAGAGGAAGTGTTCTGTTCAATAAACCAATGGCTTGGGCTATTTCTTGGTTGGTTAATTGGTCCCATTTTATTCATGAAATGGCTTGGATTGGTATTAGTCTGGATACGGAAAAAACATTCTATTAGATCTAAGAAGTACATTCGATCCTTCAAGCCTTGCAAGCTTTCGAAGTCTTGCATTCATCAACTTTATAATGTTTTAATAACGGCTCACACTTTTTTAATGATCTTTTTTCTGTTGATCAGATAAAAGGTAATCCTACTTAGTTTATCTGTTGAGATTTGTTAGTTCTTGCATTATCTCAAAAAGATGGACTAATTCAAGTTAGGTACACACTGAATTCTTGAGAGCTTTTGGTTACTAATCAGTGTGGTGAGTTTGCCTGGTTAGTGAAATGACCCCGTAGATATGATACTACCTTTTGTAATGCCTAAGCATGATTAAAAAAGGTAATTTTTGTCTATCACTCATTGACAAAAGTATCCATATACGTTACAGGAGTTACTGAATTTGATAATGCAGAGATTTCTGTTCTTGATAGTGATCTTAGGAATATTGAAAGTTGACATTCATAAAAAGTATGTCCGTTTCTTTTCTTATCTCCTTGGTGATATCCATTTTGAAGAGGTTTCCTTTTTTAGTCACGGGCTGCTCCTTTGACAATTTTATGCATGTATTAGTTATTTATAATCTTTGTCGTTAGTGAACTTATTTCTGTTTCAGGTAGGTGATAGTAGTGCCAATTCAAAATACATAACATAGACGCATATATTCTTTTTCCTCTTGTTCTTAAAGCTATTTTGTTATACTATTTCTTTTTTAATTTTTTGTAACACGTCTGGCTTTTTATCACTTCCACTTCCTGTACAAGGCTTATAAAAGTAGAGTCTATGGAAGTTGTAAAATCAATTTACCATACTGTTATTTAATGATTTCTTTTAGAGGTTTTAATAATCAAGAGTTTTTATTTTGTGATGGTCAAATGCAGGAACTTAAACAACGGATACAAAAATAGCTGCCAAGATATCACATTGTTAATAAGGGGAGCAGAAGATCAACAATATTACATTGTTAAGGAGTGATTGGTTTACAACAATGTTTAGTTACCTTGTACATTAGATACTTTCATCTTTTACAAGTTGTTATATGGGTTGGTGTGCTACAAATATTGTCCATACATTGTTTTAAGTTTGATAATTCTTTATAAGTATCTTCTAATTAATTGTTCTTCTGATTTTTACTTTGATGTTATAAAATAATAATTGATCACATACACGGATTAAGGTCTCCTTTACTTGCAATTATTGTATCTTTACCGGCAATAACAAAAGTCACAAAATATGTATTGCATTTCTAAGGTGTTTTAATGGCAATAGTAATGGAGGAGCAGTCAATAGGCATTGGTCGTCTTGGCCAAAGATGTGCTTGCTGAAACAGGAAGGATGAGTGGGTTTTCGATCTTTATTTGATAATATATCAAATGCTCTTTTTGCAAAGCGTTGGTGGAGGTTTCTTACCAACAATTTGTTGTGGTAGAACTTCATATGGAATAAATATTGCAAACAAGTACCTCCTACTATGTTGCAATATATGGAAAGGGCGATCGCAGTTTGAAAAATATGTTGCAAGCTCGGGACTTGTTAGAGCACGACATTTGGTGGGTAATTAAAGGTGGAAATTGTAGTACATGGGTACGACAACGGGAAAATCCTATTCTTATTCTACTCCCAAAATTCTATTCTATTTGTACAAGAATTCTACAATTATGGCAATGTTAATTATATACAACAACCTTACCTAAAATAAGCTTCCAAAACCGTGATATACAAGGTTATGTATACCGTGTATATCACGGTCCAAATCAGCCAAATCATCTTGTGTTTCGGTGATATACACGGTATATACAAGACATTATATATGCCGTGTATATCACAAATATACTTTCAAAGGGGTGGGCTGGAACGAACAGGTTGTTTTGAGCAATTTCCCTGCGGATATTGCTCATCATAATTTGGAAAAAATTAAGTTCACTCAGGTCCCTGGACAGCTGGATAAACCATGGTGGAAAATTAATAGTACGGGCAAAAATTAATAGTCGCGAAATAATCCAAAATTTATTTTTCTTCCATCGTCGTTCATCCCTCTAAATCTATGACCACTACAACAATGAATGTTTCCATGAGTTAAGGGTAAAAAACACAACTCAGGTATTATTTTTTTATAAAGTAATACTTGAGGTGTGTTTTTAACTCTCGTCTCATTTTTCCACTCTAAAAGTACCGCCAAAAGATCATTGTTACTGAAGCATGTAATTACTTTAATGACTAGGGGAAACATATACGTTCAATTTTGTAAAACCGTATGTTCCTAATTTTTCTTTCGCTTTATTTAGTACTTATCTTGAATCCGTGTCTAGGATAATCTTCCCAAACCGTTGAAAACACCACTTCACGGCCAAGAGATTTGCATATGCATTTGTTTGGACCCCTATATATGTATTTAGCCTGGCCATCCCAATATCAATTTGAACTCATCTCAATATCAATTTGAACTCATCTCAATATCAAACTGGACCAATCAATATAATAATTATAAAATAAGTGTTACTGCAGTATCTTTAAAACAACTCACCAACACTTGGCTTTTTGTTTAATATTCATCGAGTAAGAAGTAGTGTCAACTTTATCTAGACATAAACACTGGTACAAATAGTCGGCAAAGAACGAAAAAAAAAAGAACAAGGAAACGCCACTAATATAAATAAGGGGAAAGTAAGTTTCAGCCATAACAAAGTAATGGAAGACCACAAAGCAGACGGAGACAATCAACACACATTATGGGTGTGTTCGGTATGAATGAAAATGTTTTCCATGAAAAATAAGCGAAGTTTCTTACTTATTTTCTTGTATTTGATACGTAAGTAAAGATATATTATCTCAAAAGCATTTGTACATATAATCTAGACAAAAATTATGGGAGGAGAGGTGGAGGCTGGCAGGGGTGAAGATGGGATGTGTTGGAGGGTGTGGGAAGACACAATCAACGTGGAGTGTCACTCGTGAAACTTGTTTTAATTTCATGAGTATGGGTATTAACTTGGATACAACCGATCAAACAAGGAAAAAATGGAAAACGTTTTCTATTTTAATTTCCTCCATACCGAAGAAACATAATATGAGTACTATTTGAACCTAACTTAACAGTTCATGAGTATGATCTGAACATCCAAAACTTGATAACACATATAACATGGCATCAACGGGACTAAGCGATTTCACAATTAGGAATGATTGTACCAAGAGCGAAAATGTGTTAATTTAATTGCGAAGTCGTGGTTGAAACCACAATGGTGGGTTAGGGAAAGGTCGTTTGATCCTTCCTTCTTGAATACAGTAAATACCTGATTGGCGATAACGGGTTAGCGATTTCACGTAGAGAGTATGAAGCGCATCCACAGTAAAATAGATGCTATTTGCTTGGCATCCATTGCCACTTCTTGCGGGAACTGAGAAGGAATTGCTATTTGGTGACACAAATAGTGTTTGATCGCCCAAACTAGTGATAGATTCAAAGTCTTTACCTGTTTTGTAGAAACCTTCATATCGCTCGATCATTAATTTACTAGTATGATAGATTCCGAGATCATAATCATCGTCGTGTTCTTCATCGTCATGCTCATCATCATGAGCATCGTCATGCTCAGACAGTCGGTCTGTCTTGTTCCAAATGATAAGCAATTCTCCTGTGATTGATTTAGCCAAATATACATATTTTAGGCCAGAATCAGTAATATAATGAAGCTCACTATCACAAGGCCGAATATGATGAGCAGTGTTGTATTTTACTATGTTGATTAATTTCATCTTCACCTCGCAACAACCAGGCTTGAGAACGACGACATGATTGATCTCGTCACTAATTCTCTTGTCCTTAATAGTGTTAAAATCGTCATCGTCATAGGAAACAAAAGTGTATAACACACCATTGTTAAATAACATGGTTTCATAGCAGCTAATTGCTCTACCCGCATCAAATATTTCCCACGATCTCTCTTCTTCTGTAACTCCAATGTCACAATTACAGAATGCCAAGATTTCATTGGAGAAGTCCAGAAAAGTGGCAACGACTATGAGATTTGTGGTCGAATCACCGGTGATTGAAAATATGTGAACCATATTGACCATTACTGCGATTGTATGTTGCTCAAAATATGGGGAGGATGGCAATGTGGTCAATGGTGGAAGTTTGACATCGATTTCGGAAATAGGGTCGAAAAGGAACATGTCAGGGTTATGGCTAGGTCCAGCAACAAGAATCAACCAGCCATTAGAAGTGGCACAACAGAATGTAGCACCATGAGCTACTTTAGGGTATTTATTCAAGATATGATTAGGCAGTTTAAAAGAATAAAAACGGCTATCCGACAAGCTATAGAAGTTGAATCCTGTATGATCGTTATACGCGCAATCTTTGAGCTGCAAAAGCCAAGGGGCTTCGAGATCATGTGATGGCTTATGATCAGCAAGCATTGATCTCCATGACTTGCAAACGGCACTCATGCGTACGTAGTCACTGATGCTTATTACTTTTTTCACTATCATTCCCATGATTTCGATGAGGATGTCTTCTTCCCATATGCTTCTAAGGGTAGCCATTAATTCGTATTGAGAGATTGAGAGAGTCAGAGAAGAAGGATGCGTTTTCAGTGAAAAAATGGAAGCTATGCGAGTTGAAAACCCTACCCAAAGTAGGTTTTACGAGGGTAAGTTTTAAGATGGTACCCAAAGTTTAGTCGAATACATTGTAAGAATGGATATATTAAATTCTTCCTTATTTGAAACATGTAAGAATCTTACTAAGATTTAGGACTTTAAAAGGACATAGGACGATAATTCATTGAACGTGGTTTCTTATGTTTCACTTTTCAAACCTTAATGATTTTCTTTCTTCTTTTATTTTTGTGGGTTTTCTTAATTAGTCTACTTGTTGGTTGGCATTTCGTGGTTACCTTTTTTTCCTTGTTATTAAAAAGGAAGTTTTCACAAAATAAATAACGTAATAAATATTTCGTATGCTTTCAATTGGTAAAAATTTCAGCATTCCTTTTTTGGCAGGATTCCCTCTTAGTTCGGATTATTAAATCTTTCTTTATTTCAGCCGTAAGAAAACTAAATATTTTAGAAGTTTAAAACTGAATAAAATTAACCTTTTGTAAATCTTTTATTTAGTTGTTAACATTGTTTAGTCAATTGCAAACTGCATAGAGATGTAAAGCAACAAAGCAGGAGCTTACGATTATTGCCGAAGTTCTTGAACTTTTGAAAGTGTAAGGCTTGGATTTAATTTTAGAATTGAAAATTTGAAATACTATTTGATTTCTTTACTTATTTATTGTATCGAGAACTTTTAGTTATCTATTTGTAAGTTTTCTCCGTATAAGTTTTGCTTGCTATTGTGCCATAAATTGGAGAAAAATTAAAGGTAGCAAACAATCACGTGTATTTGATACTCCGGATCTTGGGTTGGACGATGTACTCCATACAAATTTTACAATGAGTGTTAAACGTGCACGTGCTTTGTAATTTTTGTTATTTCCCTGATGAATAGTTTCATTGCGCTTCAGTAGTCCACAACACTACCCTCAAGCACTGCAAATTGAAGAGGTAAGATTGGACTAATAACGATCGTCCGTTGGAATTCAAACCGTTCACCTGATTTTACAATGTCCAAATTCAAAAAAATCGTATTCATCCGAAGAAAAAAATCTTATTGTAATAATAATATAAAAAAGTTAATGCTACATTTTCAACTGTCAATATTTACTTGATCCGGAAATCATGGGATTCTAAGTTTTGAAATTTATGATTTTTTTATTCAATCTTCCTCCACGGTTGACATGGTTGAGAAGTCAAACAACTCTTTCTTTAATTATGATTTTTTTAACTCTTGTTTTATATTGTGAATTATTAATTACTAGTAAAGGTTGCCCGGGACTAACTGCAAATAGTTTGAACATTAACGCATCAGCTAATCATACACAAATTATTTTATATTGTGAAACTATTCTCCAGTCTGTCATTACTCATTACTGAAAGGCATCCAATCGGGTATGCCTGCAGTAACTTTCGTAAGTTCTCCACTTCATTTTCACAACCCAACCTAATTTCAGAAATAGTACGTAGGTTTAACGACATTTATCATGCTTTACAAAGTTGAACTTTCTGCAATACAAAATCAATAGACAGAAAATGCCGCATCGAATTTCAATTAAAATATGCAGAATCTAAATTTCTCTAGCAACTACTCCAGGGTCAGTCGTAGTTGATATAGGATGCTTCCATATTTTTTTTCATTAGTAGAACACAGTAAAATAATTTCACATTGACATCTCTAATTCTAAAGTATTAGTAAATGAGTAAACAAAAGGCAATATTAACTCTTTCTACCATCAACTATTATTGTCAAATTAGACATTGCGCTTAACTCACACCCCAAAAGCTAGCTCGTAAGGTGAGAATTGTGATAAAATATTTAGTCATAATTGTGTATATTTTGTATAATAGGTGTATATTTAGTCATTTATTACCTCAAGTCTAACCTAAAACTATACTTGTATTATGGGTATATTTACTACCCCTTTGGAATGAAATAATCAAGGAAGATATCTCTTACATGATATCAGATTATAGGGAAAGTTTCTAAACCCTAAAGTTTTTCTCTCTTGACCGTCGCCCCCCCCCCCCCCTCCGCCGCCGACCACTTCCTTCCTCCTCCCTATTCTGTCAGCCATGTCTGACTCGAAATGAAATTTCCATCCTGCCCTCAATGTTTCAAACATTAAGTCTCATATTTCCATCACTCTTGAGATGGAAAATGTCCATTATGCAACGTGGGCGGAACTCTTCAAATTCATTATCGGTCACACCGGGTATCCATCACATAATTCCACCGGAAAATGGCAAGGAGAGTGCCGAAAACTGATGATGATAAAGAATTATGGTTGACCCTAGATGCCACGGTTCTCCAATGGATTTATGCCACAATCTCGAGAGATTTGTTGCATACAATTATTGAACCCGACTCCATGACAATGAAGGCTTGGTGTCGATTATGTGACATATTCTAAGATAGTAAAAATTCCCGAGTCGTCACACTTGAGAAAGAATTCTCTACTGACATGGCGGATTTTCCTAACGCATCTGCATATTGTCAATGGCTCAAGGTTTTGTTGGACTAACTCAAAAACGTTGGGGCACCGGTAACCAACAATCGTCTCATCTTACAAACGGTTGCCGGTCTCACTAACGCGTATAGTGGCGTTGGTACACTCATCCGCCATATCTTATGATGTGAAACATATTTGTATATTCATGCATAACCCGATGGAGGATCACATGTATGCTCTCAAGCGCATTGTGCACTATATCCAGGGCACTCTCGATCATGGCTTGCATCTTTATCCAGGGCACTCTCGATCATGGCTGTGAAACATATTTGTATGGTGTGAAACATATTTGTATATTCATGCATAACCCGATGGAGGATCACATGCATGCTCTCAAACACATTGTGCGCTATATCCAGGGCACTCTCGATCATGACTTGCTTATTTATCTGTCTTCGACAACCACTCTCATTTCGTACACAGATACCGATTGAGGTGGATGTCCGGATACCATACGGTCCACGTCTGGTTATTATGTCTTTCTGGGTAACAATTTGATATCGCGGTCTTCCAAAAGGCAAGCTACCTTGTCTAGGTTCCGTGCCGAAGCAGAATACCGGGAGTTGCCAATGTGATTTCTGAATCTTATTGGCTACGCAACTTTCTCCTGGAGCTCCACTGTCCTGTTCTGAACGCGACATTGGTTTATTGTGATAATATTAGTGCAATTTATCTCTCAGAGAATCCGGTTCAGCATCAATGCACTAAACATATTGAGCTAAATATTCACGTTGTTCATGAAAAGGTTGCTCGTGGACAAGTACGTGTCTTACATGTCCAGTCATGCTATCAGATTGCCGATATTTTTACAAAAGGTCTTCCGCTGGTTTTTTTATGAAGATTTTCGGGACAGTCTCAACATCCGCCGACATCCCTCTTCGACTGTGGTGGTGTGATAGAATATTTAGTCATAATTGTGTATATGGTAGGTGTATATTTAGTCATTTATTACATTAAGTCTAGCCTAGGATTATGCTTGTACTATGTGTATATTTACTACCCATTTGGAATGAAATAATCAAGGTAGATATTTCTTACAGATTGTCCGAGTCCATATAAGGAGTCCATGTTCTCATTCAATTTCCAATGTGGACTCTTAACACTTCCCGCACGCCTAGACCTCATTAACTGGAGCGTGGATAATATACTTTGGGAACCTAACATCGATGAACAAAGAATTGGAATGAGTCTGGCTCCGATACCATGTCAAATTAGACATCGGGCCTAACTATTATATCCTACCGATAGACAACTAGAAACTCTAAAAGAACAATTCCGGATTGAGCAATCAAACTTATAAGTTTTTTATTGAACAACAATTTTCACAAATTGCGGATGGACAAAAGAACCAATACGTGTAGCTGAAAACATATGTTTTGATTGACAAATGCTCTCTACTTTACATGTTCAATCATCTTTATGTTTTTTTTTTTATAATTGATCATTCGTGTTTTGCTTAATCAATTGAAGCTTCTCCAAGAATTCATTGTTAGGTCCAGAGAAATGATCAAGTTAGTAAGATGTTGTAAAAGTATTGATCTACTCAAATTGTTTCGCGACTTCAACACAAGTTTGAAAGGCAATTACATTTTCTGGGCAAGAAGAATGTTGTAATACAGAAAGTAATGAAGCAGATTTAAAAATTACAATCGAATTATTTTGGGGGATTTAAAGATTTTTGTTAAGAGAGGGGAATATTTGAAAATTGTAATGACGGAAGAGGTATTTTTAACCCAAATTCGTAACGGATGGTCCTTTTGCCAAAGCAAATGGATATTTTTTGGCTCTTTTCCCTGTAATATATGATGTGTTATATATCAATTATTTCATACGCTTATCTATGTTATTTAGAGTTTTCTTTGGGACAGGTTATACATTTAGGTTATTTAGAGTTTTTTTTTCTTCTGTTATATTGTAGGAGACGTAAAATTCTTTTATCCATTCCTAATTTGGTGAAAATAATTTATTCTCCTCAATGTTGCTTTAAAAATCAATCTTTTCCCTCAACTTTATAATACACATTCTCACCCATTTATCTTATGTAATGTCTATCTTAACCGTGATATTTTTAATTTTCCATTTATGTAATACATTTTTATATTACACATAATATTTATTTTTCTTAACCTAAGTATTTTTATAATTTACTTAAGTTAATTACGTTACAGTAGAATAATCCTTTATGAATTTATCACAAAGTCTAATGCTACTTTTTATGATTGTTATTTTTATATTACATGCATTAAGTATGTTATATGTATATAAATGAATGTTTTAATTCTCTCTTATTCTCTATTGTCTATATAGATAAAACGATTTTTGCTTGTTAATAATGAAATATTTCTAAATTATAATTTAAGATCCATTTCCATATAAATATATAATCTTTTAAAAATTTATTATAAATTGTACCTCTATTTTTATTAATTATTTTTGTATTACTTGCTTTGAAATATTTTTATAAAGTTATTATTATTTGTTATTTTCACTTGTATAAATAGATATTAGAGTTTGATTATTATTATTCTCATTTATTTAATCATAGAACGTCATTAACTTGCAAACTCAATTAGTATTTCTCACTTTTCTTTTTTCGTTTGAAAAATAGTATTTATTTTTCCATAGATTAAAAAACAAAAAAAATATGTGATTTTAAAGAAGTAAAATAATTCACCCATTCCTAATTAGCTAAAATCCCGGACGTTTGCATCACATGGAATAATAGCATGTAGACTCAAATTTGGAGTCAATTCTTTGTTTTTGTATAGGTCTTGCACAACACAGTCCGGATAATTGCAAATAGTCTACTATACAAATTCTTCATCCTAATGTGTATTTTCAATTGCGTCTTTTCTTAAGATTGATAAACATTTAGCGAAAATTATTGGTGCTTTTATAATATGCAGAAGATAGATACGATTTATGAAATATGGCCTTCTCATGCTTCTATTTTAACATTATTCATGGCCATGTTTGTTTTAGCATTTGGCGTCTACTAAAAACTCATGTTTTGCCTATGAGATTTACCGAGGACGCCCCTTGGTAACCAGAATTTACCGAGGGATGCCATCGGTACAAGGCTCGTACGCAATTTGACCCTTGTTAAATATTACAGAGGGACACTCTCGACAAATATTGAGGGAGACCCTCATTCGTCCCTTGGTATTTTTCTAACAAACAAATTAAATGTACCGAAGGACTCTCTCGGTACGTTAAAAACATATAATATAGATATATTATTTATCGAGGGACAACCATCGGTGTGTTTAAGTTAACTAAAATAAAAAAATTAACTATACGAAAGGACATTTTTCGGTAAGTTAAATAAAAAATAATTTAATATTTGAAAATTGCTAAGGGACATCCCTCTGTAACCTAAAAAGCCGAGCTTGAAAATTATGCTTGTTTCTGAGGGACACTATCGGTAAATCCCTCGGTATTTCTGGTATTATTTTGACATGAAGCACATATTTTTTACTTGCTTAATAGAAAATTTCAATAGTTTGTTCAATAGAAACAACAACACAACCAATAATAATCATCAAAAAAATAATAAAAATACTCGTAAACAATTCAAACATTAAAAGTAAGCCATCAAACATTGTACAAATCCAACCAACTTCAACATTATGCAAACAAATATCAAAAGAATCCCACTAGACTTCAAAAATACTCCAAAATGAAATTATCCACAACTAAACTAACAATTGACACCTAATACTCCTACCCATCCTCTCCATCGTCATGACCAAGGGTGGGTCGGGGGTGGAGAACAAAGCAACTTGATTAAGGTATTTACTTGAGCCTCGAGTTCTTTGATGTCTAAAACTCATGCGTCATCCTATGTCACTCCTCCTCCATCCTTTTAAATCGTTCCTCCTCGTAATACCTAGCAAGCTCCCATCGCATCTCCTCAAGCTGCTCATTTGGTACAGTATGGAGACTCTATAATTTGGAATCCACACTGGAGGTGGTAAAAGTTTTTTCTCGGAGCAAAGACCCAATCTTATATGAGTCTGCATTAGAAATCTGTGAACTAATCCTTTTATTGTTAGAACAAGTGAGGTTTCAACAAATTGGGTAACTCTATCTTTATAATTTAGTACATGATATAAACTTGAGGACAGAAATGAACTCGCAGAGCGTAAAAGCAAAAGCCTAAATGAGTTGGCAACTCATCACTAGTACAATATAAGTTGTTGTGTCTCTCAAATAAAGATAAATCTCAGTGAATCTAAAATTAGGAAAAGCAGGCTTTTATTTGAGCTATCCCATTTTACATTCTACATTGGCAGTGCTTTATAGTTACATTGAAAATGCCTAACAGAATGCAAATACTAAATGAGACCAGAAAATATATTGCACATCAGTACACCTTATGTAATGCCACACATATATATTATATACCAAACTATATATTATACCTTTCTACTTACTGTAATTATTGATGTATAGGTAAATCAATCAATAATAATTTTTAAAGATATTATTAATACATTTTTACTTGGTGTAATTATCATAATATCAGCTAAGCAATCACTAATGATACTTACACTTCTACATAGTGTAATTATCAATTCATTCATAAGATAGTCCGTTAATAATAATTCCTAAGAATATCACTAATACATTTCACTTAATTTAACTATCAACGTATAAGTTAATCAATCGGTAATATTTTGTTAAGGATACAACGCATACACTTCTACTTGTTGTAATTATTGACATATAGGGTAATCAATCAACTATATTTTCTTAAACATACCATTAATACACCTCTAGTTATAGTAATTATCAATTTATAAGCTAATCAATCAGTAATATTACTTAAGAATAACACTAATACACTTTTGCTTACTGTAATTGTTATGCATATGCTAGTCAATCAGTAATACTACTTAACAATACCACTAATACGCTTTTACTTAATGTATAATTTAATCAATCAATAGTATTTCCTAAAAATACCCGGCCGAAATCAGATTTTTTTTTCTGCTTTCACAGAATTTTTTTTTTTTTTTTTCCTGGTTTCTTCCTCCATATTTCGGCCAAACCAGAAAATTCCCTTCCCTCGACATGCGGCAACCATGTCTTCCCTCACAAATTTCGTTTCATCCACTGGCACACTTGAAAACCCCTCTCAACGTTCAGTATCTTCTTTTCATCCGGCATTCGCCGTTAACAACATCAAGAATTTTATCCCTATAATTCTTGACCAAGAAGACTATCAATATTCCATGTGGATAGAACTATTCTACATTCATGCATGTGCATACAACGTGCTCGATCACATTGACGAATCTGTTCCTCGTCCCACCGATGTTACAGACTCAATCTGGCGTCGTCTTGACGCCATCGTCAAACAATGTATCTACGGCACCATCTCCAAAGATCTGTTATGCACTATCATGAAAACAGGTGCTACGGCACGTGAACTTTGGGTCCGGCTAGAAGAAATCTTTCAGGACAATAAAAATACTCGGGCTGTGTATTTGGAAGAGCAATTCAACAATACCCGCCTCGAGAATTTTAACAACATGTCCGAATATTGTAAGCAACTGAAACTCATAACCGATCAACTATCCAACGTCGGGACTTCTGTTTCAGAAACCAAGATGGTGCTTCAACTTGTTGCGGGTTTACCGAAAGGTGAATATGACACACTCGCAACAATGATTCAACAAGCCGACCCTCTCCCAAGTTTCAACAAGGCACGTTCACAACTATTGTTGGAAGAAACTAGACGTGCTAAACAAGAGGAACATAATCAACAGGCGTTAGCCGTTGACGGATGGCAACACTGCGCGCAAAGAAGAACCGGCCATCACAAAGATGTCCAAGAAGAAGAAGCAAGCACCACTGTTGCGTACCACCAAAGAAGAAGCAGAAGACTTCAAGAAGACTAAAGATCAAGATCAGCAGCGAAGCGGCAGAAGAAGAAGAAGACTGCAAGACTTCAGCGAAGCGAAGAGCAGCACCGGCGACACAAGAAGACTAAAGACCAAGACTAAAGAAGACTAAGACTGCAGCGGAAGAAGCGCAAGAAGAAGAATCGGCAAGCTGCGAAGAAGAAGAAGAAGCAATCGCAAAGAAAAGAAGAAGAATAATCGCAGCAGCCAGAAGCCCGGCGGCGTCTGTCCCCGACGATTTGGGCCGAGTGCCTACACCACCGTGAACCTCCAACAGCCCGACGACAATTGGTACATGGACACCGGAGCCACATCTCACCTCACCCGGTCGTCAGGTAACCTATCTCAACTACGTCGGTTAAAGTGTCCTCAATTTATTACTGTCGGCAATGGTCATCGCATTCCAATTGAAGGTTACGGTAACACACACACCAAACATACACACCCGCCTTTCTCCCTAAACCACGTCCTATACACACCTAACATCATTAAAAACTTAATCTCTGTTAGAAAATTCACTAGCAATAATTCTGTGTCTGTCGAATTTGACCCTTTTGGTTTTTCTCTCGTGAAAGAACTCAATACGGGGAAAATTCTTACACGCCACAATAGTGTGGGAGACCTCTACCCATTCACTCAATCTTCCGCTGTCAGACCGCAAGCACCTCTATCCCTTGCGGCAATCTCTCCCTCCACTTGGCACAACAGACTCGGACACCCCGGAGACCCAGTTTTTACTTTTCTTAGGACTTCTAAGCGTATTCAATGTAATAATGGAAAAATTGCCCAACACTGTTTTTCTTGTCCACTAGGCAAACATACTCGTCTTCCATTTATGTCATCAAACAGTGTTACTTTTTCTCCCTTTGATATTGTTCATGCTGATTTGTGGACATCTCCGATTGTTAGCTCTTTGGGTCATAAATTCTATCTAGTATTCTTGGATGATTTTTCACATTTTGTCTGGATTTACCCACTGAAATTCAAATCTGAAGTTTTTACAAAATTCCTCGAGTTTCACAACTTCATTAAAACACAATTTGAAAAATCTATCAAATCATTCCAATGTGATAATGGACGTGAATTTAATAACTCGACATTTCACAATTTCTGTTCTAAACAAGGTATGGTTTTCCGTTTTTCTTGTCCCTATACTTCTTCCCAAAACGGAAAGGCTGAAAGAATTATACGTACCATCAATAACATGGTTCGCACACTTCTTTTCATGCCTCGCCTACCACCGCCTTTTTGGGTCTATCTTTGTCAAAATGGTAGAATCCCTTCTTAATATTTTACCAACTAGCACACTCCAAAACAAGACCCCTACCGAAATCTTATACCGTAGGCTACCATCATATGATCACCTACGTATTTTTGGATGCTTATGCTACCCCAACATGGCCTCCACTGCACCTCACAAACTTGCACCTCGCACTCTGCCATGTGTCTTCCTTGGTCTATCTCCTAATCATCGGGGCTACTTGTGCTATGACATTGCTACTTGCAAAATCATCATCTCCCGTCACGTCACCTTTGATGAGACAACCTTTCCTTTTTCAAATCTCCGGAAATTTCAGACCACCGATTACATCTTTCTCGATGAACCAAGTCTGTCCCCGATCATCCAAAATCTATATCAACAGCAGCCCACTATTCCGACAGTCTCGCCACTGTCCGGCACCACCCCAACAGCTCCCTGCTCACCCCTACAACCCCCAGTCGAGTCACCAAAAACCGGTCCGGTGACTGTCCGCTGCCCACCGGTCCGAACCGTGGACCAAAGAACCTCCCAGCCCCGATCCACCGCCACTGCCGTCTCATCGTATGGAGACTCGTGCACAACACGGGATCTTCAAACCCAAGGTTCACTTCAATCTCTCCACACAAACCTTATCACCCATTCCAAAAAATCCAAAACTAGCAAAACTGGACCCAAATTGGAATGCGGCCATGTGCGAGGAATTTAACGCTTTAACCAAGCAGAACACTTGGGATTTGGTACCTAGACCCGAAGGTGTGAATATTATCCGGTGTATGTGGCTATTTCGGCACAAGTTCGAGACAAGTGGTGACTTAGAGAGGTATAAGGCAAGACTAGTCGCCAATGGTACTAATCGGCGGGAGGGTATTGATTGTGGTGAGACATTCGATCCGGTTGTTAAACCGGCCACTATTCGATCGTTCTCGGTATTGCTATGGGCATGCATTGGCCAATTCATCGACTTGATGTCAAGAATGCATTCCTTCATGGGGATTTGAAAGAGATGTGTACATGCATCACCTCACCGGCTTTGTTCATCCGGCGACTCCGCGGTTTGTGTGTCGTCTCGGAAAGTCATTGTATGGATGAAACAGGCACCCCGCGCTTGGTATGATCGTTTTGCCAGTATCTTTTGCGATTGGTTTTGTATGTAGCAGGTGTGATAACTCTCTCTTCACTTTTCACCGAGGTAGCGACACCGCATATTTGCTATTATATGTCGATGACATTGTTCTTACTTGCCTCATCGACGGTTTGAAGAATGAAATCATTGCTCTACTCAAAACCGAATTTGCTATGACCGACTTGGGCAAGCTAAGTTATTTTTTGGGTATATCGGTAACCGATCTGCAGCCACAATGTTCTTATGTCGGCGTAAGTATGCGAAGAGATAGTGTACGGGGCCAAGATGGCAAATTGTAAAATTATGCCAACTCCGGTGGACTCCAAATCCAAGCTTAGTGCCAATGACGGTGCGCCGATTTCGATCCCACTCTATATCGGAGTCTAGCGGTGCTCTTCGCATGTCTTACATTCACTAGGCCCGATATTACATATGCCGTTCGAGGTGTGTGTGTCCGTTCATGCACGACCCCCGAGAGTCCCATTTTGCCGCCCTCAAACGTATTATCGGATACGTTAAGGGCACACTAGACTTTGGATTACACTTATACCCCTCTCGCCCCAACCAAGTTACTTGCCTACACGGATGCGGATTGGGCGGGATGCCCGGACACACGTCGCTCCACCTCGTGTACTTGTGTATTTCTTGGGGATAATCTTATCTCATGGTCCGCCAAGAGGCGAGCCACACTATCCCGTTCAAGTCTTTGAAGCGAATATCGCGTTGTTGCTAATGTAGTTGCTTTGAGATCTGTTGGCTCCGAAATCTTCTTTTAGAGCTCCGTGTCCACTCCGCAAGGCGTCTATAGTCTATTGTGACAACATATCCGCCATCTATATATCTCATAATCCGGTCCAACATCGGCGGACTAAGCATATTGAGATGGATATCCACTTTGTGCGAGAGAAGGTTGCCCGTGGTCATGTCAAAATTTTACACGTGCCTTCCTCTTATCAGTATGCAAGACATCTTCACAAAGGGACTACCGCGACAGCTCTTCACCGACTTCCGATCCACCCTTAGCGTTCGGCCTCTCCCGCTCCGTCTGAGGGGGAGTATTAGCGAATATTCTCCGAATATTCTCTGTATATTTTGTAATTATGATAGATGTATATTTAAGGTAACTTAGGATTCTAATTGTATTAGGAATCAACCTTTGTAAGGTAAGTTAGGATTCGTACCATATTAGGAATCAACCTTTGTACAGCTATATATATTGTGAATAATGAAAGGAATCCCCAAGGGAATTATTCTATCTTTCAGATGTTCATGATTACGATGTTCTAAATGATTCCTCGAGAAGTTAGTGAAATTTCTGCTTTTTTATCTGATTTTAAGGATGAGAAAATTCCTCAGCTCTAATTCTATATATCTTTTATTAAATGATTTACACATTTTGTAAACTTTTGGTTGTTAGTTAAGTCGCCATGTCTTACGAGAAATATAAAAGAAAAAAATTACACAAAAAGGACAAGTTAATGTTGCCTTTTAATAATGAAACTTACAAATACAGAGATACTTGAGTGAATAGAGAGAAAATGTGTACACGCATTAGGATTTAAAAAGCAATAATGTGCTCATGAATTTTGACAGTCTTCGATTCTGAATTTTGATTGATTTTTATTTAGAGTATTCATTTACTGTATGGAGTAATACATTTCTCCAGCCTCTTATTAAGTCAATAGTAGCTCATGGAAAAAATTCAAATCATCTATATTTCACCTTTTTGTTCCTTATTAGATGTTCATCTGATTGTATATTCATTTCACAGTTGCTGAAGATCCATCACAACATATTGACGAATGCATCAAATATGCCTCAAAGACACTCGCTCGGGATAACATGAATGGACGTTGTTTTTGTAAGGCTGTGAATACAATCTAGATAGAAGAGAAACTGCTTTATTCTCTGATATTATGTCATAAATATCATGCGCTTTTAGAATTGTCGTCTTTGCCAATTTGCCAAATGTTTATGAAGTGTGTGATATACTTGTGAAAGACCTCTTGGTTAGTGCAAAGACCTCTTTTAAGTTCAAAATTTAAATCGTGAACGTGGAGGAAAACTGTCTAATTGAGTTCTAGTGATTTGATCCTCTTTTCATAATTAAATTGATTCTCTGTTCTCACTTGCTAAAGTGTATAAACTGCAGGTGGACAGAGGCTTGTTCCAGTGGGTCTTGGAGATGCTGACCAATGCATTGAAGATGATCTTGCTCCATGGTATGCTTACAGAAACTTCTCTTAATATAACATGAGTTCCCTTTTGTTTTCTCGATATCTGTGTGCTCAGTATTACATGAATGTTATAGGCGTGATTTACTGTGGCCTGAATTGGATAAGGTGCTTCTCGATGGGGATGATGCGACTGCTGCTACTCCATATACTGCTGCATTTTTGGAATATAGGGTTGTTATCTATGACAAGTCCAACTTTAACAATGACTTGACTAACACAAGTGGTCAGGCAAATGGACATGTCATTGTTGATGCTCAACATCCTTGCAGGTAACAAATCTTCCTAACTCATTATTCTTCCATTCTATGTGTGTGCTCTATTCAGTTCTAATCTTGCTTCTATGTGCCTCTATGTCTGCAGAGCTAATGTTGCTGTAAAGAAGGAGCTTCATACTCCTGCTTCTGATCGTTCTTGCACTCATCTGGAGTTTGACATTTCTGGCACTGGACTTGCGTAAGTCCTCTTTTAGACATTCAACATTTTATGCTTTTTTTTTCTTCAATCAAGAACTGTAGATATATATAGCGTGTCGTTCTAAATTGCTGTAATAAGGGCATTCAACAGATGATTCTAATTCTACAAATTTCTCTTATGGGAGATTTTGACTTGGAAGTTATTTGAAGCGTCACTAAAATTGATTGTGGTCATGCTTTTCTAAAATGGTCCTTGTGTTTCTTAGGTATGAAACTGGTGATCATGTTGGTGTGTACTGTGAAATTTTTATTGAAACCGTGGAGGAAGCTGAAAGGTTACTAAACATATCACCAGACACTCTCTTTTCCATTCACACTGATAAAGAGGACGACACACCAATTGGTGGAAGCTCATTGCCATCTCCCTTCCCTCCGTGCACTTTGAGAATAGCATTGACTCGGCATGCTGATCTTTTGGGTTCTCCTAAAAAGGTAACTTGTTTACTGATCTTGAAGTTCCTCGTCTTCTGTGAGCTTGTAAAGTACTCACGCTTAATTGGATATCTTGCAGTCTGCTTTACTTGCTTTAGCGGCATTTGCTTCTGATCCAAATGAAGCTGATCGATTAAGATATTTTGCATCACCCGCTGGAAAGGTGTGGACTTATTGCATTTGTTACTTTCACTTATTGGAGCTGTTACCTTCATCATTCTCATGTCTGTGTAATCTATTTCTTTAGGAAGAATATACTTGGTGGATAGTTGCAAGTCAGAGAAGCCTTCTTGAAGTCATGGCTGGATTTCCTTCAGTCGGTGTTTTCTTTGCTTCTGTTGCTCCTCGCCTACAACCAAGATTCTACTCTATCTCATCATTTCCTAGGTGAGTATCTTGCTGCAATTCTTTCAAATATTAAAGTAAAGGCGGTGTTAGAGAGCTTGTTACACTATATGCAGGAAGTAGCACAATGTAGAATGGAGATAAAATGAGTTAACCACAACAGGCTAACTTTTCAACATTTGTATTTCATAATGGGCGATGCAAATGGGGATTGAGGATATCTGTTCTAAAGATTTTTATTGGATAAATATGTTCATATTTCTTGGAGTTAAGTTTTCATTTATTCGTTGAATATAGTACAACGTATTTTTGACAATGTCGACATTACTTGATTGAGAACATATGCTTTTGACATTTTTTCTACAATACCGCGTCTTTGCACTACCTTGTGAAAATGAAGGATTGCTTCTTCTTCTTTCTCTCAATTTGATTTACCAAATCAGATTATAACCTTGTGGTCTACATTTACTTGCAGGATGGCGCCATCTAGAATTCATGTCATTTGTGCACTGGTTTACGACAAAATGCCAACTGGACGAGTTCACAACGGTATCTGCTCAACATGGATGAAGGTATTTACTAAATGAACGTTGAAATTTTGTAAAGCATTCATATAAATAATAAGAGAACTCACAAAGAACCACTTGACTGTTATTACCATTGTGCACTAAACCAGATGGAGATTTTCCGGCATTTAGCTTTTTTATTATAACCAGACTAGTTGATGATTTTTCCATTTATTTTGAACTTTTTTAGACTTTTATTTGTTAAAGTTAATGTAGCTGTGGTTCTTATTCTGTTTCCATGTGGTTCCTCTTTCAGAATGCTATTCCTCTAGAAGAAAGCCTTTCCTGCAGTACAGCACCTATTTTTGTTCGGCAATCAAACTTTAAACTGCCAGCTGATAACAAGGTTCCAATCATAGTGATTGGCTCTGGTACTGGGTTGGCACCATTCAGAGGTTTCCTCCAGGTTAGATTCAAACCATCAGAGAATAGCGAAAGTGTGAGGTTTTGAAATGCATAGCATTTGACACTTCTGTTATCTTTCAGGAAAGATTAGCTTTAAATAAGGAAGGAGCTGAGCTTGGTCGTGCAGTGTTATTTTTTGGATGCAGGAACCGCCAAATGGTTAGTAATTTAACTGGTTATGGATATTTCAGCACAAATTCACCCACATAAGCACAGATATTTGATACTATATTTATCCCTTACTACATCAACTCAACTCATATGTTCGTATCTGCAGGACCACATCTATCAAGATGAGTTAGACAATTTCCTCGAGGCCGGTGCACTTTCTGAGCTAGTTGTTGCTTTCTCACGTGAAATACCTAACAAAGAATACGTTCAATATAAAATGACAGAGAAGGTATGCTTGCTCATTCTACCCTTTGTTATTGTGCAAATAGATTTTATGTTATGCCCGTGGTTGTTTTGGGATGTTATCTAACTATTTTCTTTCTCTAGGCTGCAGACATCTGGAACATGATTTCTCAGGGAGGATATGTATATGTATGCGGTGATGCTAAATGCATGGCTAGGGATGTCCATCGGACTCTTCACTCTATTGCACAGGATCAGGTAAAACTTCTCAATAACATACTATTTTCTGGCTTTGGTCTTTGTTCTGTGCTGTCAATGGGTTGTCTCTTACCTTACCACCCTCCTTTTAATATCTAAGGGTAGCCATTAATTCGTATTGAGAGATTGAGAGAGTCAGAGAAGAAGGATGCGTTTTCAGTGAAAAAATGGAAGCTATGCAAGTTGAAAACCCTGTCCAAAGTAGGTTTTACGATGGTACCCTATCCAAAGTAAGTTTTACAAGGGTAGGTTTTAAGATGGTACCCAAAGTTTAGTCGAATACATCGTAAGAATCGATATATTAAATTCTTCCTTATTTGAAACATGTAAGAATCTTACTAAGATTTAGGACTTTAAAAGGACATAGGACGATAATTCATTGAACGTGGTTCTTATGTTTCACTTTTCAAACCTTAATGATTTTCTTTCTTCTTTTATTTTTGGTGGTTTTCCTAATTAGTCTACTTGTTGGCTGGCATTTCGTGGTTACCTTTTTTTCCTTGTTATTAAAAAGGAAGTTTTCACAAAATAAATAACGTAATAAATATTTCGTATGCTTTCAATTGGTAAAAATTTCAGCCTTCCTTTTTTGGCGGGATTCCCTCTTAGTTCGAATTATTAAATCTTTCTTTATTTCAAATAAGAAAACTAAATATTTTAGGAGTTTAAAACTGAATAAAATTAACCTTTTGTAAATCTTTTCTTTAGTTGTTAACATTGTTTAGTCAATTGCAAACTGCATAGAGATGTAAAGCAACAAAGCAGGAGCTTACGATTATTGCCGAAGTTCTTGAACTTTTGAAAGTGTAAGGCTTGGATTTAATTTTAGAATTGAAAATTTGAAATACTATTTGATTTCTTTACTTATTTATTGTATCGAGAACTTTTAGTTATCTATTTGTAAGTTTTATCCGTATAAGTTTTGCTTGCTATTGTGCCATAAATTGGAGAAAAATTAAATGTAGCAAACAATCACGTGTATTTGATACTCCAGATCTTGGGTTGGACGATGTACTCCATACAAATTTTACAATGAGTGTTAAACGTGCACGTGCTTTGTAATTTTTGTTATTTCCCTGATGAATAGTTTCATTGCGCTTCAGTATTATAGTCCACAACACTACACTCAAGCAATGCAAATTAATGCTCCATTGAAGATGTAAGATTGGACTAATAACGATCGTCCGTTGGAATTCAAACCGTTCACCTGATCTTTTGCGATCATCGGAACCTCGCATCCTTCCATTGCCCCCCCCCCCCCCGGTCCTGCTTATGCTCCACCGGTAGCACCAGAACCTGACATGGATTCAACTCATCATCACCTACCACGTGTCATGACATAATTCATCCAACTGTACTATACGAATTTTGACATACACATATAGTCCCCGCACTTTTTGAACGTGTTCTTCGCTCTCCCAGAAAGTAGATTTAACATCGGACTAATGAAAACCCTACACTTTAGCGGAAAAACTGGTCAAATGTAATGTCTCCTTAATGTTTTTGAAATTGCGGTAACTAACCATTCGCTCGAATCAACTTGAAGTGATGCAATGATCACATGTGTCTTTTCATTTCCCAAATGTTACTTTTTCATTGATAAATAGGAGTTCACAAATCTTCCTTAGAAGGCAATTAAATTTTTCTCCAAATTATTCCGTGTATACCATGTATATCGCAGATATACTTTTAGGGGCAGGGCTGGAACGAGCAGACTGTTTTGAGCAATTTCCCGGCTGATATTGCTCTTCATAATTTGGAAAAAATTAAGTTCACTCAGGACCCTGGACAGCTGGATAAACCATGGTGGAAAATTAATAGTACGGGCAAAAATACTGTGAGTAGTGCGTGGAATTACATGTGGGAAAAAGATACGCCTATGGATACTTAAAGCTCGAAAAATAAACAATCAACTTTAGCCAAATTTTGTGCTTAAAGTTGGTTATAGGAATTAAGATTGTCGCAAGTTTTATCTTTTGGCACTACTCGATTTTTTTGTTTCGTTATTTATAAAGAGTTCCCGCTAAGCTCACTGCTTAGCGGTATTCGATTATAAAAACAAAAGAGTTTTTGTTACACTAATGTGAACTCGAGGCTGAATTATATGCAAACTATAAGTTGTTGTTTAACTAATAATTTACAAGGCAACAAGGCTCGAGTTTGCCTTTGGACAATGAGAAATAATCCATATTTGTCCTTGAATTTCACGAAATAATCCAAAATTTATTTTTCTTCTATCGTCGTTCATCCCTCTAAATCTATGACCACTACAACAATGAATGTTTCCATGAGTTAAGGGTCAAATACACAAACTCAAATATCATTTCTTTATAAAGTGATACTTGAGATGTGTTTTTAACTCTTGTCTCATTTTTCCACTCTTAAAGTACCGCCAAAAGATCATTGTTACTGAAGCATGCAATTACTTTAATGACTAGGGGAAACATATACGTTGAATATTGTGAAACCGTATGTTCCTAATTTTTCTTTCGCTTTATCTAGTACTTATCTTGAATCCGTGTCTAGGATAATCTTTCCAAACCGTTGAAAACACCACTTCACGGCCAAGAGATTTGCATATGCATATGTTTGGACCCCTATATATGTATTTAGCCTGGCCAAGATAGATAGTATTCCCAATATCAATTTGAACTCATCTCAATATAAAACTGGACAAATCAATGTAATAATTATAAAATAAGTGTTACTGCAGTATCTTTAAAATAACTCACCAACACTTGATTTTTTGTTTAATATTCATCGAGTAAGAAGTAGTGTCAACTTTATCTTGACATAAACACTGGTACAAATAGTCGGCAAAGAACGGAAAAAAAAAAGAACAAGGAAACGCCACTAATATAAATAAGGGGAAAGTAAGTTTCAGCCATTACAAAGTAATGGAAGACCACAAAGCAGACGGAGACAATCAAAACACATTATGGGTGTGTTCGGTATGAATGAAAATGTTTTCCACGGAAAATAAGCGAAGTTTCTTACTTATTTTCTTGTGTTTGATACGTCAGAGATATTATCTCAAAAGCATTTGTACATATAATTTAGACAAAAGACTTTAGGAGGAGGGGGTGGAGGCTGGCAGGGGTGAAGATGGGATGTGTTGGAGGGTGTGGGAAGACACAATGAACGTGGAATGTCACTTGTGAAACTTGTTTTAATTTCATGAGTATGGGTATTAACTTGGATACAACCGATCAAACAAGGAAAAAATGAAAAACGTTTTCTATTTTAATTTCTTCCATACCAAACAAACATAATATGAGTACTATTTGAACCTAACTTAACAGTTCATGAGTATGATCTGAACATCCAAAACTTGATAACACATATAACATGGCATCAACGGTACTAAGCAACTCACAAGTCACAATTATGAACGATTGTACCAAGAGCGAAAAGGTGTTAATTTAATTGCGAAGTCGTGGTTGAAACCACAATGGTGGGTTAGGGAAAGGTCGTTTGATCCTTCCTTCTTGAATACAGTAAATACCTGATTGGCGATAACGGGTTAGCGATTTCACGTAGAGAGTATGAAGCGCATCCACAGTAAAATAGATGCTATTTGCTTGGCATCCATTGCCACTTCTTGCAGGAACTGAGAAGGAATTGCTATTTGGTGACACAAATAGTGTTTGATCGCCCAAACTAGTGATAGATTCAAAGTCTTTACCTGTTTTGTAGAAACCTTCATATCGCTCGATCATTAATTTTGAAAGATAGAATAATTTCCCTTGGGGATTCCTTTCATTATTCACAATATATATAGCTGTTCAAAGGTTGATTCCTAATATGGTACGAATCCTAACTTACCTTACAAAGGTTGATTCCTAATACAATTAGAATCCTAAGTTACCTTAAATATACATCTATCATAATTACAAAATATACAGAGAATATTCGGAGAATATTCGCTAATACTCCCCCTCAGACGGAGCGGGAGGAGGCCGAACGCTAAGGCTGGATCGGAAGTCGGTGAAGAGCTGTCGCGGTAGTCCCTTTGTGAAGATGTCTGCATACTGATAAGAGGAAGGCACGTGTAAAATTTTGACCTGACCACGGGCAACCTTCTCTCGCACAAAGTGGATATCCATCTCAATATGCTTAGTCCGCTGATGTTGGACCGGATTATGAGATATATAGATGGCAGATATGTTGTCACAATAGACTATAGACGCCTTGCGGAGTGGACACTGGAGCTCTAAAAGAAGATTTCGGAGCCAACAGATCTCAGCAACTACATTAGCAACACCGCGATATTCTGCTTCAGCACTCGAACGGGATAGTGTGGCCTACCTCTTGGCGGACCATGAGATAAGATTATCCCCAAGAAATACACAAGTACTCGAGGTGGAGCGACGTGTGTCCGGGCATCCCGCCCAATCCGCATCCGTGTAGGCAAGTAACTTGGTTGGGGCAGAGGGGTATAAGTGTAATCCAAAGTCTAGTGTGCCCTTAACGTATCCGATAATACGTTTGAGGGCGGCAAAATGGGACTCTCGGGGTCGTGCATGAACGGACACACCGCCGAACGGCATATGTAATATCGTGCCTAGTGAATGTAAGATATCGAAGAGCACCCTGCTAGACTCCGATATAGAGTGGGATCGAAACCGGCGCACCGTCATTGGCACTAAGCTTGGATTTGGAGTCCACCGAGTTGGCATAATTTTACAATTTGCCATCTTGGCCCCGTACACTATCTCTTCGCATACTTACGCCGACATAAGAACATAGTGGCTGCAGATCTCGTTACCGATATACCCAAAAAATAACTTAGCTTGCCCAAGTCGGTCATAGCAAATTCGCTTTTGAGTAGAGCAATGATTTCATTCTTCAAACCGTCGATGAGGCGGTAAGAACAATGTCATCGACATATAATAGCAAATATGCAAAGGTCTTGCTACCTCGGTGAAAAGTGAAGAGAGAGTTATCACACCTGCTACATACAAAACCAATCTGCAAAAGATACCAGCAAAACGATCATACCAAGCGCGGGGTGCCTGTTTCACCCATACAATGACTTTCTCGAGACGACACACAAATCGCGAGTCGCCGGATGAACAAAGCCGGGAGGTCGACGCATGTACACGATCTCTTTCAAATCCCCATGAAGGAATGCATTCTTGACATCAAGCCGATGAATTGGCCAATGCATGCCCATAGCAATACCGAGAACAGTCCGAATAGTGGCGGTTTAACAACCGGATCGAATGTCTCACCACAATCAATACTCTCCTGCCGATTAGTGCCATTGGCGACTAGTCTTGCCTTATACCTCTCTAAGTCACCACTGTCTCGAACTTGTGCCGAAATAGCCACATACACCGGATAATATTCACACCTTCGGGTCTAGGTACCAAATCCCAAGTGTTCGCTTGGTTAAAGCGTTAAATTCCTCGCACATGGCCGCATTCCAATTTGGGTCCAGCTTTTGCTAGTTTTGGATTTTGTGGAATGGGTGATAAGGTTTGTGTGGAGAGATTGAAGTGAACCTTGGGTTTGAAGATCCCGTGTTGTGCACGAGTCTCCATACGATGAGACGGCGGTGGCGGTGGATCGGGGGCGGGAGGTTGTTTGGGTCCATCGGTTCTGGACCGGTGGGCGCAGCTTCACCGGACCGGTTTCGGTGACTCGACCGGGGGTTGTAGGGGTGAGCAGGGAGCTGTTGGGGTGGTGCGGACATGGCAAGGGCGAGACTGTCGGAACAGCTGGGCATGCTGTTGATATAGATTTTGGATGATCGGGGACACGACTTGGTTCATCGAGAAAGATGTAATCGGTGGTCTGAAATTTCCGGAGATTTGAAAAAGGAAAGGTTGTCTCATCAAAGGTGACGTGACGGGAGACGATGATTTTGCAAGTAGCAATGTCATAGCACAAGTAGCCCCGATGATTAGGAGATAGACCAAGGAAGACACATGGCAGAGTGCGAGGTGCAAGTTTGTGAGGTGCGAAGGAGGCCATGTTGGGGTAGCATAAGCATCCAAAAATACGTAGGTGATCATATGATGGTAGCCTACGGTATAAGATTTCGGTAGGGGTCTTGTTTTGGAGTGTGCTAGTTGGTAAAATATTAAGAAGGGATTCTACCATTTTGACAAAGATAGACCCAAAAAGGCGGTGGTAGGCGGCATGAAACAAAGTGTGCGAACCATGTTATTGATGGTACGTATAATTCTTTCACCTTTACGTTTTGGGAAGAAGTATAGGGACAAGAAAAACGGAAAACCATACCTTGTTTAGAACAGAAATTGTGAAATGTCGAGTTATTAAATTCACGTCCATTATCACATTGGAATGATTTGATATATTTTTAAAATTGTGTTTTAATGAAGTTGTGAAACTCGAGGAATTTTGTAAAAACTTCGATTTGAATTTCAAAGGGTAAATCCAGACAAAATGTGAAAAATCATCCAAGAATACTAGATAGAATTTATGACCCAAAGAGCTAACAATCGGAGATGTCCACAAATCAGCATGAACAATATCAAAGGGAGAAAAAGTAACACTGTTTGATGACATAAATGGAAGACGAGTATGTTTGCCTAGTGGACAAGAAAAACAGTGTTGGGCAATTTTTCCATTATTACATTGAATACGCTTAGAAGTCCTAAGAAAAGTAAAAACTGGGTCTCCGGGTGTCCGAGTCTGTTGTGCCAAGTGGAGGGAGAGATTGCCGCAAGGGATAGAGGTGCTTGCGGCCCGACAAATGAAAGATTGAGTGAATGGGTAGAGGTCTCCCACACTATTGTGGCGTGTAAGAATTTGCCCCGTATTGAGTTCTTTCACAGAAAAACCAAAAGGGTCAAATTCGACAGACACAGAATTATTGCTAGTGAATTTTCTAACAGAGATTAAGTTTTTAATGATGTTAGGTGTGTATAGGACGTGGTTTAGGGAGAAAGGCGGGTGTGTATGTTTGGTGTGTGTGTTACCGTAACCTTCAATTGGAATGCGATGACCATTGCCGACAGTAATAAATTGAGGACACTTTAACCGACGTAGTTGAGATAGGTTACCTGACGACCGGGTGAGGTGAGATATGGCTCCGATGTCCATGTACCAATTGTCGTCGGGTCGTTGAAGGTTCACGGTGGTGTAGGCCTGCCCAAATCGGTCGGGGACAGTGCATTGGCTGCTTCTTCTGCCGTGCGCCGTTGTTGTTCTTTATTCTTGCGAGCAGTCTTTGTCTTCTTGCCGTGCTTGCCGGCTGGCCGGTCTTCGCTGCCGCCTGCTGCAGTGCTTCTTGGTGCTTGGTCTTTAGTCTTCTTCCGCTTGCTTGCGCGTTCTTCTTCTTCGCTTCGCGCGATTCTTCTTCTTCTTCTTCTTGGTGGGTGATCGCAACCAGGTGGTGCTTTCTTCTTCGCTTGGACATGCTTGTGTGATGGCTGGTTGCCGCCGGCCGCAGTGTTGCCATCCCGTCAACGGCTAACGCCCGTTGATTATGTTCCTCTTGTTTAGCACGTCTAGTTTCTTCCAACAATAGTTGTGAACGTGCCTTGTTGAAACTTGGGAGAGGGTCGGCTTGTTGAATCATTGTTGCGAGTGTGTCATATTCACCTTTCGATAAACCCGCAACAAGTTGAAGCACCATCTTGGTTTCGAAACGAAGTCCCGACGTTGGATAGTTGATCGGTTATGAGTTTCGATTGCTTACAATATTCGGACATGTTGTTAAAATTCTCGAGGCGGGTATTGTTGAATTGCTCTTCCAAATACACAAACCGAGTATTTTTATTGTCCTGAAAAGATTTCTTCTAGCCGGACCCAAAGTTCACGTGCCGTAGCACCTGTTTTCATGATAGTGCATAACAGATCTTTGGAGATGGTGCCGTAGATCCATTGTTTGACGATGGCGTCAAGACGACGCTTGATTGAGTCCGTAACATCGGTGGGACGAGGAACGCATTCGTCAATGTGATCGAGCACGTTGTATGCACATGCATGAATGTAGAATAGTTCCATCCACATGGAATATTGATAGTCTTCTTGGTCAAGAATTATAGGGATAAAATTTTTGATGTTGTTAACGGCGAATGCCAGATGAGAAGAAGATACCGAACGTTGAGAGGGGTTTTCAAGTGTGCCGGTGGATGAAACGAAATTTGTGAGGGAAGACATGGTTGCCGCCTGTCGAGGAAGGGAATTTTCTGGTTTGGCCGAAATATGGAGGAAGAAACCAGATTTTTTTTTTTTTCCGTGAAATCGAAAAAAAAATCGATTTCGGAATGAGGATTTAGGTTTTAGGCTCTTGATACCATGAAAGATAAAATAATTTCCCTTGGGGATTCCTTTCATTATTCACAATATATATAGCTGTACAAATATTGATTCCTAATATGGTACGAATCCTAACTTACCTTACAAAGGTTGATTCCTAATACAATTAGAATCCTAAGTTACCTTAAATATACATCTATCATAATTACAAAATATACAGAGAATATTCGGAGAATATTCGCTAATAAATTTACTAGTATGATAGATTCCGAGATCATAATCATCGTCGTGTTCTTCATCGTCATGCTCATCATCATGAGCATCGTCATGCTCAGACAGTCGGTCTGTCTTGTTCCAAATGATAAGCAATTCTCCTGTGATTGATTTAGCCAAATATACATATTTTAGGCCAGAATCAGTAATATAATGAAGCTCACTATCACAAGGCCGAATATGATGAGCAGTGTTGTATTTTACTATGTTGATTAATTTCATCTTCACCTCGCAACAACCAGGCTTGAGAACGACGACATGATTGATCTCGTCACTAATTCTCGTGTCCTTAATAGTGTTAAGATCGTCATCGTCATAGGAAACAAAAGTGTATAACACACCATTGTTAAATAACATGGTTTCATAGCAGCTAATTGCTCTACCCGCATCAAATATTTCCCACGATCTCTCTTCTTCTGTAACTCCAATGTCACAATTACAGAATGCCAAGATTTCATTGGAGAAGTCCAGAAAAGCGGCGACGACTATGAGATTTGTGGTCGAATCATCGGTGATTGAAAATATGTGAACCATATTGACCATTACTGCGATTGTATGTTGCTTAAAATATGGGGAGGATGGCAATGTGGTCAATGGTGGAAGTTTGACATCGATTTCGGAAATAGGGTCGAAAAGGAACATGTCGGGTTATGGCTAGGTCCAAAGAACAAGAATCAACCAACCATTAGAAGTGGCACAACGAATGTAGCACCACGAGCTACTTTAGGGTATTTATTCAAGATATGATTAGGCGCTTTAAAAGAATAAAAACGGCTATCCGACAAGCTATAGAAGTTGAATCTCGTATGATCGTTATACGCGCAATCTTTGAGTGCAAAAGCCAAGGCGCTTCGAGATCATGTGATGGCTTATGATCAGCAAGCATTGATCTCCATGACTTGCAAACGGCACTCATGCGTACATAGTCACTGATGCTTATTACTTTTTTCACTATCATTCCCATGATTTCGATGAGGATGTCTTCTTCCCATATGCTTCTAAGGGTAGCCATTAATTCGTATTGAGAGATTGAGAGAGTCAGAGATGAAGGATGCGTTTTCAGTAAAAAAATGGAAGCTATGCGAGTTGAAAACCCTACCCAAAGTTTAGTCGAATATATTGTAAGAATCGATATATTCAATTCTTCCTTATTTGAAACATGTAAGAATCTTACTATTTTTTTCGTTCAAATTACGACTAGGCCCAAGCCCAGAGGCTCAGGCCCAGTCCATTTGTACTTCACTTTTGCTTCAGCTAGTGTGGCTGAAAGGAGTAAGGGCATTAAATGCCTGCTCACCGTCATACCACCCCAAGGTGAGGCTACCCCCCCCCCCCCCCCCTTTTACTTTTTCTGATAGCATTAATTACTCCTTGTCCGATTTGCATTTTGAATCTTCCATTTCTATTGGTTGAGAACCATTTTTGGAGGATTTTCCCTCCAAAGGGAGTTCTCCCACATTGATCTTATGGGTCTCGGCTAGGGTTTTGTTTCCCCTATAAATACAGACCCCTATTCTCATTGTTAACGGTCAGAAAAACTTGATTCAAAGCCTAATCGAGTTTAAATTAGCTAATTTGAATTAAGTTGGGATCCAAACTATTTTAGGGAACCCAGAATTAGTTTAAATTATTTTAAATCTACTTTCCTTTAGTTTTCTATTTAGTTTTAAATTATGTGATATGTTCTTGTGTGTTATGTGACTGATTAAGTATGCTTAGTTAAGATTAATGGTTGTTTGTGTCCCTATGTTAATATTCATCATGTTTTGTTTAGTTGTAATTACTGTCGTTGTTCATTATTGTGATTATTTGTATATGATTAACTAGACAAATGCTTGTTGTGTTAGTTCTGTTCATATACAAGTCATTTAGTTAACTTAATACCTAGTATAAAGTCTATTTAATCCTGTATATGTTGTTTAGTGGTTAACATGCTAATATAGGTTCTGCTTTAGTCAAATATGAGTTGAGAAGGTTATATGGTACCCAAATGATATCAGTTTAAGCTAGTTCAATTAGTAAGTCCAATATATGATTGTATGGCTTGTGTAGTTAAATATGTTGTTCATGTTAATCTAAGCTTTGTCAAATCAGGTATAAATCTGGTTATGATGAAATGATACCTAATATGCCTTGTAAAGTTGTGTTGTTTCGTGCAAGATCTGTTTAGCTTAAGTAAACCACTCAAATGACTTTGAAGTGAATTAAAACATGCAGTATTAGCCTTGTTTAGTTTGGTTTTTCTTTTCTTTATGAACAATGGGTTCCAATGTGCTTAAACTAGAATGTTTTGGGTTGATTTAGGACTGTTAGGATTCATATTTGTCTGGATAGTTTATAGATGTTCATGATGGTTTAAAATGATTGATATGATCAAGATAACGTGTGATGTGTTAGTTTAAGATATTTCATACCATGTATAGGTTGACTAAACCAGTAAGGTCTCTAATAGATCAACTGGGAACTTGTTCTGGCTAAGAACAAATGATCTAGGATAGTAGTTTTGAAACTCAGTTGTATTGGGAATGGTCTGCCTGTGTCAAAACATAAGCTTAACATATGGTCTGATGAAATGTTCAAACTTGTCTGGTTGTACAAATGTGGATATTGTTGACCTGTTTGCTTGTCTAGTATCTCTGTTGGCCTAGAATTCCTATGTATGTGTTTTGAACCATGAAAAATGCCATGTGCACATCTATTTCAGAGGTTTTATTTAATGCCATCATGCATACTTGCCCATTTCAATATGACCTTGTCATGTTTATATCACTTGGCCTGGGATAGAAATGCATTGAACCTAAAAGAGACATTCCAGATTGTCCTAACTCCAAATGTGTAGTGTATGAGTGTGTAGATGTCTTTCCTGACCCCTTCTTTATTATAAATGCATGCATGTTTGACTAAGTGATCAAAGGACCACTTTATGTCTACTATTGTAGAAACTGAGCCCAACTTGGAGCCTACATAGCCTTAGATTGGTTAACTTCAACATATGAGCTGCATGAATAACATTGTTAGGGGTAGACTTCTTTGTTTTATCCAGAAATCATATATGTATGTTTTTTAAATTATTATTGTATGCACGTCTTTCTGAGGCCCTATCTGCCTTAAATTGTGTTGTGTGCGACTTCTATTGTGTAGTTAGCCCATGTTTAGGTTAAAAATGATCTGATGTGTTAAGAGCCTGGCTCAGTTGGCTTGTCTTGAATCTAAATCATGTTTCGACTTAACCAAGGCTTGTTTACATAATCACTGAGGTGTTTAGTTGTCTTCCCTACCCCTGGCATGCCCCCCCCCCCCCCCCCCCCCCCATAGACATGTCTAATGGTCTAACTTGTATCTACTCAGGTTATATGAATTGCCTATGTTTATCTGTGAAGTGTCGATCAAAATCAATGTTAGGAAGGATGCTTGCATGTTTCAGCCTGTTCTTGTTTTATCTTTATGGCTTCCCTTGCTTATGTGAGTACTGAAACAATATCCCTGGCCAATTTTCTATGAGCTAGATGTAGATGATGAGAGTGGTTTGCCTCCAGATATATAGAACTTAGCTTGCAACTTATACACTCTAATAGGATAGAAAAAGCTATGGGCAATTGTATTGATTTGTGCTTTGAAATTCTGAATAATACGTAAGTGTGATTAAAACTAAAAAGAAACTTGAAATAAGGACATTTTGAAGATTTATATGGTATGCATGAGCTACATATTATCTGTTTGCTGGCAGTTGCTTTATCTCAATACTTGTTTTGTTTATGAAGCCATGATGATATATCACTAGGTATATAGACGGTATACCAAGTATACATACCCATATATCAAGTGTATATCAGCATGAATATCTGGTATATCACCCATGCCTGTCATGCTAAGAACGCCTTTTGGGCCTAGCTCATTTCTTGCTACCTGTTTTGCCTATTTCACATGGACATATCTTCTGGGCTTCGTTATGTATGTTGTGCTCTGTTTGGTGCTTTCTTTACATGCCTCAATTGGGCCTAGCCCAACTGAATGTTCTTTTTATCTTCACTTTGTTTATGGTGGGTTCTGGGTGCGTCTAACTAGGCTCTTCCTTTTCCCCTCTTCTTGCATCGGCCACCCCTCGATGAGATGGGCCCTTAATGGGCTCATCACTTCATCCAGCTGAGATTCAATCGTCCATGAGCATTGCACACCTAGCCGGTTGGGCTGAGGCCCAATCAGAGATATATTGGATCGAGTTAGACGAAAAGGGAACCTAATGTTTGCATGAAGGCCAATCTATGGATAAAAATAGCCAATTGGTGGGCTTTGTAATAAACTACGTTAATAAATAGTGGAACTTATTATGATTGGAATCTAGGATAGGCAAATGATACGTAAATCGTTTAGTTGAGATCGCCAAAATAGTTTTCATAGTTTGTTTTTAAATTCTGGAAATGAATAAGAATAGCGGATTGTTTAGGAAAAAAATAAGGACTGATTTGGACATTGGAAGTTGGAAGTAAAAAACTGATTTTTTGACTAAGTGTTAAAATGATTTTAGCCTTTGAAGTTAAATTTGGGTTGATGATTAAAGGACCCAAATGTTGCGCCTGAGTGACAAATGGACTACTGGAAATTGGACTAAAAAATGAATACCTTTTGGTTTAATTAGGACTAAAAAATGAATACCTTTTGGTTTAATTAGGGTCTGGGCTAAGCCCAAATAGGATTAGGGGAGTTTGACAAATAAAACATGTTTTGGACTTGAGTTGACTTGAACGTTTTGGGAAGTTAGAATATGGTATTGACTATGGGAATATGGCATGCTAAAGAATAAAAGAAAAATTATTTTCTTACTATCCCTTTCCAAAAACCATACTTTTCTTTTTCAAATAGAACTATATCACTTTGGAAATTTAAAAAGGTTTTAAATAAAGGTGCAAGTGTAAAGAATAATCACAATAGTTGGACTAAATCTGGAGTTTTACTCAAATTCACACTTGAGTGTTCTTAGTCCGAAAATTAAATTGATTAAACATCTTGTGCATACTTTTTTAGCGGAAGATTTCAACGTTTTGTTTTAAACAAAACCTTGAGCTTTCTGAAGGCATGAAAGAACAAATTATTTTGTGGATTTTAAACCTTAAGCAATTTTATCATTTTTGAAACACATGCTATAGAAATCGTAGGTCAACCGTATTCTACGGATTCTTAATATCGGAGTGCTAATACCTTCCTCGAGAGATCACCAGAACCCTTACTTGACTCTCGGTTTAGATAGGATATTTCAAAGGAATTTGAATAAAACTATTAACACTGGTTTTCCTAATTTACCTAAGCATAATTTGTTTTGTAGATGCCTCCCAATTTGAAATTTGACATGGTTGTTGAATCACCCGAGATGTTGAAAATCTGGTGGTCATGGCTGAGTGCCGCACAACAAAAGAAAGTAACGAACTGTCTAGGACACCTTCCTCCCTTATGACTATGAAAGGCAATCCCGACCTCTTAGAAGTCCTTACTAGGTATTGGGACAATAAAAGAATGGTCTTTAGGTTCGGAGACTTTGAGATAACCCCAACCTTAGAAGAGATTTGTGACTGCATAGACAATGTAGATACTTGTATGAGGAAGAGAAAGAAACCCAACCACAACCTTCTAGTACCCCATAAGCCAACTCCCGGTGAGATTCTTAAGATGTTATCTCTAGCTAGCGCCAATTGGATATTCAGCCCAATCGTATCGTTTAAGGATCTCCACACCCGGTTTGGGTCTACCTCGGGGTATGTAGAGCATTTTGTAAAATTTTACTCATTTGTTGCTTGGGAAGATACCCGACCTCAAACGTTCGCTATATGCCTTCTAAGAACCATGGTGTTTCCCAAAGACCGTTATCAAGTCATAGATATCGGTTTATCTTTGTCACCCATGCTATCTTTCATGGCATAACCACTAACAGGGAAACCAAATACTATGACCTAGTCCAAGTCATCCTGTCCGACATTTACCGAGCCTTGGGAAGTTCAACATCTCTGAGTTGAGGTTAAAAGCCTTAGAGATGACATCAGAGACTCTAACTCTCTTTAATCTTCCCTCAGATTACGTTTGCAGGATGTTGATTTATTGAGGGACCAGGAGAATTCTCTCCAAGTATTAAACTCTTCATACATGACCCTTCAGGAAAAAAAGGCTAGGCTAGAAGCAGATTTGGCCACTGCCCGGAAGCATTTTATCTCTTCGGAGAACACCATAACTGAGCTCTAAGCCAAATGTCGGAGGTGGAAGCTCCGCATAGATCTGGCCATTTTTAAGACTCGCGTAGATACCCTTGAGGAAGACAGTGATTGATCTCCCTTTTAAAATTCTAGATACGCAGATCGATCTTCATGACGTTGAGTTATCCTTAGAGGAGCTACGCAGAGATAAAAATGATTCTGATGTGGAAGCTAATGATGTCCCCCTGCCTAACCTTTTGGTCTTTTTTTATGATATCACTGAAACAGCCCGACGGATCATGGAGCGAATGTTTCGTAACCTTTCGCATGAGTTTATTTTTGCTTTGCTTTTTATGCAACCGGGTCATTTTCGGGCCGGTAGTTCTTTTTAATCGGGCTAGTTTTAGCCCGGTAAAAATATCAATGAATGAATTCCCTTCTCACAATTTGTTCAAGGTTTTCATTTCATGTTTTATTTATAGAAGATAATTTGCACTACTCCTATAAATTAATTTGATGATTGCGACTTCACCATTTAATAATTTCAAGAAAAATTGTAAAGCATGTTTTTAACTTAATAATATCTAGTCCTTGAAGTTTTTTAACAAATTTTTATCAAACTTGAATTATTTTGAAAGATGTATTTTTCACCTTCCATTCGGGATTTACATGGCCTTTGCAGTTGGTTTTGGAATTTTCTTGGTTCCGATCAATTTCTCACCCCCGTACTTTGAGCAACCAGAGCCCTAACCTTTTATTTTCTGTTAAGATTTTTAATAAGAGAGGGCCCTTATTTTTAATGGTGCTGTAGAAAAGGATGTCTCATATTTATAATAACACACGTTTTTATGCTCTTGATGGCAAAGATTTATTAATCATTAAAGGAGAATTTTATTGATTTCTTTAACTTGTATTTGTAAAGATAAGTGGAAGAATAATTTGGCTGCCATCAGTATGGCCACTCCGGTTATATTTTTGCAATTTTTGATGATCTGAGAAGTTCCCAGTAATGCGTATCTGGAAAGTTCCTAGTAATGAGTGTTTTTTCCTTGAAGCTCTGAATCTATCCTCTTGGTATGAGTGTATACGCCCCCAGTGCTTGGGTGTTCAGACCATGGATCCCAAGACAATGGAGAACAATCTTCTCGTAGCAAGAACCTTAATATGCTTTTATTGATGTTGCCTCATTAAAAACCTTGTCGGAAAAATCCAATTGGGACAAAAACCAAACGAAGGAAAAAAAGAGTGCAGCGAATGTTTGCCTTACTAAACATAATATTGTTTTAGATGACTTACGTTTCAATTGCTAGGAAGTTTATTCCCATCTTGGTCACAATTGGTAAGGATCCTTTGTCGGCGATCCCGGTGACTATATACAAATCCTCATAGTTTGCACCTAGTTTTACTGCATTAGGTTCTTTTGTGCTTTGAGTTACCCTCCGGAGCACCAAGTCTCCGAGTTTGAAATGTTAGAGATTTGTGCACCGACTGTAATATCTCTCCATTCTTTATTTTTGGGCTACTATCCGGATGTATTTAAGATCCGGATAGTCTTCAAAATCTCCAAATCCTTCCCATCCGCACCGAATTAGTTGTTTCTCTTCCCGGAGATACCTCAAGCTTGGAGTCCCAACTTCTACCGGAATTAAGGCCTCTGTACCATAATCAAGGTTTAGGGAATTTCTCCGATACTTGTCTTTTCCGTGGTCTTGTATGCCCATAGTATCTCCGTAGCATGGAAGGCCGCTTTTCTTTGCCGCTTCCAACATCTTCTTCAAGTTCTCGAGTTATAGCCTTATTTGTCGACTCCGCTTGACCATTCTTACTTGGTATGATAGGGAGTGAAGGTGATAGCTTGATGTTCAAGTCATCCAAACTTCGTAACTTTGGTTCCAATAAAATTACGGCCGTTGTCACAAGCTATCTCTTTTACGGCCGTTGGCTCCAATAACTTTGACTTGGTTATTCTTCATTTTGTTGGCAGTGTCTTGGATAGTCCAAGTAGATTTGCTGATCTGAGCAGTCTTCAGAAGCAAGGTAACAGAGAATGGAGTATTGAGAAGTAAGGTGACGGTGACAGTGAATAAAGATTAATTTCATAGGTGCATGGACTCGTGGCTTTAATCAAGGAATGCACTGAGAGCTATTGCAGGATTTGTTGAGCCTAATTCATCGCCGACACTATGAAGATCCTACGCAGAGTGTGGAACGCTGATCGACCTGGTAATTTCGGGCTTGTATTATGTTTGCTCTAGTTTTCGCGATATATTCTGGGGCGCCGTTTTTTTTTTGTAGGTGAGCAAGAGAGAATTGTAAACACAAACTCCCTATTTTGATTATAGTGAAATATGCAGCGCCAAAGTGGACGTAATTCTCGCATTGAGAGTGAACCACTATAAATGTGTGTTATTTATTTTTCGCTTATTTATTGTTTTTTGATTATGTCGGATTTGGGACTCAAATCCTAACAGGATTTTCAATCCCTTCTGTTTTTTCATGCATTCACCAAAATGTTGTTATGTCACTGTGGGCTAAAATCTTGCTGCTTAAGCGTACATTAAATGCTTGCTTTGCTCTCTCGTATGCCTTGTTTTTTCCTACCAAATGCCGCTTTATATTCTCAACTTTGGAAATGCTTCCTCCAAATCCACCCTAATTTTAATCATGTTTTAGAATTGTAAATTTTCCAAGAACATATAACAAGAAAGAAGCCAACATGAAACAAAGTGACATTTTAGTGGCAGTACCACCTATATGCGTTGATTCTGGTATTTGCCAAACATACAAAGTGTATGTATGTGATTATATGGATTACTACTAGTATAAAAGCACAAATCTCTAAAACGAAATATTGATTGAAGAAAATAACCTGTTATAAACAAAGTTACTTACCATACCTACAAATTACAATTACTCCTACCTTTTAGTAACAAATTTCAGTTATTTAAACTGACGGTGTAATGAACTTTCTTTGCTATGAGTATAATTTAACATGTACTAAACACGTTACGAATTACCATACCTACCATGATTCAATTAATGAACTTCTGCACATGATTCAATTAATCAACTAACTACTTGTGATTTATAATTACTTTTTCCACAAGCTTGGACATTAAAGTTACAAAGTTTTATTAGAGGTAAACGCGGCACTTTATTGGCACTGAAGTTAAACCAACAAGAGTTGCACCAATGAGAGCGGCTTCTAAATCTAATGTTAAATGACGATTAAAGTCTTATTTTGGATTTGGAACATTAGATCAAGTAAATACACAAAAAGCTTTTCAAAGGCTTACAATGTTACATAGGAAGCACTATTATTTTTATCATTGCATTTGATTGACTGATTGAATCGAGGAGCAAATTGCCATAGAAGTCGTAACATATTTTCAGCGTAATTTGAAACTCGAAAATATTGATATGTTGCACCATGCTCCAATCTAATTCCTAATTAATGACCAAAATTTAGCTCTACGTACCAGGTTGTACGAGTGCCGTGGTTCGGATGGTTTTTCGTGCTAGCTGGGACGTAATTGTTAAAGATACACATGCTCCGGTCAAGTCATTCTTTGATGGTCATATTCTCCCTAAATCAAATTTGGTCTTATTACACAAAAAGAAAATTGTGCCATCTTTTTCTTACATGAGACCAATTAGTTTGAATAAGGTGTTTTCAAGATGTATTCACAATAAATTACTGATATTCGATCGCGGGGAAAGTAGTCCAATGTTGTTCTTAAATTGGATAATCGAAGGCATACGAGCTTGGAATTTTCTCAGTGTGGTGAGTTTTCCTGGTTAGTGAAATGACCCCGTAGATATGATACTACCTTTTGTAATGCCTAAGCATGATTAAAAAAGGTAATATTTGTCTATCAGTCATTGACAAAAGTATCCATATACGTTACAGGAGTTACTGAATTTGATAATGCAGAGATTTCTGTTCTTGATAGTGATCTTAGGAATGTTGAAAGTTGAAATTCATAAAAAGTATGTCCGTTTCTTTTCTTATCTCCTTGGTGATTTCCATTTTGAAGAGGTTTCCTTTTTTAGTCACGGGCTGCTCCTTTGACAATTTTATGCATGTATTAGTTATTTATAATCTTTGTCGTTAGTGAACTTATTTCTGTTTCAGGTAGGTGATAGTAGTATCAATTCAAAATACATAACATAGACGCATATATT
Source organism: Anisodus tanguticus (assembly GCA_034509755.1). NCBI lineage: Eukaryota > Viridiplantae > Streptophyta > Magnoliopsida > Solanales > Solanaceae > Anisodus > Anisodus tanguticus. The sequence goes on along the minus strand of CM067540.1, from coordinate 7,607,238 downwards.
ATTTTTCCTCTTGTTCTTAAAGCTATTTTGTTATACTATTTCTTTTTAAATTTTTTGTAACACGGCTGACTTTTTATTCACTTCCACTTCCTGTACAAGGCTTATAAAAGTAGAGTCTATGGAAGCTGTAAAATCAATTTACCATACTGTTATTTAATGATTTCTTTTAGAGGTTTTAATAATCAAGAGTTTTTATTTTGTGATGGTCAAATGCAGGAACTTAAACAACGGATACAAAAATAGCTGCCAAGATATCACATTGTTAATAAGGGGAGCAGAAGATCAACAATATTACATTGTTAAGGAGTGATTGGTTTACAACAATGTTTAGTTACCTTGTACATTAGATACTTTCATCTTTTACAAGTTGTTATATGGGTTGGTGTGCTACAAATATTGTCCATACATTGTTTTAAGTTTGATAATTCTTTATAAGTATCTTCTAATTAATTGTTCTTCTGATTTTTACTTTGATGTTATAAAATAATAATTGATCACATACACGGATTAAGGTCTCCTTTACTTGCAATTATTGTATCTTTGCCGGCAATAACAAAAGTCACAAAATATGTATTGCATTTCTAAGGTGTTTTAATGGCAATAGTAATGGAGGAGCAGTCAATAGGCATTGGTCGTCTTGGCCAAAGATGTGCTTGCTGAAACAGGAAGGATGAGTGGGTTTTCGATCTTTATTTGATAATATATCAAATGCTCTTTTTGCAAAGCGTTGGTGGAGGTTTCTTACCAACAATTTGTTGTGGTAGAACTTCATATGGAATAAATATTGCAAACAAGTACCTCCTACTATGTTGAAATATATGGAAAGGGCGATCGCAGTTTGAAAAATATGTTGCAAGCTCGGGACTTGTTAGAGCACGACATTTGGTGGGTAATTAAAGGTGGAAATTGTAGTACATGGGTACGACAACGGGAAAATTCTATTCTTATTCTACTCCCAAAATCCTATTCTATTTGTACAAGAATTCTACAATTATAGCCATGTTAATTATATACAACAACCTTACCTAAAATAAGCTTCCAAAACCGTGATATACAAGGTTATGTATACCGTGTATATCACGGTCCAAATCAGCCAAATCATCTTGTGTTTCGGTGATATACACGGTATATACAAGACATTATATATGCCGTGTATATCACAAATATACTTTCAAAGGGTGGCGGGGCTGGAACGAACAAATTTTTTTGAGCAATTTCCCTGCGGATATTGCTCATCATAATTTGGAAAAAATTAAGTTCACTCAGGTCCCTGGACAGCTGGATAAACTATGGTGGAAAATTAATAGTACGGGCAAAAATTAATAGTCGCGAAATAATCCAAAATTTATTTGTCTTCCATCGTCGTTCATCCCTCTAAATCTATGACCACTACAACAATGAATGTTTCCATGAGTTAAGGGTAAAAAACACAACTCAGGTATTATTTCTTTATAAAGTAATACTTGAGGTGTGTTTTTAACTCTCGTCTCATTTTTCCACTCTAAAAGTACCGCCAAAAGATCATTGTTACTGAAACATGTAATTACTTTAATGACTAGGGGAAACATATACGTTCAATTTTGTGAAACCGTATGTTCCTAATTTTTCTTTCCCTTTATTTAGTACTTATCTTGAATCCGTGTCTAGGATAATCTTCCCAAACCGTTGAAAACACCACTTCACGGCCAAGAGATTTGCATATGCATATGTTTGGACCCCTATATATGTATTTAGCCTGGCCATCCCAATATCAATTTGAACTCATCTAAATATCAATTTGAACTCATCTCAATATAAAACTGGACAAATCAATATAATAATTATAAAATAAGTGTTACGGCAGTATCTTTAAAATAACTCACCAACACTTGACTTTTTGTTTAATATTCATCGATTAAGAAGTAGTGTCAACTTTATCTTGACATAAACACTGGTACAAATAGTCGGCAAAGAACGGGAAAAAAAAAAGAACAAGGAAACGCCACTAATATAAATAAGGGGAAAGTAAGTTTCAACCATTACAAAGTAATGGAAGACCACAAAGCAGACGGAGACAATCAAAACACATTATGGGTGTGTTCGGTATGAATGAAAATGTTTTCCACGGAAAATAAGCGAAGTTTCTTACTTATTTTCTTGTGTTTGATACGTCAGTAAAGAGATATTATCTCAAAAGCATTTGTACATATAATTTAGACAAAAGACTTTAGGAGGAGAGGGTGGAGGCTGGCAGGGGTGAAGATGGGATGTGTTGGAAGGTGTGGGTAGACACAATGAACGTGGAATGTCACTTGTGAAACTTGTTTTAATTTCATGAGTATGGGTATTAACTTGGATACAACAGATCAAACAAGGAAAAAATGGAAAACGTTTTCTATTTTAATTTCTTCCATACCGAACAAACATAATATGAGTACTATTTGAACCTAACTTAACAGTTCATGAGTATGATCTGAACATCCAAAACTTGATAACACATATAACATGGCATCAACGGTACTAAGCAACTCACAAGTCACAATTATGAACGATTGTACCAAGAGCGAAAAGGTGTTAATTTAATTGCGAAGTCGTGGTTGAAACCACAATGGTGGGTTAGGGAAAGGTCGTTTGATCCTTCCTTCTTGAATACAGTAAATACCTGATTGGCGATAACGGGTTAGCGATTTCACGTAGAGAGTATGAAGCGCATCCACAGTAAAATAGATGCTATTTGCTTGGCATCCATTGCCACTTCTTGCAGGAACTGAGAAGGAATTGCTATTTGGTGACACAAATAGTGTTTGATCGCCCAAACTAGTGATAGATTCAAAGTCTTTACCTGTTTTGTAGAAACCTTCATATCGCTCGATCATTAATTTACTAGTATGATAGATTCCGAGATCATAATCATCGTCGTGTTCTTCATCGTCATGCTCATCATCATGAGCATCGTCATGCTCAGACAGTCGGTCTGTCTTGTTCCAAATGATAAGCAATTCTCCTGTGATTGATTTAGCCAAATATACATATTTTAGGCCAGAATCAGTAATATAATGAAGCTCACTATCACAAGGCCGAATATGATGAGCAGTGTTGTATTTTACTATGTTGATTAATTTCATCTTCACCTCGCAACAACCAGGCTTGAGAACGACGACATGATTGATCTCGTCACTAATTCTCGTGTCCTTAATAGTGTTAAGATCGTCATCGTCATAGGAAACAAAAGTGTATAACACACCATTGTTAAATAACATGGTTTCATAGCAGCTAATTGCTCTACCCGCATCAAATATTTCCCACGATCTCTCTTCTTCTGTAACTCCAATGTCACAATTACAGAATGCCAAGATTTCATTGGAGAAGTCCAGAAAAGCGGCGACGACTATGAGATTTGTGGTCGAATCATCGGTGATTGAAAATATGTGAACCATATTGACCATTACTGCGATTGTATGTTGCTTAAAATATGGGGAGGATGGCAATGTGGTCAATGGTGGAAGTTTGACATCGATTTCGGAAATAGGGTCGAAAAGGAACATGTCAGGGTTATGGCTAGGTCCAGCAACAAGAATCAACCAACCATTAGAAGTGGCACAACAGAATGTAGCACCACGAGCTACTTTAGGGTATTTATTCAAGATATGATTAGGCAGTTTAAAAGAATAAAAACGGCTATCCGACAAGCTATAGAAGTTTAATCCTGTATGATCGTTATACGCGCAATCTTTGAGCTGCAAAAGCCAAGGGGCTTCGAGATCATGTGATGGCTTATGATCAGCAAGCAGTGATCTCCATGACTTGCAAACGGCACTCATGCGTACGTAGTCACTTATGCTTATTACTTTTTTCACTATCATTCCCATGATTTCGATGAGGATGTCTTCTTCCCATATGCTTCTAAGGGTAGCCATTAATTCGTATTGAGAGATTGAGAGAGTCAAGAGAATAAGGATGCGTTTGCAGTGAAAAAATGAAAGCTATGCGAGTTGAAAACCCTATCCAAAGTAGGTTTTACGATGGTACCCTATCCAAAAGTAAATTTTAGAAGGGTAGGTTTTAAGATGGTACCCAAAGTTTAGTCGAATACATTGTAAGAATCGATATATTAAATTCTTCCTTATTTGAAACATGTAAGAATCTTACTAAGATTTAGGACTTTAAAAGGACATACGACGATAATTCATTGAACGTGGTTCTTATGTTTCACTTTTCAAACCTTAATGATTTTCTTTCTTCTTTTATTTTTGGTGGTTTTCTTAATTAGTCTACTTGTTGGCTGGCATTTCGTGGTTACCTTTTTTTCCTTGTTATTAAAAAGGATGTTTTCACAAAATAAATAACGTAATAAATATTTCGTATGCTTTCAATTGGTAAAAATTCCAGCCTTCCTTTTTTGGCAGGATTCCCTCTTAGTTCGAATTATTAAATCTTTCTTTATTTCAGCCGTAAGAAAACTAAATATTTTAGGAGTTTAAAACTGAATAAAATTAACCTTTTGTAAATCTTTTCTTTAGTTGTTAACATTGTTTAGTCAATTGCAAACTGCATAGAGATGTAAAGCAACAAAGCAGGAGCTTACGATTATTGCCGAAGTTCTTGAACTTTTGAAAGTGTAAGGCTTGGATTTAATTTTAGAATTGAAAATTTGAAATACTATTTGATTTCTTTACTTATTTATTGTATCGAGAACTTTTTGTTATCTATTTGTAAGTTTTATCCGTATAAGTTTTGCTTGCTATTGTGCCATAAATTGGAGAAAAATTAAAGGTAGCAAACAATCACGTGTATTTGATACTCCAGATCTTGGGTTGGACGATGTACTCCATACAAATTTTACAATGAGTGTTAAACGTGCACGTGCTTTGTAATTTTTGTTATTTCCCTGATGAATAGTTTCATTGCGCTTCGCATTATAGTCCACAACACTACACTCAAGCACTGCAAATTAATGCTCCATTGAAGATGTAAGATTGGACTAATAACGATCGTCCGTTGGAATTCAAACCGTTCACCTGATCTTTTGCGATCATCGGAACCTCGCATCCTTCCATTGCCCCTCCCCCCCCCCCCCCCCCGCCCGGTCCAAATTATGCTCCACCGGTAGCACCGTAACTCCGACATGGATTCAACTCATCATCACTTACCACGTGTCATGACATAATTCATCCAACTGTACCTTTAATTTTGACATACACATATAGTCCCCGCACTTTTTGAACGTGTCCTTCGCTCTCCCAGAAAGTAGATTTAACATCGGACTAATGAAAACCCTACACTTTAGCGGAAAAACTGGTCAAACGTAATGTCTCCTTAATGTTTTTGAAATTGCGGCAACTAACCATTCGCTCCAATCAACTTGAAGTGATGCAATGATCATATGTGTCTTTTCATTTCCCAAATGTTACTTTTTCATTGATAAATAGGAGTTCGCAAATCTTCCTTAGAAGGCAATTAAATTTTTCTCCAAATTATGCCGTGTATACCATGTATATCGCAGATATACTTACAGGGGCAGGGCTGGAACGAGCAGACTGTTTTGAGCAATTTCCCTGCTGATATTGCTCATCGTAATTTGGAAAAAATTAAGTTCACTCAGGTCCCTGGACAGCTGGATAAACCATGGTGGAAAATTAATAGTACGGGCAAAAATACTGTGAGTAGTGCATGGAATTACATGTGGGAAAAAGATACGCCTATGGATACTTAAAGCTCGAAAAATAAACAATCAACTTTAGCCAAATTTTGTGCTTAAAGTTGGTTATAGGAATTAAGATTGTCGCAAGTTTTATCTTTTGGCACTACTCGATTTTTTTGTTTCGTTATTTATAAAGAGTTCCCGCTAAGCTCACTGCTTAGCGGTATTCGATTATAAAAATAAAAGAGTTTTTGTTACACTAATGTGAACTCGAGGCTGAATTATATGCAAACTATAAGTTGTTGTTTAACTAATAATTTACAAGGCAACAAGGCTCGAGTTTGCCTTTGGACAATGAGAAATAATCCATATTTGTCCTTGAATTTCACGAAATAATCCAAAATTTATTTTTCTTCTATCGTCGTTCATCCCTCTAAATCTATGACCACTACAACAATGAATGTTTCCATGAGTTAAGGGTCAAATACACAAACTCAAATATCATTTCTTTATAAAGTGATACTTGAGATGTGTTTTTAACTCTTGTCTCATTTTTCCACTAAATATTTTGGCAGGATTCCCTCTTAGTTCGAATTATTAAATCTTTCTTTATTTCAGCCGTAAGAAAACTAAATATTTTAGGAGTTTAAAACTGAATAAAATTAACCTTTTGTAAATCTTTTCTTTAGTTGTTAACATTGTTTAGTCAATTGCAAACTGCATAGAGATGTAAAGCAACAAAGCAGGAGCTTACGATTATTGCCGAAGTTCTTGAACTTTTGAAAGTGTAAGGCTTGGATTTAATTTTAGAATTGAAAATTTGAAATACTATTTGATTTCAATTTTAGAATTGAAAATTTGAAATACTATTTGATTTCTTTACTTATTTATTGTATCGAGAACTTTTAGTTATCTATTTGTAAGTTTTATCCGTATAAGTTTTGCTTGCTATTGTGCCATAAATTGGAGAAAAATTAAAGGTAGCAAACAATCACGTGTATTTGATACTCCAGATCTTGGGTTGGACGATGTACTCCATACAAATTTTACAATGAGTATTAAACGTGCACGCGCTTTGTGATTTTTGTTATTTCCCTGATGAATAGTTTCATTGCGCTTCAGTATTATAGTCCACAACACTACCCTCAAGCACTGCAAATTGAAGATGTAAGATTGGACTAATAACGATCGTCCGTTGGAATTCAAACTGTTCACCTGATTTTACAATGTCCAAATTCAAAAGAATCGTATTCATCAGAAGAAAAAAATCTTATTGTAATAATAATATAAAAAAATTAATGCTACATTTTCAGCTGTCAATATTTACTTGATCCGGAAATCATGGGATTCTAAGTTTTGAAATTTATGATTTTTTTATTCAATCTTCCTCCATAACGGTTGACATAGTTGAGAAGTCAAACAACTCTTTTTTTAATTATGATTTTTTTAACTCTTGTTTTATATTATGAATTATTAATTACTAGTAAGGGTTGCCCGTGCTAAACACGGGACTAACTGCAAATAGTTTGAACATTAACGCATCAGCTAATCATACACAAATTATTTTAAATGAGTAAACAAAAGGCAATATTAACTCTTTCTACCATCAACTATTATTGTCAAATTAGACATTGCGCATAACTCACACCCCAAAAGCTAGCTCGTGGGGTGAGAATTGTGATAAAATATTTAGTCATAATTGTGTATATTTTGTATAATAGGTGTATATTTAGTCATTTATTACCTCAAGTCTAACCTAAAATTATACTTGTATTATGGGTATATTTACTACCCCTTTGGAATGAAATAATCAAGGAAGATATCTCTTACATGATATCAGATTATAGGGAAAGTTTCTAAACCCTAAAGTTTTTCTCTCTTGACCGTCCCCCCCCCCCCCCTTGCCGCCGCCGACCACTTCCTTCCTCCTCCCTATTCTGTCAGCCATGTCTGACTCGAATTGAAATTTCCATCCTGCCCTCAATGTTTCAAACACTAAGTCTCATATTTCCATCACTCGTGAGATGGAAAATGTCCATTATGCAACGTGGGCGGAACTCTTCAAATTCATTATCGGTCACACAGGGTATCCATCACATAATTCCACCGGAAAATGGCAAGGAGAGTGCCGAAAACTGATGATGAAAAAGAATTATGGTTGACCCTTGATGCAACGGTTCTCCAATGGATTTATGCCACAATCTCGAGAGATTTGTTGCATACAATTATTGAACTCGACTCCATGACAATGAAGGCTTGGTGTCGATTATGTGACATATTCTAAGATAGTAAAAATTCCCGAGTCGTCACACTTGAGAAAGAATTCTCTACTGACATGGCGGATTTTCCTAACGCATCTGCATATTGTCAATGGCTCAAGGTTTTGTTGGACTAACTCAAGAACGTTGGGGCACCGGTAACCAACAATCGTCTCATCTTACAAACGGTTGCCGGCCTCACTAACGCGTATAGTGGCGTTGGTACACTCATCCGCCATATCTTATGATGTGAAACATATTTGTATATTCATGCATAACCCGATGGAGGATCACATGTATGCTCTCAAGCGCATTGTGCGCTATATCCAGGGCACTCTCGATCATGGCTTGCATCTTTATCCAGGGCACTCTCGGTCATGGTTGTGAAACATATTTGTATAGTGTGAAACATATTTGTATATTCATGCATAACCCGATGGAGGATCACATGCATGCTCTCAAACGCATTGTGCTCCATATCCAGGGCACTCTCGATCATGACTTGCATATTTATCTGTCTTCGACAACCACTCTCATTTCGTACACAGATACCGATTGAGGTGGATGTCCGGATACCATACGGTCCACGTCTGGTTATTGTGTCTTTCTGGGTAACAATTTGATATCGCGGTCTTCCAAAAGGCAAGCTACCTTGTCTAGGTTCCGTGCCGAAGCAGAATACCGGGAGTTGCCAATGTGATTTCTGAATCTTGTTGGCTACGTAACTTTCTCCTGGAGCTCCACTGTATTGTTCTGAACGCGACATTGGTTTATTGTGATAATATTAGTGCAATTTATCTCTCAGAGAATCCGGTTCAAAGATCAACGCACTAAACATATTGAGCCGAATATTCACGTTGTTCATGAAAAGGTTGTTCGTGGACAAGTACGTGTCTTACATGTCCAGTCATGCTATCAGATTGCCGATATTTTTACAAAAGGTCTTCCGCTGGTTATTTTATGAAGATTTTCGGGACAGTCTCAACATCCGCCGACATCCCTCTTCGACTGTGGTGGTGTGATAGAATATGATAGAATATTTAGTCATAATTGTGTATATGGTAGGTGTATATTTAGTCATTTATTACCTTAAGTATAGCCTAGGATTATGCTTGTACTATGTGTATATTTACTACCCATTTGGAATGAAATAATCAAGGTAGATATTTCTTACAGATTGTCCTAGTCCATATAAGGAGTCCATGTTCTCATTCAATTTCCAATGTGGACTCTTAATACTTCCCGCACGCCCAGACCTCATTAACTGGAGCGTGGATAATATACTTTGGGAACCTAACATCGATGAACAAAGAATTGGAATGAGTCTGGCTCCGATACCATGTCAAATTAGACATCGGGCCTAACTATTATATCCTACCGATAGACAACTAGAAACTCTAAAAGAACAATTCCGGATTGAGCAATCAAACTTATAAGTTTTTTATTGAACAACAATTTTCACAAATTGCGGATGGACAAAAGAACCAATATGTGTAGCTGAAAACACATGTTTTGATTGACAAATGCTCTCTACTTTACATGTTCAATCATCTTTATGTTTTTTTTTTTTTTTTTATGATTGATCATTCGTGTTTTGGTTAATCAATTGAAGCTTCTCCAAGAATTCATTGTTAGGTCCAGAGAAATGATAAAGTTAGTAAGATGTTGTAAAAGTATTGATCTACTCAAATTGTTTCGCGACTTCAACACAAGTTTGAAAGGCAATTACATTTTCTGGGAAAGAAGAATGTTGTAATACAGAAAGTAATGAAGCAGATTTAAAAATTACAATCGAATTATTTTGGGAGATTTAAAGATTTTTGTTAAGAGAGGGGAATATTTGAAAATTGTAATGACGGAAGAGGTATTTTTAACCCAAATTCGTAACGGATGGTCCTTTTGCCAAAGCAAATGGATATTTTTGGCTCTTTTCCCTGTAATATATGATGTGTTATATATCAATTATTTCATACGCTTATCAATGTTATTTAGAGTTTTCTTTCGGACAGATTATACATTTAGGTTATTTAGAGTTTTTTTTCTTCTGTTATATTGTAGGAGACGTAAAATTCTTTTTTCCATTCCTAATTTGGTGAAAATCATTTATTCTCCTCAATGTTGCTTTAAAAATCAATCTTTTCCCTCAACTTTATAATACACATTCTCACCCATTTATCTTATGTAATGTCTATCTTAACCGTGATATTTTTAATTTTCCATTTATGTAATACATTTTTATATTACACATAATATTTATTTTTCTTAACCTAAGTATTTTTATAATTTACTTAAGTTAATTACGTTACAGTAGAATAATCCTTTATGAATTTATCACAAAGTCTAATGCTACTTTTTATGATTGTTATTTTTATATTACATGCATTAAGTATGTTATATGTATATAAATGAATGTTTTAATTCTCTCTTATTCTCTATTGTCTATATAGATAAAACGATTTTTGCTTGTTAATAATGAAATATTTCTAAATTATAATTTAAGATCCATTTCCATATAAATATATAATCTTTTAAAAATTTATTATAAATTGTACCTCTATTTTTATTAATTATTTTTGTATTACTTGCTTTGAAATATTTTTATAAAGTTATTATTATTTGTTATTTTCACTTGTATAAATAGATATTAGAGTTTGATTATTATTATTCTCATTTATTTAATCATAGAACGTCATTAACTTGCAAACTCAATTAGTATTTCTCACTTTTCTTTTTTCGTTTGAAAAATAGTATTTATTTTTCCATAGATTAAAAAACAAAAAAAATATGTGATTTTAAAGAAGTAAAATAATTCACCCATTCCTAATTAGCTAAAATCCCGGACGTTTGCATCACATGGAATAATAGCATGTAGACTCAAATTTGGAGTCAATTCTTTGTTTTTGTATAGGTCTTGCACAACACAGTCCGGATAATTGCAAATAGTCTACTATACAAATTCTTCATCCTAATGTGTATTTTCAATTGCGTCTTTTCTTAAGATTGATAAACATTTAGCGAAAATTATTGGTGCTTTTATAATATGCGAGAAGATACATACGATTTATGAAATATGGCCTTCTCATGCTTCTATTTTAACATTATTCATGGCCATGTTTGTTTTAGCATTTGGCGTCTACTCGAAAACTCATGTTTTGCCTATGAGATTTATCGAGGACGCCCATTGGTAACCGAATCTACCGAGGGATGCCATCGGTACAAGGCTCGTACGCAATTTGACCCTTGTTAAATATTATCGAGGGACACTCTCGACAAATATTGAGGGAGACCCTCATTCGTCCCTTGGTATTTTTCTAACAAACAAATTAAATGTACCGAAGGACTCTCTCGGTACGTTAAAAACATATAATATAGATATATTATTTATCGAGGGACAACCATCGGTGTGTTTAAGTTAACTAAAATAAAAAAATTAACTATACGAAAGGACATTTTTCGGTAAGTTAAATAAAAAATAATTTAATATTTGAAAATTGCTAAGGGACATCCCTCTGTAACCTAAAAAGCCGAGCTTGAAAATTATGCTTGTTTCTGAGGGACACTATCGGTAAATCCCTCGGTATTTCTGGTATTATTTTGACATGAAGCACATATTTTTTACTTGCTTAATAGAAAATTTCAATAGTTTGTTCAATAGAAACAACAACACAACCAATAATAATCATCAAAAAAATAATAAAAATACTCGTAAACAATTCAAACATTAAAAGTAAGCCATCAAACATTGTACAAATCCAACCAACTTCAACATTATGCAAACAAATATCAAAAGAATCCCACTAGACTTCAAAAATACTCCAAAATGAAATTATCCACAACTAAACTAACAATTGACACCTAATACTCCTACCCATCCTCTCCATCGTCATGACCAAGGGTGGGTCGGGGGTGGAGAACAGAGCAACTTGATTAAGGTATTTACTTGAGCCTCGAGTTCTTTGATGTCTAAAACTCATGCGTCATCCTATGTCACTCCTCCTCCATCCTTTTAAATCGTTCCTCCTCGTAATACCTAGCAAGCTCCCATCGCATCTCCTCAAGCTGCTCATTTGGTACAGTATGGAGACTCTATAATTTGGAATCCACACTGGAGGTGGTAAAAGTTTTTTCTCGGAGCAAAGACCCAATCTTATATGAGTCTGCATTAGAAATCTGTGAACTAATCCTTTTATTGTTAGAACAAGTGAGGTTTCAACAAATTGGGTAACTCTATCTTTATAATTTAGTACATGATATAAACTTGAGGACAGAAATGAACTCGCAGAGCGTAAAAGCAAAAGCCTAAATGAGTTGGCAACTCATCACTAGTACAATATAAGTTGTTGTGTCTCTCAAATAAAGATAAATCTCAGTGAATCTAAAATTAGGAAAAGCAGGCTTTTATTTGAGCTATCCCATTTTACATTCTACATTGGCAGTGCTTTATAGTTACATTGAAAATGCCTAACAGAATGCAAATACTAAATGAGACCAGAAAATATATTGCACATCAGTACACCTTATGTAATGCCACACATATATATTATATACCAAACTATATATTATACCTTTCTACTTACTGTAATTATTGATGTATAGGTAAATCAATCAATAATAATTTTTAAAGATATTATTAATACATTTTTACTTGGTGTAATTATCAAAATATCAGCTAAGCAATCACTAATGATACTTACACTTCTACATAGTGTAATTATCAATTCATTCATAAGATAGTCCGTTAATAATAATTCCTAAGAATATCACTAATACATTTCACTTAATTTAACTATCAACGTATAAGTTAATCAATCGGTAATATTTTGTTAAGGATACAACGCATACACTTCTACTTGTTGTAATTATTGACATATAGGGTAATCAATCAACTATATTTTCTTAAACATACCATTAATACACCTCTAGTTATAGTAATTATCAATTTATAAGCTAATCAATCAGTAATATTACTTAAGAATAACACTAATACACTTTTGCTTACTGTAATTGTTATGCATATGCTAGTCAATCAGTAATACTACTTAACAATACCACTAATACGCTTTTACTTAATGTATATGATAATCAATCAATAGTATTTCCTAAAAATACCACGAATACACTTCTACTTAGTATAATTATAAAAAAATATAAACTAATCAATTACTAACATTACTTAATGATATCGCTAATACACTTTTAGTTAATGTACTTATCAATTTATAAGTTAGTCCGTCAATAATATCTCTTAAAATTGTCTAATACGCTTCACTTAGTTTAACTATCAACTTAGAAGTTAATCAATTAATACTATTGTATTAAGGATATTACTTGTTGTAATTATTGACGTATAGGCTAATCAATGAACAATATTTTTAAGGATACCACTAATGCACATCTACTTGTAGTAATTATCAATCTATAAGCTAATCAATCAGTAATATTACAAAATAATATCACTAATACACTTTTACTTACTGTAATTATTATGTATATGCTAATCAATCAGTAATATTTCTTAAAGATACTACTAATACATTTCTACTTAGTATAATTATCAAAAATTATTTTACTTACTGTAATTATTATGTATATGCTAATCAATCAATAATATTTCTTAAAGATACTACTAATACATTTCTACTTAGTATAATTATAAAAATTAGGCTAATCAATCACTAACATTACTTAAAGATATCACTAATACACTTCTAGTTAGTGTAATTTATCAATTTATAAATTAGTCCGTCAACAATATCTCTAAAAAATGTCTAATACACTTCACTCAGTTTAACTACCAATGTATAAGTCAACCATTCAGTAATATTGTGTTAAGAATATCACAAATACACTTCCACTTGTTGTAATTATTGGCGTATAGGCTATTCAAGCACTAATGTTACTTAGCAATATCACAAATACATTTCCATTTAGTGTCATTATCAATGTATAAGTTAGTCAGTCAATGTTATTTCTTAAGAAGGTCACTAATACACTTTGTTGGAAATTTGCCTTTGGCGGGGAGATGCGTCCACCCATCTTTGATGAATTAAACATTAGTGTTCCGCATGTTGGAGGCTTTGTCTCTTCACACATGCATAATCTACTAAGTGAGTAGGTGACTGTTGGGCCAAGAATCATCAAATTTCGTTGAGAAAAGAAAGAGATATTGGTCCACGAAGTAAGGTGTTTGAGGCATGGAAATGTGGTGTGGGACAAATCTACCACATCGGTGGGAATAGGAAGAATTGCTCTCTATATAAGTCTCTAAAATGGTAAAGGGTTTGGGACCCCAAGGGGTATCCCATGTGTTTAAAGGAGGGAGGACCTAGATGTGCTTGGGTTCAAGGCTAAGCCCACACGCGCGCCGCCGCCCGCGCGCCCGTCCCGTCCGGGCTCGGGTCGTGAATATTTGTTTATCCTTTCGAATACTTGTAATAGTTATTTACTTCCCGTACTGCTTTATAAAGTACAATAGAGTACCAACACACTTCACTTAGTTCTATTATTAATAAGTTAATCAATCAGTAATATTTTATTAAGGATATTACGAATACACTTCTACTTACAGTAATTATTGACGTATAAACTAGTTATCAATAAATAATATTTCATAAAAATACCACCAATACATTTCTACTTAGTGTAATTATCAATTATAGGCTAATCAATCAATAATATTACTTAAAGTAAATAAACTTATATTTACTTTAATTATCATGTATAAGCTTATAAATCACTAACATTAGTTAACGATACCACTAATACACCCATGCTTTAATCATTATTAATTTATAAGCTAACAAATGAGTAACTTCTATTTAAAATGCCACTAAAAAGTTTCTACTTATTCTATCACTTTATAAGCTAACTATCACTTAGAACAAATGCACAAGGACATATAGCACAGAAATTCCATCACTCGAGTTCACGAAAAATTCATTAATTCCGTCTATAGGGTAGGGCCCACACTACATGCAATGATGTTTCTGTTATGACTGTTTTATATACAGACAGAGATGTCAATTTTTCATTGCACAAACAAAAAATATTGATAATGGCGAAGAACAACAAAGGGAAGTATTTCTGCAGGGAAATGGGAGCCAGGGGAGCACCACGAAGGCAACGACGTCCTGTAGATGAATCAGTAGTTAGATCACTAATATATGGACTTTTTAGTTTGATTTTAATTGTCTTAGTCCTCTTCGTTGTTTTCTATTTTCTGTGAGTCTAGTAGTGTTTTGAGTCTAGTAGTGTTTTTGTTCGGGGAGTCTAGTAGTGTTTTTGTTCTAGTAGTGTTTTTGTTCTGTGAGTCTAGTAGTGTTTTTGTCTCATGTTTTACTCTTTTTGTTCTGTGTTTTCGTCACTACACTTTTTTCTTTTCAACTTCATTTCACTCCATGCAACACTTTTGATGTATAAGGTAAGTGGAATTACGTATTTAAAGTTTTAATTTCCGATCGCTGAACTTCAATTGATGGATTGTTCATGTTTTATTTGATTTAATTAGGATCCACGGAGCATAAGTTTACGTCAACTTCCGGAGATGTTTGCACCAGGTGAATTTTGTCTCAAGTACTTGTTATGTGTTCTATGAAAGAGATAAACAAAATTGTCGGATATTGAAATATGTTACTATAAAGTATAGTTTCTATCTAGTTCTCATTGTTGATGTTCATGATTACGATGTTCTAAATGATTCCTCGAGAAGTTAGTGAAATTTCTGCTTTTTTATCTGGTTTTAAGGATGAGAAAATTCCTCAGTTCTAATTCTATATATCTTTTATTAAATGATTTACACATTTTGTAAACTTTTGGTTGTTAGTTAAGTCGCCATGTCTTACGAGAAATATAAAAGAAAAAAATTACACAAAAAGGACAAGTTAATGTTGCCTTTTAATAATGAAACTTACAAATACAGAGATACTTGAGTGAATAGAGAGAAAATGTGTACACGCATTAGGATTTAGAAAGCAATAATGTGCTCATGAATTTTGACAGTCTTCGATTCTGAATTTTGATTGATTTTTATTTAGAGTATTCATTTACTGTATGGAGTAATACATTTCTCCAGCCTCTTATTAAGTCAATAGTAGCTCATGGAAAAAATTCAAATCATCTATATTTCACCTTTTTGTTCCTTATTAGATGTTCATCTGATTGTATATTCATTTCACAGTTGCTGAAGATCCATCACAACATATTGACGAATGCATCAAATATGCCTCAAAGACACTCGCTCGGGATAACATGAATGGACGTTGTTTTTGTAAGGCTGTGAATACAATCTAGATAGAAGAGAAACTGCTTTATTCTCTGATATTATGTCATAAATATCATGCGCTTTTAGAATTGTCGTCTTTGCCAATTTGCCAAATGTTTATGAAGTGTGTGATATACTTGTGAAAGACCTCTTGGTTAGTGCAAAGACCTCTTTTAAGTTCAAAATTTAAATCGTGAACGTGGAGGAAAACTGTCTAATTGAGTTCTAGTGATTTGATCCTCTTTTCATAATTAAATTGATTCTCTGTTCTCACTTGCTAAAGTGTATAAACTGCAGGTGGACAGAGGCTTGTTCCAGTGGGTCTTGGAGATGCTGACCAATGCATTGAAGATGATCTTGCTCCATGGTATGCTTACAGAAACTTCTCTTAATATAACATGAGTTCCCTTTTGTTTTCTCGATATCTGTGTGCTCAGTATTACATGAATGTTATAGGCGTGATTTACTGTGGCCTGAATTGGATAAGGTGCTTCTCGATGGGGATGATGCGACTGCTGCTACTCCATATACTGCTGCATTTTCGGAATATAGGGTTGTTATCTATGACAAGTCCAACTTTAACAATGACTTGACTAACACAAGTGGTCAGGCAAATGGACATGTCATTGTTGATGCTCAACATCCTTGCAGGTAACAAATCTTCCTAACTCATTATTCTTCCATTCTATGTGTGTGCTCTATTCAGTTCTAATCTTGCTTCTATGTGCCTCTATGTCTGCAGAGCTAATGTTGCTGTAAAGAAGGAGCTTCATACTCCTGCTTCTGATCGTTCTTGCACTCATCTGGAGTTTGACATTTCTGGCACTGGACTTGCGTAAGTCCTCTTTTAGACATTCAACATTTTATGCTTTTTTTTTCTTCAATCAAGAACTGTAGATATATATAGCGTGTCGTT
Source organism: Anisodus tanguticus (assembly GCA_034509755.1). NCBI lineage: Eukaryota > Viridiplantae > Streptophyta > Magnoliopsida > Solanales > Solanaceae > Anisodus > Anisodus tanguticus. Next base: position 7,590,184 of record CM067540.1, on the reverse strand, counting down.
CTAAATTGCTGTAATAAGGGCATTCAACAGATGATTCTAATTCTACAAATTTCTCTTATGGGAGATTTTGACTTGGAAGTTATTTGAAGCGTCACTAAAATTGATTGTGGTCATGCTTTTCTAAAATGGTCCTTGTGTTTCTTAGGTATGAAACTGGTGATCATGTTGGTGTGTACTGTGAAATTTTTATTGAAACCGTGGAGGAAGCTGAAAGGTTACTAAACATATCACCAGACACTCTCTTTTCCATTCACACTGATAAAGAGGACGACACACCAATTGGTGGAAGCTCATTGCCATCTCCCTTCCCTCCGTGCACTTTGAGAATAGCATTGACTCGGCATGCTGATCTTTTGGGTTCTCCTAAAAAGGTAACTTGTTTACTGATCTTGAAGTTCCTCGTCTTCTGTGAGCTTGTAAAGTACTCACGCTTAATTGGATATCTTGCAGTCTGCTTTACTTGCTTTAGCGGCATTTGCTTCTGATCCAAATGAAGCTGATCGATTAAGATATTTTGCATCACCCGCTGGAAAGGTGTGGACTTATTGCATTTGTTACTTTCACTTATTGGAGCTGTTACCTTCATCATTCTCATGTCTGTGTAATCTATTTCTTTAGGAAGAATATACTTGGTGGATAGTTGCAAGTCAGAGAAGCCTTCTTGAAGTCATGGCTGGATTTCCTTCAGTCGGTGTTTTCTTTGCTTCTGTTGCTCCTCGCCTACAACCAAGATTCTACTCTATCTCATCATTTCCTAGGTGAGTATCTTGCTGCAATTCTTTCAAATATTAAAGTAAAGGCGGTGTTAGAGAGCTTGTTACACTATATGCAGGAAGTAGCACAATGTAGAATGGAGATAAAATGAGTTAACCACAACAGGCTAACTTTTCAACATTTGTATTTAATATGGGCGATGCAAATGGGGATTGAGGATATCTGTTCTAAAGATTTTTATTGGATAAATATGTTCATATTTCTTGGAGTTAAGTTTTCATTTATTCGTTGAATATAGTACAACGTATTTTTGACAATGTCAGACATTCTGTTGACTGAGAACATATGCTTTTGACATTTTTTCTACAATACCGCGTCTTTGCACTACCTTGTGAAAATGAAGGATTGCTTCTTCTTCTTTCTCTCAATTTGATTTACCAAATCAGATTATAACCTTGTGGTCTACATTTACTTGCAGGATGGCGCCATCTAGAATTCATGTCATTTGTGCACTGGTTTACGACAAAATGCCAACTGGACGAGTTCACAACGGTATCTGCTCAACATGGATGAAGGTATTTACTAAATGAACGTTGAAATTTTGTAAAGCATTCATATAAATAATAAGAGAACTCACAAAGAACCACTTGACTGTTATTACCATTGTGCACTAAACCAGATGGAGATTTTCCGGCATTTAGCTTTTTTATTATAACCAGACTAGTTGATGATTTTTCCATTTATTTTGAACTTTTTTAGACTTTTATTTGTTAAAGTTAATGTAGCTGTGGTTCTTATTCTGTTTCCATGTGGTTCCTCTTTCAGAATGCTATTCCTCTAGAAGAAAGCCTTTCCTGCAGTACAGCACCTATTTTTGTTCGGCAATCAAACTTTAAACTGCCAGCTGATAACAAGGTTCCAATCATAGTGATTGGCTCTGGTACTGGGTTGGCACCATTCAGAGGTTTCCTCCAGGTTAGATTCAAACCATCAGAGAATAGCGAAAGTGTGAGGTTTTGAAATGCATAGCATTTGACACTTCTGTTATCTTTCAGGAAAGATTAGCTTTAAATAAGGAAGGAGCTGAGCTTGGTCGTGCAGTGTTATTTTTTGGATGCAGGAACCGCCAAATGGTTAGTAATTTAACTGGTTATGGATATTTCAGCACAAATTCACCCACATAAGCACAGATATTTGATACTATATTTATCCCTTACTACATCAACTCAACTCATATGTTCGTATCTGCAGGACCACATCTATCAAGATGAGTTAGACAATTTCCTCGAGGCCGGTGCACTTTCTGAGCTAGTTGTTGCTTTCTCACGTGAAATACCTAACAAAGAATACGTTCAATATAAAATGACAGAGAAGGTATGCTTGCTCATTCTACCCTTTGTTATTGTGCAAATAGATTTTATGTTATGCCCGTGGTTGTTTTGGGATGTTATCTAACTATTTTCTTTCTCTAGGCTGCAGACATCTGGAACATGATTTCTCAGGGAGGATATGTATATGTATGCGGTGATGCTAAATGCATGGCTAGGGATGTCCATCGGACTCTTCACTCTATTGCACAGGATCAGGTAAAACTTCTCAATAACATACTATTTTCTGGCTTTGGTCTTTGTTCTGTGCTGTCAATGGGTTGTCTCTTACCTTACCACCCTCCTTTTAATATTTAATTCCGTTACTCACTTGTCATTTCTGTTAAGGGGTTTTTGATTTCTGCAAATTTTCATCACCACTAAGGACCTGGACCAATTCAATGTACTTTACTCACTGTGCCACCGTAAGACTCACAACTATAAATCGATGTTGACAGATATAAACTAATTTAGCATATATTTACCTATCGTATCTAGATTAGATGCAAGCAGACTCTAATATCAATTGATGGAATACAAGCATAACAGGATCAAACTTGCATGTAATATAAACAACACATAATCACATATTTAATCAAATATAAACTCGATACTTATCTCTTGAAGCGTGACACGTACTAATACATGATCTATTTAATTCTTTATTAAAAATTGAATAAACAATTGTTCTATAATAAATATTATATTCAAACACATGGTTAATAGTATATATCCCAACAATCTCCCACTTAGACTTTTAACCATGATAATTGTTAGAACATACCATATCTAAACGCATTGTTAATGGTATATACCCAACAGTAATGACCATTTCTGGTGTCCTTAAATTGTTCAATGAGTTGAGTGAGCAGCAGTATAGCCATGTATTGACTGAACAGTGCCGGGGGGGGGGGGGGGGGTATTCGTGCACTTCACATTTTAGTCATTTATTCTCTTGAATTTTTTCAAGAAAAAGGCAACTTATGATGTCGCCTTTTCAAAAGTAATGCCGTAGATTCTCAGCTTTAAATGTTTTCTTCTTTTGAAGCTGTTACGACATTAGAATGATGAATTTGAATATGTGATCCTTCTTTTCAGGGTAATGATGAGAAGAGTAAGGGAAAGAGTATAGAAACAAGCTTGTGGTCTTCCCTGATCCAGTCACTTGCTACTATTGACTGTAAGACTTTACATTCATCTTAGATATTTAACTGCAAACACTGAGGTCTATGATTAAGCTATTTATCTATTAGTTGAAGTAATGTGTTTTCTCGCAGTGAGTCCTTCATACAACAGAGAAACCATGGAACTCTTACCTGATGGCCTTCTCAAAGGGATTGCAATTATAGGAATAGTCCGGTGCTTAGTTAAGTATGAAGAAAGACGCAATGTGCCACCAAGCAGCCTTACTCTATGTCCACTGTGGGTGCAACCTTGGAGGTTATCCAGAAGAAAAGAACTGAAAGGCCAGAATTTCAAGATGCTGCTCTTCGTGATTCCCCACATACTGCTGACTGGTTGTGGGTGCATTCTCTATTACTGATATAGTAGTTCTTGACTCATACACAACATATTTTAGAAACCTGTCTTTGCTTCAAAAAAATAAAACAACTTATGTGCTAGCTCTGTGATCCGATGAGAAAGGTTTTGTCCTTACAGTGTTCGCTATACAGAAGGAAGCAGAAAGCTCTGCTTAATGCTCTTTTTATGTTTCTGTTAAGATCTTAATTCATAGAAAAAAGTGGTCTTGTTAAGTAGAGTATCCTGGAGAAACTGAGGCAAGAAAAGCAACAAATAAGTCTCAGATATCGACACGTTATGTTGCTGCTAACTAAACTGCAGCAGCGACATGCCTAAAAAATTAAGCTTAAGGATCTTTCCTCCCTTTTTGTCGCTTCCTGGATGAAAAATCAGATGAAGGGGACGCCCCTCACTTCTGTAATACATAACTAAACACTAAAGATAAGAGGAGAGAATACTAAAGTGAGTTAGCATTTCACTTTTTTTATGTAAATTGGAATAGTTTGTTGCATCCTTCAAGAAAAGAAAATTTCATTTCCGCTTAAAAAATCCTTAAGTGAGCCTGAATATCTCTCTGTGTACGTCTCTAATGGTGACTATCTCATTCAAAATCTGATTTTTCCCTGTGTCATGCCCACCCAATTACAGTATTATCTAGTGAATTAATGTCATATCTTTGAATATTTATCCTACTTCAGATTGTTGTGGTGACATATAGCCTAACATATTCCTGTACTAAAATGGAATAAACCGATGAAAATAACAGAAATTAAGCTTCTTTTAGGCAAGCGCATAGTCTATGAAAATAACATAAATGTCATAGGAACTATGATCATGACAATACTATTTTACATCAGCTCATCATAGAGTGATTTGCTGATATTTTTTTGCTTTAAGCAATTCTTACCCAGCTCCCATTAGATTTTGACATCATTATGTGACGAACTACTCTTGTTGACAGGTTAAACAAGGAGATCATGTCACACTATTGAGCCCTTTTGCAAATTTGTTGGTTTTGAAATGCAAGGAAACGTAAACTCGTTATAATATTACTTTCAAATGCTATTCCAAATATGCCATTATTCTTTTCTCTATCAGGTTTTTTCTGTAGACACCATATATTAGTGTGTTCTATCAGTTTATATCCCATCATTTCGTCTATCATCACCGCCTTATAACGCCTCAGTGCAGGGTACACTTGAGCCTCTAGCAATGGAAATATTCTCTGGTTAAGGCAAAGCAAGATGATTGGTTGTAATAACTACGTCCACAAATTGTTGGTTTTGCAGATGATTTTAAAAAAGGTGGAGGAGCTGGTTACTGTAATCTGGGACAGAAGGTTCTATCTGATTAGATTGGACACACCAATTAATTTTGGTTAACCAGACTCGTCGATCAGTCGCTGTCTGGTGGCTGCATGGTTCGTAGCATGCGCCTTACGTGCTAGCTGTTGAGAGAGTTTGAGTATCACATGTAAGGATGTTATTTTTTTAACTTGGAACTTTTTCTTAGCAGAGGTATCTGAATGATCACTAAGAAAGTTTAAAAGTGTCTAATTGACATTTCGTGCCACGTTTGAGTGGCTTTCTGTGTAATTGGCCTCATGTGGTTTTAATTTTAAATATGAACCAAAACACTGATGCAATCAAGTAACCTAAGTACTACTGATTAGGTTTTACTGTATACCTTTTCTCATTTATCTTAAACATTAATCATGTGTTATAATTGTAAAATTCCAAGAACATATAACAGTAAAGCATCTATCCTGAAGTGACTTTTTAATCAGTGCCAGTCTTATTCCACCATGAAGGGAATCAGGTCGACCATAAGCTTACAAACAAAATGTAATATCTCTTGACCGAGTCTAAATTGATGGTTTTGGCCACAAGGTGCCATCCATTTCTGATAAGAAGCACATCAGAAAGACACAAACACACCAACGTTATAAATAAATGTATCCCACCATGCTTTGAGCTATAGCCAGTAGAAAGCTTAACTCAGTTTAACTAGAAACCTTATTTATTAGTTGAAATGTTGATTAAGCTCTGCCAAATATAAGCGAGAAAGTAATGAGAATTTGACTTCGTTATGTTTCTTTGATCAATATCAATGGAGACAGAAACGTAGGCACAGAAATTTGAAATTACCTTATGAAAGTTCATTCCATTTGGAATCTGAGAGTACAAATGCTCAAGCGACTCTAAATTTTTGTAGGAAGAAAACAAGAGTTAATCTTTGAGGAAGAAGTAAAACTATTCATACATATTGAACAAATGTATGTGTTGAAGGATCTGATTTTTTACGAACTCTTCGCTTGCTTGAGAGATTTGGATGAAAAGTGTTTCTTACTGGTGCCTATTTGATGTCTGTTTTCAATTCCTTTGTAACAAACCACTTAAGCGCATACGCTGACTCTTCGACATCAGCTCAGAATCTGTAGAGGAGCTTCGATTCATCCCAATCATAAACCTGCAGCTAAAGCAAATTAAGGATGTTATAAAAGAATCTGACTAGAATTATCTAGGCTAGTCACCTTAATACACTTCACTCAGTTTAACTATCAATGTATAAGTCAACCATTCAGTAATATTGTGTTAAGAATATCACAAATACATTCCACTTGTTGTAATTATTGGCGTATAGGCTAATCAATCAACAATATTTCTTAAAGATACCACTAATGCAACTCTACTTACAGTAATTATCAATTTATAAGCTAACCAATTAGTAATATCACATAATAATATCACTAATACACTTCTACTTACTTTAATTATTATGTATATGCTAATCAATCAATAATATTTCTTAAAGATACCATTAATACATTTCTACTTAGTATAATTATAAAAATTAGGCTAATCAATCACTAATATTACTTAATGATATCACTAATACATTTTTACTTACTGTAATTATCAATTTATAAGCTAATTGATCAATAACATTTTATTAAGGATATCACGAATACACTTTTACTTCCTATAAAAGAAAGTAACGAACTGTCTAGGACACCTTCCTCCCTTATGACTATGAAAGGCAATCCCGACCTCTTAGAAGTCCTTACTAGGTATTGCGACAATAAAAGAATGGTCTTTAGGTTCGGAGACTTTGAGATAACCCCAACCTTAGAAGAGATTTGTGACTGCATAGACAATGTAGATACTTGTATGAGGCGAGAGAAAGAAACCCAACCACAACCTTCTAGTACCCCTTAAGCCAACTCCCGGTGAGATTCTTAAGATGTTATCTCTAGCTAGCGCCAATTGGATATTCAGCCCAATCGTATCGTTTAAGGATCTCCACACCCGGTTTGGGTCTACCTCGGGGTATGTCGAGCATTTCGTAGAATTTTACTCATTTGTTGCTTGGGAAGATACCCGACCTCAAACATTCGCTATATGCCTTCTAAGAACCATGGTGTTTCCCAAAGACCGTTATCAAGTCATAGATATCGGTTTATCTTTGTCACCCATGCTGTCTTTCATGGCATAACCACTAACAGGGAAACCAAATACTATGACCTAGTCCAAGTCATCCTGTCCGACATTTACCGAGCCTTGGGAAGTTCAACATCTCTGAGTTGAGGTTAAAAGCCTTAGAGATGACATCAGAGACTCTAACTCTCTTTAATCTTCCCTCAGATTACGTTTGCAGGATGTTGATTTATTGAGGGACCAGGAGAATTCTCTCCAAGTATTGAACTCTTCATACATGACCCTTCGAAAAAAAAAGGCTAGGCTAGAAGCAGATTTGGCCACTGTCCGGAAGCATTTTATCTCTTCGGAGAACACCATAACTGAGCTCTAAGCCAAATGTCGGAGGTGGAAGCTCCGCATAGATCTGGCCATTTTTAAGACTCGCGTAGATACCCTTGAGGAAGACAGGGATTGATGTCCCTTTTAAAATCCTAGATACGCAGATCGATCTTCATGACGTTGAGTTATCCTTAGAGGAGCTATGCGGAGATAAAAATGATTCTGATGTGGAAGCTAATGATGTCCCCCTGCCTAACCTTTTGGTCTTTTTTTATGATATCACTGAAACAGCCCCGACGGATCATGGAGCGAATGTTTCGTAACCTTTCGCATGAGTTTATTTTCATAGGTGCATGGACTCGTGGCTTTAATCAAGGAATGCACTGAGAGCTATTGCAGGATTTGTTGAGCCTAATTCATCGCCGACACTATGAAGATCCTACGCAGAGTGTGGAACGCTGATCGACCTGGTAATTTCGGGCTTGTATTATGTTTGCTCTAGTTTTCGCGATATATTCTGGGGCGCCGTTTTTTTTTGTAGGTGAGCAAGAGAGAATTGTAAACACAAACTCCCTATTTTGATTATAGTGAAATATGCAGCGCCAAAGTGGACGTAGTTCTCGCATTGAGAGTGAACCACTATAAATGTGTGTTATTTATTTTTCGCTTATTTATTGTTTTTTGATTATGTCGGATTTGGGACTCAAATCCTAACAGGATTTTCAATCCCTTCTGTTTTTTCATGCATTCACCAAAATGTTGTTATGTCACTGTGGGCTAAAATCTTGCTGCTTAAGCGTACATTAAATGCATGCTTTGCTCTACTGTATGCCTTGTTTTTTCCTACCAAATGCCAGTTTATATTCTCAACTTTGGAAATGCTTCCTCCAGTTCACCCTAATTTTAATCATGTTTTAGAATTGTAAATTTTCCAAGAACATATAACAGTAAAGAAGCCAACATGAAACAGTGACATTTTAGTGGCAGTACCACCTATATGCGTTGATTCTGGTATTTGCCAAACATACAAAGTGTATGTATGTGATTATATGGATTACTACTAGTATAAAAGCACAAATCTCTAAAACGAAATATTGATTGAAGAAAATAACCTGTTATAAACAGGTTACTTACCATACCTACAAATTACAATTACTCCTACCTTTTAGTAACAAATTTCAGTTATTTAAACTGACGGTGTAATGAACTTTCTTTGCTATGAGTATAATTTAACATGTACTAAACACGTTACGAATTACCATACCTACCATGATTCAATTAATGAACTTCGCACATGATTCAATTAATCAACTAACTACTTGTGATTTATAATTACTTTTTCCACAAGCTTGGACATTAAAGTTACAAAGTTTTATTAGAGGTAAACGCGGCACTTTATTGGCACTGAAGTTAAACCAACAAGAGTTGCACCAATGAGAGCGGCTTCTAAATCTAATGTTAAATGACGATTAAAGTCTTATTTTGGATTTGGAACATTAGATCAGTAAATACACAAAAAGCTTTTCAAAGGCTTACAATGTTACATAGGAAGCACTATTATTGTTATCATTGCATTTGATTGACTGATTGAATCTGAGGAGCAAATTGCCATAGAAGCTGTAACATATTTTCAGCGTAATTTGAAACTGAAAATATTGATATGTTGCACCATGCTCCAATCTAATTCCTAATTAATGACCAAAATTTAGCTCTACGTACCAGTTGTACGAGTGCCAGTGGTTCGGATGGTTTTTCAGGCTAGCTGGGACGTAATTGTTAAAGATACACATGCTCCGGTCAAGTCATTCTTTGATGGTCATATTCTCCCTAAATCAAATTTGGTCTTATTACACAAAAAGAAAATTGTGCCATCTTTTTCTTACATGAGACCAATTAGTTTGAATAAGGTGTTTTCAAGATGTATTCACAATAAATTACTGATATTCGATCGCGGGGAAAGTAGTCCAATGTTGTTCTTAAATTGGATAATCGAAGGCATACGAGCTTGGAATTTTCTCAGTGTGGTGAGTTTTCCTGGTTAGTGAAATGACCCCGTAGATATGATACTACCTTTTGTAATGCCTAAGCATGATTAAAAAAGGTAATATTTGTCTATCAGTCATTGACAAAAGTATCCATATACGTTACAGGAGTTACTGAATTTGATAATGCAGAGATTTCTGTTCTTGATAGTGATCTTAGGAATGTTGAAAGTTGAAATTCATAAAAAGTATGTCCGTTTCTTTTCTTATCTCCTTGGTGATTTCCATTTTGAAGAGGTTTCCTTTTTTAGTCACGGGCTGCTCCTTTGACAATTTTATGCATGTATTAGTTATTTATAATTTTTGTCGTTAGTGAACTTATTTCTGTTTCAGGTAGGTGATAGTAGTACCAATTCAAAATACATAACATAGACGCATATATTCTTTTTCCTCTTGTTCTTAAAGCTATTTTGTTATACTATTTCTTTTTAAATTTTTTGTAACACGGCTGACTTTTTATTCACTTCCACTTCCTGTACAAGGCTTATAAAAGTAGAGTCTATGGAAGCTGTAAAATCAATTTACCATACTTGTTATTTAATGATTTCTTTTAGAGGTTTTAATAATCAAGAGTTTTTATTTTGTGATGGTCAAATGCAGGAACTTAAACAACGGATACAAAAATAGCTGCCAAGATATCACATTGTTAATAAGGAGAGCAGAAGATCAACAATATTACATTGTTAAGGAGTGATTGGTTTACAACAATGTTTAGTTACCTTGTACATTAGATACTTTCATCTTTTACAAGTTGTTATATGGGTTGGTGTGCTACAAATATTGTCCATACATTGTTTTAAGTTTGATAATTCTTTATAAGTATCTTCTAATTAATTGTTCATCTGATTTTTACTTTGATGTTATAAAATAATAATTGATCACATACACGGATTAAGGTCTCCTTTACTTGCAATTATTGTATCTTTGCCGGCAATAACAAAAGTCACAAAATATGTATTGCATTTCTAAGGTGTTTTAATGGCAATAGTAATGGAGGAGCAGTCAATAGGCATTGGTCGTCTTGGCCAAAGATGTGCTTGCTGAAACAGGAAGGATGAGTGGGTTTTCGATCTTTATTTGATAATATATCAAATGCTCTTTTTGCAAAGCGTTGGTGGAGGTTTCTTACCAACAATTTGTTGTGGTAGAACTTCATATGGAATAAATATTGCAAACAAGTACCTCCTACTATGTTGAAATATATGGAAAGGGCGATCGCAGTTTGAAAAATATGTTGCAAGCTCGGGACTTGTTAGAGCACGACATTTGGTGGGTAATTAAAGGTGGAAATTGTAGTACATGGGTTCGACAACGGAAAATTCTATTCTTATTCTACTCCCAAAATCCTATTCTATTTGTACAAGAATTCTACAATTATAGCCATGTTAATTATATACAACAACCTTACCTAAAATAAGCTTCCAAAACCGTGATATACAAGGCTATGTATACCGTGTATATCACGGTCCAAATCAGCCAAATCATCTTGTGTTTAGGTGATATACACGGTATATACAAGACATTATATATGCCGTGTATATCACAAATATACTTTCAAAGGGCGGGGCTGGAACGAACAAAGTTGTTTTGAGCAATTTCCTGCGGATATTGCTCATCATAATTTGGAAAAAATTAAGTTCACTCAGGTCCCTGGACAGCTGGATAAACTATGGTGGAAAATTAATAGTACGGGCAAAAATTAATAGTCGCGAAATAATCCAAAATTTATTTTTCTTCCATCGTCGTTCATCCCTCTAAATCTATGACCACTACAACAATGAATGTTTCCATGAGTTAAGGGTAAAAAACACAACTCAGGTATTATTTCTTTATAAAGTAATACTTGAGGTGTGTTTTTAACTCTCGTCTCATTTTTCCACTCTAAAAGTACCGCCAAAAGATCATTGTTACTGAAACATGTAATTACTTTAATGACTAGGGGAAACATATACGTTCAATTTTGTGAAACCGTATGTTCCTAATTTTTCTTTCCCTTTATTTAGTACTTATCTTGAATCCGTGTCTAGGATAATCTTCCCAAACCGTTGAAAACACCACTTCACGGCCAAGAGATTTGCATATGCATATGTTTGGACCCCTATATATGTATTTAGCCTGGCCATCCCAATATCAATTTGAACTCATCTCAATATAAAAACTGGACAAATCAATATAATAATGTTATAAAATAAGTGTTACATCGATTAAGAAGTAGTGTCAACTTTATCTTGATCTTTAAAATAACTCACCAACACTTGACTTTTTGTTTAATATTCATCGATTACATATAATTTAGACAAAACATGAGTATGATCTGAACATCCAAAACTTGATAACACATATAACATGGCATCAACGGTACTAAGCAACTCACAAGTCACAATTATGAACGATTGTACCAAGAGCGAAAAGGTGTTAATTTAATTGCGAAGTCGTGGTTGAAACCACAATGGTGGGTTAGGGAAAGGTCGTTTGATCCTTCCTTCTTGAATACAGTAAATACCTGATTGGCGATAACGGGTTAGCGATTTCACGTAGAGAGTATGAAGCGCATCCACAGTAAAATAGATGCTATTTGCTTGGCATCCATTGCCACTTCTTGCAGGAACTGAGAAGGAATTGCTATTTGGTGACACAAATAGTGTTTGATCGCCCAAACTAGTGATAGATTCAAAGTCTTTACCTGTTTTGTAGAAACCTTCATATCGCTCGATCATTAATTTACTAGTATGATAGATTCCGAGATCATAATCATCGTCGTGTTCTTCATCGTCATGCTCATCATCATGAGCATCGTCATGCTCAGACAGTCGGTCTGTCTTGTTCCAAATGATAAGCAATTCTCCTGTGATTGATTTAGCCAAATATACATATTTTAGGCCAGAATCAGTAATATAATGAAGCTCACTATCACAAGGCCGAATATGATGAGCAGTGTTGTATTTTACTATGTTGATTAATTTCATCTTCACCTCGCAACAACCAGGCTTGAGAACGACGACATGATTGATCTCGTCACTAATTCTCGTGTCCTTAATAGTGTTAAGATCGTCATCGTCATAGGAAACAAAAGTGTATAACACACCATTGTTAAATAACATGGTTTCATAGCAGCTAATTGCTCTACCCGCATCAAATATTTCCCACGATCTCTCTTCTTCTGTAACTCCAATGTCACAATTACAGAATGCCAAGATTTCATTGGAGAAGTCCAGAAAAGCGGCGACGACTATGAGATTTGTGGTCGAATCATCGGTGATTGAAAATATGTGAACCATATTGACCATTACTGCGATTGTATGTTGCTTAAAATATGGGGAGGATGGCAATGTGGTCAATGGTGGAAGTTTGACATCGATTTCGGAAATAGGGTCGAAAAGGAACATGTCAGGGTTATGGCTAGGTCCAGCAACAAGAATCAACCAACCATTAGAAGTGGCACAACAGAATGTAGCACCACGAGCTACTTTAGGGTATTTATTCAAGATATGATTAGGCAGTTTAAAAGAATAAAAACGGCTATCCGACAAGCTATAGAAGTTTAATCCTGTATGATCGTTATACGCGCAATCTTTGAGCTGCAAAAGCCAAGGGGCTTCGAGATCATGTGATGGCTTATGATCAGCAAGCAGTGATCTCCATGACTTGCAAACGGCACTCATGCGTACGTAGTCACTTATGCTTATTACTTTTTTCACTATCATTCCCATGATTTCGATGAGGATGTCTTCTTCCCATATGCTTCTAAGGGTAGCCATTAATTCGTATTGAGAGATTGAGAGAGTCAAGAGAATAAGGATGCGTTTGCAGTGAAAAAATGAAAGCTATGCGAGTTGAAAACCCTATCCAAAGTAGGTTTTACGATGGTACCCTATCCAAAAGTAAATTTTAGAAGGGTAGGTTTTAAGATGGTACCCAAAGTTTAGTCGAATACATTGTAAGAATCGATATATTAAATTCTTCCTTATTTGAAACATGTAAGAATCTTACTAAGATTTAGGACTTTAAAAGGACATTAACGCATCAGCTAATCATACACAAATTATATTAAATGAGTAAACAAAAGGCAATATTAACTCTTACTACCATCAACTATTATTGTCAAATTAGACATTGCGCATAACTCACACCCCAAAAGCTAGCTCGTAGGGTGAGAATTGTGATAAAATATTTAGTCATAATTGTGTATATTTTGTATAATAGGTGTATATTTAGTCATTTATTACCTCAAGTCTAACCTAAAATTATACTTGTATTATGGGTATATTTACTACCCCTTTGGAATGAAATAATCAAGGAAGATATCTCTTACATGATATCAGATTATAGGGAAAGTTTCTAAACCCTAAAGTTTTTCTCTCTTGACCGTCGCCCCCCCCCCCCCCCTTGCCGCCGCCGACCACTTCCTTCCTCCTCCCTATTCATCGGCCATGTCTGACTCGAATTGAAATTTCCATCCTGCCCTCAATGTTTCAAACACTAAGTCTCATATTTCCATCACTCGTGAGATGGAAAATGTCCATTATGCAACGTGGGCGGAACTCTTCAAATTCATTATCGGTCACACAGGGTATCCATCACATAATTCCACCGGAAAATGGCAAGGAGAGTGCCGAAAACGATGATGAAAAAGAATTATGGTTGACCCTTGATGCAACGGTTCTCCAATGGATTTATGCCACAATCTCGAGAGATTTGTTGCATACAATTATTGAACTCAACTCCATGACAATGAAGGCTTGGTGTCGATTATGTGACATATTCTAAGATAGTAAAAATTCCCGAGTCGTCACACTTGAGAAAGAACTCTCTACTGACATGGCGGATTTTCCTAACGCATCTGCATATTGTCAATGGCTCAAGGTTTTGTTGGACTAACTCAAGAACGTTGGGGCACCGGTAACCAACAATCGTCTCATCTTACAAACGGTTGCCGGTCTCACTAACGCGTATAGTGGCGTTGGTACACTCATCCGCCATATTTTATGATGTGAAACATATTTGTATATTCATGCATAACCCGATGGAGGATCACATGTATGCTCTCAAGCGCATTGTGCGCTATATCCAGGGCACTCTCGATCATGGCTTGCATCTTTATCCAGGGCACTCTCGGTCATGGCAGTGAAACATATTTGTATAGTGTGAAACATATTTGTATATTCATGCATAACCCGATGGAGGATCACATGCATGCTCTCAAACGCATTGTGCTCCATATCCAGGGCACTCTCGATCATGACTTGCATATTTATCTGTCTTCGACAACCACTCTCATTTCGTACACAGATACCGATTGAGGTGGATGTCCGGATACCATACGGTCCACGTCTGGTTATTGTGTCTTTCTGGGTAACAATTTGATATCACGGTCTTCCAAAAGGCAAGCTACCTTGTCTAGGTTCCGTGCCGAAGCAGAATACCGGGAGTTGCCAATGTGATTTCTGAATCTTGTTGGCTACGTAACTTTCTCCTGGAGCTCCACTGTATTGTTCTGAACGCGACATTGGTTTATTGTGATAATATTAGTGCAATTTATCTCTCAGAGAATCCGGTTCAGCATCAACGCACTAAACATATTGAGCCGAATATTCACGTTGTTCATGAAAAGGTTGTTCGTGGACAAGTACGTGTCTTACATGTCCAGTCATGCTATCAGATTGCCGATATTTTTACAAAAGGTCTTCCGCTGGTTATTTTATGAAGATTTTCGGGACAGTCTCAACATCCGCCGACATCCCTCTTCGACTGTGGTGGTGTGATAGAATATGATAGAATATTTAGTCATAATTGTGTATATGGTAGGTGTATATTTAGTCATTTATTACCTTAAGTATAGCCTAGGATTATGCTTGTACTATGTGTTTATTTACTACCCATTTGGAATGAAATAATCAAGGTAGATATTTCTTACAGATTGTCCGAGTCCATATAAGGAGTCCATGTTCTCATTCAATTTCTAATGTGGACTCTTAATACTTCCCGCACGCGCCAGACCTCATTAACTGGAGCGTGGATAATATACTTTGGGAACCTAACATCGATGAACAAAGAATTGGAATGAGTCTGGCTCCGATACCATGTCAAATTAGACATCGGGCCTAACTATTATATCCTACCGATAGACAACTAGAAACTCTAAAAGAACAATTCCGGATTGAGCAATCAAACTTATAAGTTTTTTATTGAACAACAATTTTCACAAATTGCGGATGGACAAAAGAACCAATATGTGTAGCTGAAAACACATGTTTTGATTGACAAATGCTCTCTACTTTACATGTTCAATCATCTTTATGTTTTTTTTTTTTTTATGATTGATCATTCGTGTTTTGGTTAATCAATTGAAGCTTCTCCAAGAATTCATTGTTAGGTCCAGAGAAATGATAAAGTTAGTAAGATGTTGTAAAAGTATTGATCTACTCAAATTGTTTCGCGACTTCAACACAAGTTTGAAAGGCAATTACATTTTCTGGGCAAGAAGAATGTTGTAATACAGAAAGTAATGAAGCATATTTAAAAATTACAATCGAATTATTTTGGGAGATTTAAAGATTTTTGTTAAGAGAGGGGAATATTTGAAAATTGTAATGACGGAAGAGGTATTTTTAACCCAAATTCATAACGGATGGTCCTTTTGCCAAAGCAAATGGATATTTTTGGCTCTTTTCCCTGTAATATATGATGTGTTATATATCAATTATTTCATACGCTTATCAATGTTATTTAGAGTTTTCTTTGGGACAGGTTATACATTTAGGTTATTTAGAGTTTTTTTCTTCTGTTATATTGTAGGAGACGTAAAATTCTTTTTTCCATTCCTAATTTGGTGAAAATCATTTATTCTCCTCAATGTTGCTTTAAAAATCAATCTTTTCCGTCAACTTTATAATACACATTCTCACCCATTTATCTTATGTAATGTCTATCTTAACCGTGATATTTTTAATTTTCCATTTATGTAATACATTTTTATATTACACATAATATTTATTTTTCTTAACCTAAGTATTTTTATAATTTACTTAAGTTAATTACGTTACAGTAGAATAATCCTTTATGAATTTATCACAAAGTCTAATGCTACTTTTTATGATTGTTATTTTTATATTACATGCATTAAGTATGTTATATGTATATAAATGAATGTTTTAATTCTCTCTTATTCTCTATTGTCTATATAGATAAAACGATTTTTGCTTGTTAATAATGAAATATTTCTAAATTATAATTTAAGATCCATTTCCATATAAATATATAATCTTTTAAAAATTTATTATAAATTGTACCTCTATTTTTATTAATTATTTTTGTATTACTTGCTTTGAAATATTTTTATAAAGTTATTATTATTTGTTATTTTCACTTGTATAAATAGATATTAGAGTTTGATTATTATTATTCTCATTTATTTAATCATAGAACGTCATTAACTTGCAAACTCAATTAGTATTTCTCACTTTTCTTTTTTCGTTTGAAAAATAGTATTTATTTTTCCATAGATTAAAAAACAAAAAAAATATGTGATTTTAAAGAAGTAAAATAATTCACCCATTCCTAATTAGCTAAAATCCCGGACGTTTGCATCACATGGAATAATAGCATGTAGACTCAAATTTGGAGTCAATTCTTTGTTTTTGTATAGGTCTTGCACAACACAGTCCGGATAATTGCAAATAGTCTACTATACAAATTCTTCATCCTAATGTGTATTTTCAATTGCGTCTTTTCTTAAGATTGATAAACATTTAGCGAAAATTATTGGTGCTTTTATAATATGCAGAAGATACATACGATTTATGAAATATGGCCTTCTCATGCTTCTATTTTAACATTATTCATGGCCATGTTTGTTTTAGCATTTGGCGTCTACTGAAAACTCATGTTTTGCCTATGAGATTTATCGAGGACGCCCATTGGTAACCGAAATCTACCGAGGGATGCCATCGGTACAAGGCTCGTACGCAATTTGACCCTTGTTAAATATTATCGAGGGACACTCTCGACAAATATTGAGGGAGACCCTCATTCGTCCCTTGGTATTTTTCTAACAAACAAATTAAATGTACCGAAGGACTCTCTCGGTACGTTAAAAACATATAATATAGATATATTATTTATCGAGGGACAACCATCGGTGTGTTTAAGTTAACTAAAATAAAAAAATTAACTATACGAAAGGACATTTTTCGGTAAGTTAAATAAAAAATAATTTAATATTTGAAAATTGCTAAGGGACATCCCTCTCGTAACCTAAAAAGCCGAGCTTGAAAATTATGCTTGTTTCTGAGGGACACTATCGGTAAATCCCTCGGTATTTCTGGTATTATTTTGACATGAAGCACATATTTTTTACTTGCTTAATAGAAAATTTCAATAGTTTGTTCAATAGAAACAACAACACAACCAATAATAATCATCAAAAAAATAATAAAAATACTCGTAAACAATTCAAACATTAAAAGTAAGCCATCAAACATTGTACAAATCCAACCAACTTCAACATTATGCAAACAAATATCAAAAGAATCCCACTAGACTTCAAAAATACTCCAAAATGAAATTATCCACAACTAAACTAACAATTGACACCTAATACTCCTACCCATCCTCTCCATCGTCATGACCAAGGGTGGGTCGGGGGTGGAGAACAGAGCAACTTGATTAAGGTATTTACTTGAGCCTCGAGTTCTTTGATGTCTAAAACTCATGCGTCATCCTATGTCACTCCTCCTCCATCCTTTTAAATCGTTCCTCCTCGTAATACCTAGCAAGCTCCCATCGCATCTCCTCAAGCTGCTCATTTGGTACAGTATGGAGACTCTATAATTTGGAATCCACACTGGAGGTGGTAAAAGTTTTTTCTCGGAGCAAAGACCCAATCTTATATGAGTCTGCATTAGAAATCTGTGAACTAATCCTTTTATTGTTAGAACAAGTGAGGTTTCAACAAATTGGGTAACTCTATCTTTATAATTTAGTACATGATATAAACTTGAGGACAGAAATGAACTCGCAGAGCGTAAAAGCAAAAGCCTAAATGAGTTGGCAACTCATCACTAGTACAATATAAGTTGTTGTGTCTCTCAAATAAAGATAAATCTCAGTGAATCTAAAATTAGGAAAAGCAGGCTTTTATTTGAGCTATCCCATTTTACATTCTACATTGGCAGTGCTTTATAGTTACATTGAAAATGCCTAACAGAATGCAAATACTAAATGAGACCAGAAAATATATTGCACATCAGTACACCTTATGTAATGCCACACATATATATTATATACCAAACTATATATTATACCTTTCTACTTACTGTAATTATTGATGTATAGGTAAATCAATCAATAATAATTTTTAAAGATATTATTAATACATTTTTACTTGGTGTAATTATCAAAATATCAGCTAAGCAATCACTAATGATACTTACACTTCTACATAGTGTAATTATCAATTCATTCATAAGATAGTCCGTTAATAATAATTCCTAAGAATATCACTAATACATTTCACTTAATTTAACTATCAACGTATAAGTTAATCAATCGGTAATATTTTGGTAAGGATACAACGCATACACTTCTACTTGTTGTAATTATTGACATATAGGGTAATCAATCAACTATATTTTCTTAAACATACCATTAATACACCTCTAGTTATAGTAATTATCAATTTATAAGCTAATCAATCAGTAATATTACTTAAGAATAACACTAATACACTTTTGCTTACTGTAATTGTTATGCATATGCTAGTCAATCAGTAATACTACTTAACAATACCACTAATACGCTTTTACTTAATGTATATGATAATCAATCAATAGTATTTCCTAAAAATACCACGAATACACTTCTACTTAGTATAATTATAATAAATATAAACTAATCAATTACTAACATTACTTAATGATATCGCTAATACACTTTTAGTTAATGTAATTATCAATTTATAAGTTAGTCCGTCAATAATATCTCTTAAAATTGTCTAATACGCTTCACTTAGTTTAACTATCAACTTAGAAGTTAATCAATTAATACTATTGTATTAAGGATATTACTTGTTGTAATTATTGACGTATAGGCTAATCAATGAACAATATTTTTAAGGATACCACTAATGCACATCTACTTGTAGTAATTATCAATCTATAAGCTAATCAATCAGTAATATTACAAAATAATATCACTAATACACTTTTACTTACTGTAATTATTATGTATATGCTAATCAATCAGTAATATTTCTTAAAGATACTACTAATACATTTCTACTTAGTATAATTATCAAAAATTATTTTACTTACTGTAATTATTATGTATATGCTAATCAATCAATAATATTTCTTAAAGATACTACTAATACATTTCTACTTAGTATAATTATAAAAATTAGGCTAATCAATCACTAACATTACTTAAAGATATCACTAATACACTTCTAGTTAGTGTAATTTATCAATTTATAAATTAATCCGTCAACAATATCTCTAAAAAATGTCTAATACACTTCACTCAGTTTAACTACCAATGTATAAGTCAACCATTCAGTAATATTGTGTTAAGAATATCACAAATACACTTCCACTTGTTGTAATTATTGGCGTATAGGCTAATCAATCAACAATATTTCTTAAAGATACCACTAATGCAACTCTACTTACAGTAATTATCAATTTATAAGCTAACCAATTAGTAATATTGTTGGGATGGTTGTACGAGTGCCAGTGGTTCGGATGGTTTTTCAGGCTAGCTGGGACGTAATTGTTAAAGATACACATGCTCCGGTCAAGTCATTCTTTGATGGTCATATTCTCCCTAAATCAAATTTGGTCTTATTACACAAAAAGAAAATTGTGCCATCTTTTTCTTACATGAGACCAATTAGTTTGAATAAGGTGTTTTCAAGATATATTCACAATAAATTACTGATATTCGATCGCGGGGAAAGTAGTCCAATGTTGTTCTTAAATTGGATAATCGAAGGCATACTAGCTTGGAATTTTCTCAGTGTGGTGAGTTTGTCTGGTTAGTGAAATGACCCCGTAGATATGATACTACCTTTTGTAATGCCTAAGCATGATTAAAAAAGGTAATATTTGTCTATCAGTCATTGACAAAAGTATCCATATACGTTACAGGAGTTACTGAATTTGATAATGCAGAGATTTCTGTTCTTGATAGTGATCTTAGGAATGTTGAAAGTTGAAATTCATAAAAAGTATGTCCGTTTCTTTTCTTATCTCCTTGGTGATTTCCATTTTGAAGAGGTTTCCTTTTTAGTCACGGGCTGCTCCTTTGACAATTTTATGCATGTATTAGTTATTTATAATCTTTGTCGTTAGTGAACTTATTTATGTTTCAGGTAGGTGATAGTAGTACCAATTCAAAATACATAACATAGACGCATATATTCTTTTTCCTCTTGTTCTTAAAGCTATTTTGTTATACTATTTCTTTTTAAATTTTTTGTAACACGGCTGACTTTTTATTCACTTCCACTTCCTGTACAAGGCTTATAAAAGTAGAGTCTATGGAAGCTGTAAAATCAATTTACCATACTGTTATTTAATGATTTCTTTTAGAGGTTTTAATAATCAAGAGTTTTTATTTTGTGATGGTCAAATGCAGGAACTTAAACAACGGATACAAAAATAGCTGCCAAGATATCACATTGTTAATAAGGGGATCAGAAGATCAACAATATTACATTGTTAAGGAGTGATTGGTTTACAACAATGTTTAGTTACCTTGTACATTAGATACTTTCATCTTTTACAAGTTGTTATATGGGTTGGTGTGCTACAAATATTGTCCATACATTGTTTTAAGTTTGATAATTCTTTATAAGTATCTTCTAATTAATTGTTCTTCTGATTTGTACTTTGATGTTATAAAATAATAATTGATCACATACACGGATTAAGGTCTCCTTTACTTGCAATTATTGTATCTTTGCCGGCAATAACAAAAGTCACAAAATATGTATTGCATTTCTAAGGTGTTTTAATGGCAATAGTAATGGAGGAGCAAATAATAGGCATTGGTCGTCTTGGCCAAAGATGTGCTTGCTGAAACAGGAAGGATGAGTGGGTTTTCGATCTTTATTTGATAATATATCAAATGCTCTTTTTGCAAAGCGTTGGTGGAGGTTTCTTACCAACAATTTGTTGTGGTAGAACTTCATATGGAATAAATATTGCAAACAAGTACCTCCTACTATGTTGAAATATATGGAAAGGGCGATCGCAGTTTGAAAAATATGTTGCAAGCTCGGGACTTGTTAGAGCACGACATTTGGTGGGTAATTAAAGGTGGAAATTGTAGTACATGGGTACGACAACGGGAAAATTCTATTCTTATTCTACTCCCAAAATCCTATTCTATTTGTACAAGAATTCTACAATTATAGCCATGTTAATTATATACAACAACCTTACCTAAAATAAGCTTCCAAAACCGTGATATACAAGGTTATGTATACCGTGTATATCACGGTCCAAATCAGCCAAATCATCTTGTGTTTCGGTGATATACACGGTATATACAAGACATTATATATGCCGTGTATATCACAAATATACTTTCAGGGGGCAGGGCTGGAACGAACAGACTGTTTTGAGCAATTTCCTTGCGGATATTGCTCATCATAATTTGGAAAAAATTAAGTTCACTCAGGTCCCTGGACAGCTGGATAAACCATGGTGGAAAATTAATAGTACGGGCAAAAATTAATAGTCGCGAAATAATCCAAAATTTATTTTTCTTCCATCGTCGTTCATCCCTCTAAATCTATGACCACTACAACAATGAATGTTTCCATGAGTTAAGGGTAAAAAACACAACTTAGGTATTATTTCCTTATAAAGTAATACTTGAGGTGTGTTTTTAACTCTCGTCTCATTTTTCCACTCTAAAAGTACCGCAAAAAGATCATTGTTACTGAAGCATGTAATTACTTTAATGACTAGGGGAAACATATACGTTCAATTTTGTGAAACCGTATGTTCCTAATTTTTCTTTCGCTTTATTTAGTACTTATCTTGAATCCGTGTCTAGGATAATCTTCCCAAACCGTTGAAAACACCACTTCACGGCCAAGAGATTTGCATATGCATTTGTTTGGACCCCTATATATGTATTTAGCCTGGCCAAGATAGATAGTATTCCCAATATCAATTTGAACTCATCTCAATATCAAACTGGACAAATCAATATAATAATTATAAAATAAGTGTTATTGCAGTATCTTTAAAACAACTCACCAACACTTGTCTTTTTGTTTAATATTCATCGAATAAGAAGTAGTGTCAACTTTATCTTGACATAAACACTGGTACAAATAGTCGGCAAAGAACGAAAAAAAAAAGAACAAGGAAACGCCACTAATATAAATAAGGGGAAAGTAAGTTTCAGCCATTACAAAGTAATGGAAGACCACAAAGCAGACGGAGACAATCAAAACACATTATGGGTGTGTTCGGTATGAATGAAAATGTTTTCCACGGAAAATAAGCGAAGTTTCTTACTTATTTTCTTGTGTTTGATACGTCAGTAAAGAGATATTATCTCAAAAGCATTTGTACATATAATTTAGACAAAAGACTTTAGGAGGAGGGGGTGGAGGCTGGCAGGGGTGAAGATGGGATGTGTTGGAGGGTGTGGGAAGACACAATGAACGTGGAATGTCACTTGTGAAACTTGTTTTAATTTCATGAGTATGGGTATTAACTTGGATACAACAGATCAAACAAGGAAAAAATGGAAAACGTTTTCTATTTTAATTTCTTCCATACCGAACAAACATAATATGAGTACTATTTGAACCTAACTTAACAGTTCATGAGTATGATCTGAACATCCAAAACTTGATAACACATATAACATGGCATCAACGGTACTAAGCAACTCACAAGTCACAATTATGAACGATTGTACCAAGAGCGAAAAGGTGTTAATTTAATTGCGAAGTCGTGGTTGAAACCACAATGGTGGGTTAGGGAAAGGTCGTTTGATCCTTCCTTCTTGAATACAGTAAATACCTGATTGGCGATAACGGGTTAGCGATTTCACGTAGAGAGTATGAAGCGCATCCACAGTAAAATAGATGCTATTTGCTTGGCATCCATTGCCACTTCTTGCAGGAACTGAGAAGGAATTGCTATTTGGTGACACAAATAGTGTTTGATCGCCCAAACTAGTGATAGATTCAAAGTCTTTACCTGTTTTGTAGAAACCTTCATATCGCTCGATCATTAATTTACTAGTATGATAGATTCCGAGATCATAATCATCGTCGTGTTCTTCATCGTCATGCTCATCATCATGAGCATCGTCATGCTCAGACAGTCGGTCTGTCTTGTTCCAAATGATAAGCAATTCTCCTGTGATTGATTTAGCCAAATATACATATTTTAGGCCAGAATCAGTAATATAATGAAGCTCACTATCACAAGGCCGAATATGATGAGCAGTGTTGTATTTTACTATGTTGATTAATTTCATCTTCACCTCGCAACAACCAGGCTTGAGAACGACGACATGATTGATCTCGTCACTAATTCTCGTGTCCTTAATAGTGTTAAGATCGTCATCGTCATAGGAAACAAAAGTGTATAACACACCATTGTTAAATAACATGGTTTCATAGCAGCTAATTGCTCTACCCGCATCAAATATTTCCCACGATCTCTCTTCTTCTGTAACTCCAATGTCACAATTACAGAATGCCAAGATTTCATTGGAGAAGTCCAGAAAAGCGGCGACGACTATGAGATTTGTGGTCGAATCATCGGTGATTGAAAATATGTGAACCATATTGACCATTACTGCGATTGTATGTTGCTCAAAATATGGGGAGGATGGCAATGTGGTCAATGGTGGAAGTTTGACATCGATTTCGGAAATAGGGTCGAAAAGGAACATGTCAGGGTTATGGCTAGGTCCAGCAACAAGAATCAACCAACCATTAGAAGTGGCACAACAGAATGTAGCACCACGAGCTACTTTAGGGTATTTATTCAAGATATGATTAGGCAGTTTAAAAGAATAAAAACGGCTATCCGACAAGCTATAGAAGTTGAATCCTGTATGATCGTTATACGCGCAATCTTTGAGCTGCAAAAGCCAAGGCGCTTCGAGATCATGTGATGGCTTATGATCAGCAAGCATTGATCTCCATGACTTGCAAACGGCACTCATGCGTACATAGTCACTGATGCTTATTACTTTTTTCACTATCATTCCCATGATTTCGATGAGGATGTCTTCTTCCCATATGCTTCTAAGGGTAGCCATTAATTCGTATTGAGAGATTGAGAGAGTCAGAGATGAAGGATGCGTTTTCAGTGAAAAAATGGAAGCTATGCGAGTTGAAAACCCTATCCAAAGTAGGTTTTACGATGGTACCCTATCCAAAAGTAAATTTTAGAAGGGTAGGTTTTAAGATGGTACCCAAAGTTTAGTCGAATACATTGTAACAATCGATATATTAAATTCTTCCTTATTTGAAACATGTAAGAATCTTACTAAGATTTAGGACTTTAAAAGGACATACGACGATAATTCATTGAACGTGGTTCTTATGTTTCACTTTTCAAACCTTAATGATTTTCTTTCTTCTTTTATTTTTGGTGGTTTTCTTAATTAGTCTACTTGTTGGCTGGCATTTCGTGGTTACCTTTTTTTCCTTGTTATTAAAAAGGATGTTTTCACAAAATAAATAACTTAATAAATATTTCGTATGCTTTCAATTGTTAAAAATTCCAGCCTTCCTTTTTTGGCAGGATTCCCTCTTAGTTCGAATTATTAAATCTTTCTTTATTTCAAATTTAAGAAAACTAAATATTTTAGGAGTTTAAAACTGAATAAAATTAACCTTTTGTAAATCTTTTCTTTAGTTGTTAACATTGTTTAGTCAATTGCAAACTGCATAGAGATGTAAAGCAACAAAGCAGGAGCTTACGATTATTGCCGAAGTTCTTGAACTTTTGAAAGTGTAAGGCTTGGATTTAATTTTAGAATTGAAAATTTGAAATACTATTTGATTTCTTTACTTATTTATTGTATCGAGAACTTTTAGTTATCTATTTGTAAGTTTTATCCGTATAAGTTTTGCTTGCTATTGTGCCATAAATTGGAGAAAAATTAAAGGTAGCAAACAATCACGTGTATTTGATACTCCAGATCTTGGGTTGGACGATGTACTCCATACAAATTTTACAATGAGTGTTAAACGTGCACGTGCTTTGTAATTTTTGTTATTTCCCTGATGAATAGTTTCATTGCGCTTCAGTATTATAGTCCACAACACTACACTCAAGCACGCAAATTAATGCTCCATTGAAGATGTAAGATTGGACTAATAACGATCGTCCGTTGGAATTCAAACCGTTCACCTGATCTTTTGCGATCATCGGAACCTCGCATCCTTCCATTGCCCCCCCCCCCCCCCGGGTCCAGCTTATGCTCCACCGGTAGCACCAGAACCTGACATGGATTCAACTCATCATCACCTACCACGTGTCATGACATAATTCATCCAACTGTACTGTACGAATTTTGACATACACATATAGTCCCCGCACTTTTTGAACGTGTCCTTCGCTCTCCCAGAAAGTAGATTTAACATCGGACTAATGAAAACCCTACACTTTAGCGGAAAAACTGGTCAAACGTAATGTCTCCTTAATGTTTTTGAAATGGCGGCAACTAACCATTCGCTCCAATCAACTTGAAGTGATGCAATGATCATATGTGTCTTTTCATTTCCCAAATGTTACTTTTTCATTGATAAATAGGAGTTCACAAATCTTCCTTAGAAGGCAATTAAATTTTTCTCCAAATTATGCCGTGTATACCATGTATATCGCAGATATACTTACAGGGGCAGGGCTGGAACGAGCAGACTGTTTTGAGCAATTTCCCTGCTGATATTGCTCATCGTAATTTGGAAAAAATTAAGTTCACTCAGGTCCCTGGACAGCTGGATAAACCATGGTGGAAAATTAATAGTACGGGCAAAAATACTGTGAGTAGTGCATGGAATTACATGTGGGAAAAAGATACGCCTATGGATACTTAAAGCTCGAAAAATAAACAATCAACTTTAGCCAAATTTTGTGCTTAAAGTTGGTTATAGGAATTAAGATTGTCGCAAGTTTTATCTTTTGGCACTACTCGATTTTTTTGTTTCGTTATTTATAAAGAGTTCCCGCTAAGCTCACTGCTTAGCGGTATTCGATTATAAAAACAAAAGAGTTTTTGTTACACTAATGTGAACTCGAGGCTGAATTATATGCAAACTATAAGTTGTTGTTTAACTAATAATTTACAAGGCAACAAGGCTCGAGTTTGCCTTTGGACAATGAGAAATAATCCATATTTGTCCTTGAATTTCACGAAATAATCCAAAATTTATTTTTCTTCTATCGTCGTTCATCCCTCTAAATCTATGACCACTACAACAATGAATGTATCCATGAGTTAAGGGTCAAATACACAAACTCAAATATCATTTCTTTATAAAGTGATACTTGAGATGTGTTTTTAACTCTTGTCTCATTTTTCCACTAAATATTTTGGCAGGATTTCCTCTTAGTTCGAATTATTAAATCTTTCTTTATTTCAGCCGTAAGAAAACTAAATATTTTAGGAGTTTAAAACTGAATAAAATTAACCTTTTGTAAATCTTTTCTTTAGTTGTTAACATTGTTTAGTCAATTGCAAACTGCATAGAGATGTAAAGCAACAAAGCAGGAGCTTACGATTATTGCCGAAGTTCTTGAACTTTTGAAAGTGTAAGGCTTGGATTCAATTTTAGAATTGAAAATTTGAAATACTATTTGATTTCTTTACTTATTTATTGTATCGAGAACTTTTAGTTATCTATTTGTAAGTTTTATCCGTATAAGTTTTGCTTGCTATTGTGCCATAAATTGGAGAAAAATTAAAGGTAGCAAACAATCACGTGTATTTGATACTCCAGATCTTGGGTTGGACGATGTACTCCATACAAATTTTACAATGAGTATTAAATGTGCACGCGCTTTGTGATTTTTGTTATTTCCCTGATGAATAGTTTCATTGCGCTTCAGTATTATAGTCCACAACACTACCCTCAAGCACTGCAAATTGAAGATGTAAGATTGGACTAATAACGATCGTCCGTTGGAATTCAAACTGTTCACCTGATTTTACAATGTCCAAATTCAAAAGAATCGTATTCATCAGAAGAAAAAAATCTTATTGTAATAATAATATAAAAAAATTAATGCTACATTTTCAGCTGTCAATATTTACTTGATCCGGAAATCATGGGATTCTAAGTTTTGAAATTTATGATTTTTTTATTCAATCTTCCTCCATAACGGTTGACATAGTTGAGAAGTCAAACAACTCTTTTTTTAATTATGATTTTTTTAACTCTTGTTTTATATTATGAATTATTAATTACTAGTAAGGGTTGCCCGTGCTAAACACGGGACTAACTGCAAATAGTTTGAACATTAACGCATCAGCTAATCATACACAAATTATTTTAAATGAGTAAACAAAAGGCAATATTAACTCTTTCTACCATCAACTATTATTGTCAAATTAGACATTGCGCATAACTCACACCCCAAAAGCTAGCTCGTGGGGTGAGAATTGTGATAAAATATTTAGTCATAATTGTGTATATTTTGTATAATAGGTGTATATTTAGTCATTTATTACCTCAAGTCTAACCTAAAATTATACTTGTATTATGGGTATATTTACTACCCCTTTGGAATGAAATAATCAAGGAAGATATCTCTTACATGATATCAGATTATAGGGAAAGTTTCTAAACCCTAAAGTTTTTCTCTCTTGACCGTCCCCCCCCCCTTGCCGCCGCCGACCACTTCCTTCCTCCTCCCTATTCTGTCAGCCATGTCTGACTCGAATTGAAATTTCCATCCTGCCCTCAATGTTTCAAACACTAAGTCTCATATATCCATCACTCGTGAGATGGAAAATGTCCATTATGCAACGTGGGCGGAACTCTTCAAATTCATTATCGGTCACACAGGGTATCCATCACATAATTCCACCGGAAAATGGCAAGGAGAGTGCCGAAAACTGATGATGAAAAAGAATTATGGTTGACCCTTGATGCAACGGTTCTCCAATGGATTTATGCCACAATCTCGAGAGATTTGTTGCATACAATTATTGAACTCGACTCCATGACAATGAAGGCTTGGTGTCGATTATGTGACATATTCTAAGATAGTAAAAATTCCCGAGTCGTCACACTTGAGAAAGAATTCTCTACTGACATGGCGGATTTTCCTAACGCATCCGCATATTGTCAATGGCTCAAGGTTTTGTTGGACTAACTCAAGAACGTTGGGGCACCGGTAACCAACAATCGTCTCATCTTACAAACGGTTGCCGGCCTCACTAACGCGTATAGTGGCGTTGGTACACTCATCCGCCATATCTTATGATGTGAAACATATTTGTATATTCATGCATAACCCGATGGAGGATCACATGTATGCTCTCAAGCGCATTGTGCGCTATATCTAGGGCACTCTCGATCATGGCTTGCATCTTTATCCAGGGCACTCTCGGTCATGGCTGTGAAACATATTTGTATAGTGTGAAACATATTTGTATATTCATGCATAACCCGATGGAGGATCACATGCATGCTCTCAAACGCATTGTGCTCCATATCCAGGGCACTCTCGATCATGACTTGCATATTTATCTGTCTTCGACAACCACTCTCATTTCGTACACAGATACCGATTGAGGTGGATGTCCGGATACCATACGGTCCACGTCTGGTTATTGTGTCTTTCTGGGTAACAATTTGATATCGCGGTCTTCCAAAAGGCAAGCTACCTTGCCTAGGTTCCGTGCCGAAGCATAATACCGGGAGTTGCCAATGTGATTTCTGAATCTTGTTGGCTACGTAACTTTCTCCTGGAGCTCCACTGTATTGTTCTGAACGCGACATTGGTTTATTGTGATAATATTAGTGCAATTTATCTCTCAGAGAATCCGGTTCAGCATCAACGCACTAAACATATTGAGCCGAATATTCACGTTGTTCATGAAAAGGTTGTTCGTGGACAAGTACGTGTCTTACATGTCCAGTCATGCTATCAGATTGCCGATATTTTTACAAAAGGTCTTCTGCTGGTTATTTTATGAAGATTTTCGGGACAGTCTCAACATCCGCCGACATCCCTCTTCGACTGTGGTGGTGTGATAGAATATGATAGAATATTTAGTCATAATTGTGTATATGGTAGGTGTATATTTAGTCATTTATTACCTTAAGTCTAGCCTAGGATTATGCTTGTACTATGTGTATATTTACTACCCATTTGGAATGAAATAATCAAGGTAGATATTTCTTACAGATTGTCCTAGTCCATATAAGGAGTCCATGTTCTCATTCAATTTCCAATGTGGACTCTTAATACTTCCCGCATGCCCAGACCTCATTAACTGGAGCGTGGATAATATACTTTGGGAACCTAACATCGATGAACAAAGAATTGGAATGAGTCTGGCTCCGATACCATGTCAAATTAGACATCGGGCCTAACTATTATATCCTACCGATAGACAACTAGAAACTCTAAAAGAACAATTCCGGATTGAGCAATCAAAATTATAAGTTTTTTATTGAACAACTATTTTCACAAATTGCGGATGGACAAAAGAACCAATATGTGTAGCTGAAAACATATGTTTTGATTGACAAATGCTCTCTACTTTACATGTTCAATCATCTTTATGTTTTTTTTTTTTTATAATTGATCATTCGTGTTTTGGTTAATCAATTGAAGCTTCTCCAAGAATTCATTGTTAGGTCCAAAGAAATGATAAAGTTAGTACGATGTTGTAAAAGTATTGATCTACTCAAATTGTTTCGCGACTTCAACACAAGTTTGAAAGGCAATTACATTTTCTGGGCAAGAAGAATGTTGTAATACAGAAAGTAATGAAGCATATTTAAAAATTACAATCGAATTATTTTGGGAGATTTAAAGATTTTTGTTAAGAGAGGGGAATATTTGAAAATTGTAATGACGGAAGAGGTATTTTTAACCCAAATTCATAACGGATGGTCCTTTTGCCAAAGCAAATGGATATTTTTGGCTCTTTTCCCTGTAATATATGATGTGTTATATATCAATTATTTCATACGCTTATCAATGTTATTTAGAGTTTTCTTTGGGACAGGTTATACATTTAGGTTATTTAGAGTTTTTTTTCTTCTGTTATATTGTAGGAGACGTAAAATTCTTTTTTCCATTCCTAATTTGGTGAAAATCATTTATTCTCCTCAATGTTGCTTTAAAAATCAATCTTTTCCGTCAACTTTATAATACACATTCTCACCCATTTATCTTATGTAATGTCTATCTTAACCGTGATATTTTTAATTTTCCATTTATGTAATACATTTTTATATTACACATAATATTTATTTTTCTTAACCTAAGTATTTTTATAATTTACTTAAGTTAATTACGTTACAGTAGAATAATCCTTTATGAATTTATCACAAAGTCTAATGCTACTTTTTATGATTGTTATTTTTATATTACATGCATTAAGTATGTTATATGTATATAAATGAATGTTTTAATTCTCTCTTATTCTCTATTGTCTATATAGATAAAACGATTTTTGCTTGTTAATAATGAAATATTTCTAAATTATAATTTAAGATCCATTTCCATATAAATATATAATCTTTTAAAAATTTATTATAAATTGTACCTCTATTTTTATTAATTATTTTTGTATTACTTGCTTTGAAATATTTTTATAAAGTTATTATTATTTGTTATTTTCACTTGTATAAATAGATATTAGAGTTTGATTATTATTATTCTCATTTATTTAATCATAGAACGTCATTAACTTGCAAACTCAATTAGTATTTCTCACTTTTCTTTTTTCGTTTGAAAAATAGTATTTATTTTTCCATAGATTAAAAAACAAAAAAAATATGTGATTTTAAAGAAGTAAAATAATTCACCCATTCCTAATTAGCTAAAATCCCGGACGTTTGCATCACATGGAATAATAGCATGTAGACTCAAATTTGGAGTCAATTCTTTGTTTTTGTATAGGTCTTGCACAACACAGTCCGGATAATTGCAAATAGTCTACTATACAAATTCTTCATCCTAATGTGTATTTTCAATTGCGTCTTTTCTTAAGATTGATAAACATTTAGCGAAAATTATTGGTGCTTTTATAATATGCAGAAGATACATACGATTTATGAAATATGGCCTTCTCATGCTTCTATTTTAACATTATTCATGGCCATGTTTGTTTTAGCATTTGGCGTCTACTGAAAACTCATGTTTTGCCTATGAGATTTATCGAGGACGCCCATTGGTAACCAGAATCTACCGAGGGATGCCATCGGTACAAGGCTCGTACGCAATTTGACCCTTGTTAAATATTATCGAGGGACACTCTCGACAAATATTGAGGGAGACCCTCATTCGTCCCTTGGTATTTTTCTAACAAACAAATTAAATGTACCGAAGGACTCTCTCGGTACGTTAAAAACATATAATATAGATATATTATTTATCGAGGGACAACCATCGGTGTGTTTAAGTTAACTAAAATAAAAAAATTAACTATACGAAAGGACATTTTTCGGTAAGTTAAATAAAAAATAATTTAATATTTGAAAATTGCTAAGGGACATCCCTCTGTAACCTAAAAAGCCGAGCTTGAAAATTATGCTTGTTTCTGAGGGACACTATCGGTAAATCCCTCGGTATTTCTGGTATTATTTTGACATGAAGCACATATTTTTTACTTGCTTAATAGAAAATTTCAATAGTTTGTTCAATAGAAACAACAACACAACCAATAATAATCATCAAAAAAATAATAAAAATACTCGTAAACAATTCAAACATTAAAAGTAAGCCATCAAACATTGTACAAATCCAACCAACTTCAACATTATGCAAACAAATATCAAAAGAATCCCACTAGACTTCAAAAATACTCCAAAATGAAATTATCCACAACTAAACTAACAATTGACACCTAATACTCCTACCCATCCTCTCCATCGTCATGACCAAGGGTGGGTCGGGGGTGGAGAACAGAAGCAACTTGATTAAGGTATTTACTTGAGCCTCGAGTTCTTTGATGTCTAAAACTCATGCGTCATCCTATGTCACTCCTCCTCCATCCTTTTAAATCGTTCCTCCTCGTAATACCTAGCAAGCTCCCATCGCATCTCCTCAAGCTGCTCATTTGGTACAGTATGGAGACTCTATAATTTGGAATCCACACTGGAGGTGGTAAAAGTTTTTCTCGGAGCAAAGACCCAATCTTATATGAGTCTGCATTAGAAATCTGTGAACTAATCCTTTTATTGTTAGAACAAGTGAGGTTTCAACAAATTGGGTAACTCTATCTTTATAATTTAGTACATGATATAAACTTGAGGACAGAAATGAACTCGCAGAGCGTAAAAGCAAAAGCCTAAATGAGTTGGCAACTCATCACTAGTACAATATAAGTTGTTGTGTCTCTCAAATAAAGATAAATCTCAGTGAATCTAAAATTAGGAAAAGCAGGCTTTTATTTGAGCTATCCCATTTTACATTCTACATTGGCAGTGCTTTATAGTTACATTGAAAATGCCTAACAGAATGCAAATACTAAATGAGACCAGAAAATATATTGCACATCAGTACACCTTATGTAATGCCACACATATATATTATATACCAAACTATATATTATACCTTTCTACTTACTGTAATTATTGATGTATAGGTAAATCAATCAATAATAATTTTTAAAGATATTATTAATACATTTTTACTTGGTGTAATTATCAAAATATCAGCTAAGCAATCACTAATGATACTTACACTTCTACATAGTGTAATTATCAATTCATTCATAAGATAGTCCGTTAATAATAATTCCTAAGAATATCACTAATACATTTCACTTAATTTAACTATCAACGTATAAGTTAATCAATCGGTAATATTTTGGTAAGGATACAACGCATACACTTCTACTTGTTGTAATTATTGACATATAGGGTAATCAATCAACTATATTTTCTTAAACATACCATTAATACACCTCTAGTTATAGTAATTATCAATTTATAAGCTAATCAATCAGTAATATTACTTAAGAATAACACTAATACACTTTTGCTTACTGTAATTGTTATGCATATGCTAGTCAATCAGTAATACTACTTAACAATACCACTAATACGCTTTTACTTAATGTATATGATAATCAATCAATAGTATTTCCTAAAAATACCACGAATACACTTCTACTTAGTATAATTATAAAAAATATAAACTAATCAATTACTAACATTACTTAATGATATCGCTAATACACTTTTAGTTAATGTAATTATCAATTTATAAGTTAGTCCGTCAATAATATCTCTTAAAATTGTCTAATACGCTTCACTTAGTTTAACTATCAACTTAGAAGTTAATCAATTAATACTATTGTATTAAGGATATTACTTGTTGTAATTATTGACGTATAGGCTAATCAATGAACAATATTTTTAAGGATACCACTAATGCACATCTACTTGTAGTAATTATCAATCTATAAGCTAATCAATCAGTAATATTACAAAATAATATCACTAATACACTTTTACTTACTGTAATTATTATGTATATGCTAATCAATCAGTAATATTTCTTAAAGATACTACTAATACATTTCTACTTAGTATAATTATCAAAAATTATTTTACTTACTGTAATTATTATGTATATGCTAATCAATCAATAATATTTCTTAAAGATACTACTAATACATTTCTACTTAGTATAATTATAAAAATTAGGCTAATCAATCACTAACATTACTTAAAGATATCACTAATACACTTCTAGTTAGTGTAATTTATCAATTTATAAATTAGTCCGTCAACAATATCTCTAAAAAATGTCTAATACACTTCACTCAGTTTAACTACCAATGTATAAGTCAACCATTCAGTAATATTGTGTTAAGAATATCACAAATACACTTCCACTTGTTGTAATTATTGGCGTATAGGCTATTCAAGCACTAATGTTACTTAGCAATATCACAAATACATTTCCATTTAGTGTCATTATCAATGTATAAGTTAGTCAGTCAATGTTATTTCTTAAGAAGGTCACTAATACACTTTGTTGGAAATTTGCCTTTGGCGGGGAGATGCGTCCACCCATCTTTGATGAATTAAACATTAGTGTTCCGCATGTTGGAGGCTTTGTCTCTTCACACATGCATAATCTACTAAGTGAGTAGGTGACTGTTGGGCCAAGAATCATCAAATTTCGTTGAGAAAAGAAAGAGATATTGGTCCACGAAGTAAGGTGTTTGAGGCATGGAAATGTGGTGTGGGACAAATCTACCACATCGGTGGGAATAGGAAGAATTGCTCTCTATATAAGTCTCTAAAATGGTAAAGGGTTTGGGGCTCCAAGGGGTATCCCATGTGTTTAAAGGAGGGAGGACCTAGATGTGCTTGGGTTCAAGGCTAAGCCCACACGCGCGCCGCCGCCCGCGCGCCCGTCCCGTCCGGGCTCGGGTCGTGAATATTTGTTTATCATTTCGAATACTTGTAATAGTTATTTACTTCCCGTACTGCTTTATAAAGTACAATAGAGTACCAACACACTTCACTTAGTTCTATTATTAATAAGTTAATCAATCAGTAATATTTTATTAAGGATATTACGAATACACTTCTAC
This sequence comes from Anisodus tanguticus, assembly GCA_034509755.1. Lineage (NCBI taxonomy): Eukaryota > Viridiplantae > Streptophyta > Magnoliopsida > Solanales > Solanaceae > Anisodus > Anisodus tanguticus. The sequence continues at coordinate 7,554,997 of CM067540.1, read as the reverse complement.
TTACAGTAATTATTGACGTATAAACTAGTTATCAATAAATAATATTTCATAAAAATACCACCAATACATTTCTACTTAGTGTAATTATCAATTATAGGCTAATCAATCAATAATATTACTTAAAGTAAATAAACTTATATTTACTTTAATTATCATGTATAAGCTTATAAATCACTAACATTAGTTAACGATACCACTAATACACCCATGCTTTAATCATTATTAATTTATAAGCTAACAAATGAGTAACTTCTATTTAAAATGCCACTAAAAAGTTTCTACTTATTCTATCACTTTATAAGCTAACTATCACTTAGAACAAATGCACAAGGACATATAGCACAGAAATTCCATCACTCGAGTTCACGAAAAATTCATTAATTCCGTCTATAGGGTAGGGCCCACACTACATGCAATGATGTTTTTGTTATGACTGTTTTATATACAGACAGAGATGTCAATTTTTCATTGCACAAACAAAAAATATTGATAATGGCGAAGAACAACAAAGGGAAGTATTTCTGCAGGGAAATGGGAGCCAGGGGAGCACCACGAAGGCAACGACGTCCTGTAGATGAATCAGTAGTTAGATCACTAATATATGGACTTTTTAGTTTGATTTTAATTGTCTTAGTCCTCTTCGTTGTTTTCTATTTTCTGTGAGTCTAGTAGTGTTTTGAGTCTAGTAGTGTTTTTGTTCGGGGAGTCTAGTAGTGTTTTTGTTCTGTGAGTCTAGTAGTGTTTTTGTCTCATGTTTTACTCTTTTTGTTCTGTGTTTTCGTCACTACACTTTTTTCTTTTCAACTTCATTTCACTCCATGCAACACTTTTGATGTATAAGGTAAGTGGAATTACGTATTTAAAGTTTTAATTTCCGATCGCTGAACTTCAATTGATGGATTGTTCATGTTTTATTTGATTTAATTAGGATCCACGGAGCATAAGTTTACGTCAACTTCCGGAGATGTTTGCACCAGGTGAATTTTGTCTCAAGTACTTGTTATGTGTTCTATGAAAGAGATAAACAAAATTGTCGGATATTGAAATATGTTACTATAAAGTATAGTTTCTATCTAGTTCTCATTGTTGATGTTCATGATTACGATGTTCTAAATGATTCCTCGAGAAGTTAGTGAAATTTCTGCTTTTTTATCTGGTTTTAAGGATGAGAAAATTCCTCAGTTCTAATTCTATATATCTTTTATTAAATGATTTACACATTTTGTAAACTTTTGGTTGTTAGTTAAGTCGCCATGTCTTACGAGAAATATAAAAGAAAAAAATTACACAAAAAGGACAAGTTAATGTTGCCTTTTAATAATGAAACTTACAAATACAGAGATACTTGAGTGAATAGAGAGAAAATGTGTACACGCATTAGGATTTAGAAAGCAATAATGTGCTCATGAATTTTGACAGTCTTCGATTCTGAATTTTGATTGATTTTTATTTAGAGTATTCATTTACTGTATGGAGTAATACATTTCTCCAGCCTCTTATTAAGTCAATAGTAGCTCATGGAAAAAATTCAAATCATCTATATTTCACCTTTTTGTTCCTTATTAGATGTTCATCTGATTGTATATTCATTTCACAGTTGCTGAAGATCCATCACAACATATTGACGAATGCATCAAATATGCCTCAAAGACACTCGCTCGGGATAACATGAATGGACGTTGTTTTTGTAAGGCTGTGAATACAATCTAGATAGAAGAGAAACTGCTTTATTCTCTGATATTATGTCATAAATATCATGCGCTTTTAGAATTGTCGTCTTTGCCAATTTGCCAAATGTTTATGAAGTGTGTGATATACTTGTGAAAGACCTCTTGGTTAGTGCAAAGACCTCTTTTAAGTTCAAAATTTAAATCGTGAACGTGGAGGAAAACTGTCTAATTGAGTTCTAGTGATTTGATCCTCTTTTCATAATTAAATTGATTCTCTGTTCTCACTTGCTAAAGTGTATAAACTGCAGGTGGACAGAGGCTTGTTCCAGTGGGTCTTGGAGATGCTGACCAATGCATTGAAGATGATCTTGCTCCATGGTATGCTTACAGAAACTTCTCTTAATATAACATGAGTTCCCTTTTGTTTTCTCGATATCTGTGTGCTCAGTATTACATGAATGTTATAGGCGTGATTTACTGTGGCCTGAATTGGATAAGGTGCTTCTCGATGGGGATGATGCGACTGCTGCTACTCCATATACTGCTGCATTTTCGGAATATAGGGTTGTTATCTATGACAAGTCCAACTTTAACAATGACTTGACTAACACAAGTGGTCAGGCAAATGGACATGTCATTGTTGATGCTCAACATCCTTGCAGGTAACAAATCTTCCTAACTCATTATTCTTCCATTCTATGTGTGTGCTCTATTCAGTTCTAATCTTGCTTCTATGTGCCTCTATGTCTGCAGAGCTAATGTTGCTGTAAAGAAGGAGCTTCATACTCCTGCTTCTGATCGTTCTTGCACTCATCTGGAGTTTGACATTTCTGGCACTGGACTTGCGTAAGTCCTCTTTTAGACATTCAACATTTTATGCTTTTTTTTTCTTCAATCAAGAACTGTAGATATATATAGCGTGTCGTTCTAAATTGCTGTAATAAGGGCATTCAACAGATGATTCTAATTCTACAAATTTCTCTTATGGGAGATTTTGACTTGGAAGTTATTTGAAGCGTCACTAAAATTGATTGTGGTCATGCTTTTCTAAAATGGTCCTTGTGTTTCTTAGGTATGAAACTGGTGATCATGTTGGTGTGTACTGTGAAATTTTTATTGAAACCGTGGAGGAAGCTGAAAGGTTACTAAACATATCACCAGACACTCTCTTTTCCATTCACACTGATAAAGAGGACGACACACCAATTGGTGGAAGCTCATTGCCATCTCCCTTCCCTCCGTGCACTTTGAGAATAGCATTGACTCGGCATGCTGATCTTTTGGGTTCTCCTAAAAAGGTAACTTGTTTACTGATCTTGAAGTTCCTCGTCTTCTGTGAGCTTGTAAAGTACTCACGCTTAATTGGATATCTTGCAGTCTGCTTTACTTGCTTTAGCGGCATTTGCTTCTGATCCAAATGAAGCTGATCGATTAAGATATTTTGCATCACCCGCTGGAAAGGTGTGGACTTATTGCATTTGTTACTTTCACTTATTGGAGCTGTTACCTTCATCATTCTCATGTCTGTGTAATCTATTTCTTTAGGAAGAATATACTTGGTGGATAGTTGCAAGTCAGAGAAGCCTTCTTGAAGTCATGGCTGGATTTCCTTCAGTCGGTGTTTTCTTTGCTTCTGTTGCTCCTCGCCTACAACCAAGATTCTACTCTATCTCATCATTTCCTAGGTGAGTATCTTGCTGCAATTCTTTCAAATATTAAAGTAAAGGCTGTGTTAGAGAGCTTGTTACACTATATGCAGGAAGTAGCACAATGTAGAATGGAGATAAAATGAGTTAACCACAACAGGCTAACTTTTCAACATTTGTATTTCATAATGGGCGATGCAAATGGGGATTGAGGATATCTGTTCTAAAGATTTTTATTGGATAAATATGTTCATATTTCTTGGAGTTAAGTTTTCATTTATTCGTTGAATATAGTACAACGTATTTTTGACAATGTCAGACATTCTGTTGACTGAGAACATATGCTTTTGACATTTTTTCTACAATACCGCGTCTTTGCACTACCTTGTGAAAATGAAGGATTGCTTCTTCTTCTTTCTCTCAATTTGATTTACCAAATCAGATTATAACCTTGTGGTCTACATTTACTTGCAGGATGGCGCCATCTAGAATTCATGTCATTTGTGCACTGGTTTACGACAAAATGCCAACTGGACGAGTTCACAACGGTATCTGCTCAACATGGATGAAGGTATTTACTAAATGAACGTTGAAATTTTGTAAAGCATTCATATAAATAATAAGAGAACTCACAAAGAACCACTTGACTGTTATTACCATTGTGCACTAAACCAGATGGAGATTTTCCGGCATTTAGCTTTTTTATTATAACCAGACTAGTTGATGATTTTTCCATTTATTTTGAACTTTTTTAGACTTTTATTTGTTAAAGTTAATGTAGCTGTGGTTCTTATTCTGTTTCCATGTGGTTCCTCTTTCAGAATGCTATTCCTCTAGAAGAAAGCCTTTCCTGCAGTACAGCACCTATTTTTGTTCGGCAATCAAACTTTAAACTGCCAGCTGATAACAAGGTTCCAATCATAGTGATTGGCTCTGGTACTGGGTTGGCACCATTCAGAGGTTTCCTCCAGGTTAGATTCAAACCATCAGAGAATAGCGAAAGTGTGAGGTTTTGAAATGCATAGCATTTGACACTTCTGTTATCTTTCAGGAAAGATTAGCTTTAAATAAGGAAGGAGCTGAGCTTGGTCGTGCAGTGTTATTTTTTGGATGCAGGAACCGCCAAATGGTTAGTAATTTAACTGGTTATGGATATTTCAGCACAAATTCACCCACATAAGCACAGATATTTGATACTATATTTATCCCTTACTACATCAACTCAACTCATATGTTCGTATCTGCAGGACCACATCTATCAAGATGAGTTAGACAATTTCCTCGAGGCCGGTGCACTTTCTGAGCTAGTTGTTGCTTTCTCACGTGAAATACCTAACAAAGAATACGTTCAATATAAAATGACAGAGAAGGTATGCTTGCTCATTCTACCCTTTGTTATTGTGCAAATAGATTTTATGTTATGCCCGTGGTTGTTTTGGGATGTTATCTAACTATTTTCTTTCTCTAGGCTGCAGACATCTGGAACATGATTTCTCAGGGAGGATATGTATATGTATGCGGTGATGCTAAATGCATGGCTAGGGATGTCCATCGGACTCTTCACTCTATTGCACAGGATCAGGTAAAACTTCTCAATAACATACTATTTTCTGGCTTTGGTCTTTGTTCTGTGCTGTCAATGGGTTGTCTCTTACCTTACCACCCTCCTTTTAATATTTAATTCCGTTACTCACTTGTCATTTCTGTTAAGGGGTTTTTGATTTCTGCAAATTTTCATCACCACTAAGGACCTGGACCAATTCAATGTACTTTACTTTGTGCGTGCCACCGTAAGACTCACAACTATAAATCGATGTTGACAGATATAAACTAATTTAGCATATATTTACCTATCGTATCTAGATTAGATGCAAGCGAGACTCTAATATCAATTGATGGAATACAAGCATAACAGGATCAAACTTGCATGTAATATAAACAACACATAATCACATATTTAATCAAATATAAACTCGATACTTATCTCTTGAAGCGTGACACGTACTAATACATGATCTATTTAATTCTTTATTAAAAATTGAATAAACAATTGTTCTATAATAAATATTATATTCAAACACATGGTTAATAGTATATATCCCAACAATCTCCCACTTAGACTTTTAACCATGATAATTGTTAGAACATACCATATCTAAACGCATTGTTAATGGTATATACCCAACAGTAATGACCATTTCTGGTGTCCTTAAATTGTTCAATGAGTTGAGTGAGCAGCAGTATAGCCATGTATTGACTGAACTGTTAAATAGAGCAATATACATGTGATATACACTGAATATATATCACATGTATATTGCTGAATAAAGCAACAACCAGCGAAGGAAGTCCAAAGCTCCACCGATCGGGCCTCTCGGCTTTCAACATTGCAGCCAATGGGCGGCCGGGCCTCTCGGCTTTCAGCGGTGCGGTCCAGCAAAGAGTTTCCAGCGAGTTGGGCCTCTCAGCAATGGCCCAACACGTTCAGCCCATGGACGAATTTATGGCAGAAAATCAGTAGACAAATATTGTATATTAAGGAAAGTATATTGTGTGTATATTGTAGTATATTTATTACCATAAATTAGAGTTATACACTTACCATAATTGTAGAGTTAGAATTGTGGTAAAACAAGGTTTTAGGAATAGATTAGGAATAGGATTCTCCTATTGTAACTTGTATATATATCTATTCAATCAATGAAAATAATCAAGGGGATTATTTCTTTCATGGTATCAAAGAGACTAGGTCTAAACAAAAGTTTTTCTCTCAAACTTTTGCCTCCTTCTTGGCCGATTCCCCCCCCTCCTCGGGTTTTCTCTTCCAAAATTTCGTCTTCCGCTCTCAAAAAACCTCTCTTAAATTTCCCCTCCTTCTTTGTTCTTTCAATATGTCTAAGAACAATTTTCACCCTGCCCTCACGGTTTCCAATATCAAGCTAAGTGTCCCTATTGTCCTTGAGATGGAAAACGTCCAATATGCGACGTGGGCGGAGTTGTTTAAAATTCACGCTATATCTTATCAAGTTCTTCATCACATCATTCCTCCCGCTAGACCCCTTCCTGCGGAGGATCCTGAGTTATGGATTACACTTGATGCTACCGTTCTTCGGTGGATATACGCCACTATTTCGGTGGACCTTCTACAAACGATTATTGAGCCAGATACCACGGCTATGGCTGCATGGAATAGATTGCGTGACATATTCCAAGACAACCAACATTCCCGTGTCGTCACACTCGAGCAAGAATTCTCTCTCGTTCGAATGGATGTATTTCCGAACGTTTCTGCATATTGTAAGAAACTAAAGGAATTGGCGGATCAACTCCGTAATGTTGGCGCACCGGTAACAAATAATCGTCTAGTTCTACAGTTGGTTGCCGGTCTTTCGGAGGCCTATAATGGTGTTGGCACTCTCCTTCGCCAAAGCAACCCTCTTCCCGACTTCCATCAAGCCCGCTCTATGCTTACGTTGGAAGAAGCCGGTTTGGCTAAAAAGGCGGCTACCGGAGCAAGTCCAGTTGTCATGATGGCATCCTCTCCTAATCCTTCGGTTTTGTTAATAATTCGGGCCAAAACCATAATCATGGTGGCGGCAAGAATAATCGCAAGAATAATAACAAAAATCGCGGGGGCAAACGCGGTGGTAATGGTGGAGGTTCCGTAGTCGGCAAAACGTCGGTGGGTCCCATCCGGTGAACGGTGGCCCACCGCCCCCATGGGCCCGGCGGTGGGGCCCATGGCGATGGAGCGATGGCGGTGGACCGTGGGCCGGCACCCATACCGACGAGCGGCGGCAGGAAATTCCGGCGGCCGGTGGGGCGCCAACATCCCGGCCCCCAATGCCCGGCGGTGGCGGCCCATCCGCCGGTGGCCCGGCGGCGGCGGTGGTAGCGATTACGGACCGAGCCCGGCTCGGCAAGGAGTTCTTGGACCCCGACCTCCGCAAGCCCATCATGCAGCAGGCCCCACTCAGACCGATATCGAGGCCGCGATGCACACGTTGGGATTGACTCTACCGGACCCAAATTGGTACATGGACACCGGGGCCACTACTCACATGACTTCCGATTCAGGTACTCTCTCATCTTATTACAATTTGAGCACCCCTCGGGGAATAATTGTTGGTAATGGCAGTTCTATTCCAATTATAGGGTATGGTCAGAAAACGTTGTCTCCTCCCAATCCACCATTCCTCTTGAAAAATACTTTACATGCTCCTAAATTGATTAAAAATTTAGTGTCTGTCCGAAAGTTCACAAATGACAATTCTGTTTCTGTTGAATTTGATCCTTTCGGTTTCTCTGTGAAGGATTTCAAGACGGGGAGTCATCTCATGAGGTGTGATAGTAGGGGGGATCTGTATCCTATCATGCCCGGTTTCAGTCCATCGAGTCCAGCCTTGCCATCAGCTTTTGCAGCCATCTCTCCTTCCATGTGGCATGCTCGTCTGGGTCATCCGGGATCTTCTATTTTATCAGCTTTAGATAAAAATAGCTTTATTTCTTGTAAGGGTACGAGTCGTACTCCAATTTGTCAGTCTTGTTCATTAGGGAAAATTGTTAAGTTGCCATTTGTAGACTCAAATTCTCATACTTCTATGCCATTTGACATTATTCATAGCGACTTATGGACATCTCCTGTTCTTAGTTCAATGGGTCATCGATATTATGTTCTCTTTTTAGATGATTATTCTAGATTTTTGTGGACGTTTCCAATTGCGAATAAATCACAAGTGTTTTCCGTCTTCATAAAATTTAGAGCGTTCATTCGTACTCAATTCGAAAGAGAAATAAAAAATATTCAATGTGATAATGGGAAAGAGTATGACAATAGGGAGTTTCGGGAGTTTTGTGCTAATAATGGGATAAATTTTCGCTTTTCGTGTCCTCATACATCTTCACAAAATGGGAAAGCCGAACGCAAAATTCGTTCCATAAATAACATTGTCCGAACTCTCCTAATCCATGCCTCCATACCTCCATATTTTTGGCATCATGCTCTACAAATGGCCACTTACCTTCTTAACATAATTCCGTCCAAAGGTCTGACATATTCTTCCCCCCTCAAAATCCTATATAATAAAAACCCTTCTTATTCGCACCTTCGGATTTTTGGGTGCTTATGTTATCCGTTATTCCCATCCACCACAATTAACAAACTTCAGGCTCGGTCTACCCCATGTGTGTTTTTGGGTTATCCGTCAAACCATCGTGGTTATAAGTGTTTTGATTTATCCTCCAAGAAAATCATAATCAATCGCCATGTCATTTTTGATGAAACTCAATTCCCATTTGCAAAAGTTCATACTCCCGAACCAAAGTCATATAATTTTTTGGATGACCAAATATCCCCGTATATTATTCGGAATTTTTCGGACAACTCCCGTGCCCAAAATCCTCCAGCGGGCCCACTGCCCGCTGGAACCACAAGATCGTCCCCCTATCGTTCCAAAGAATCGGAACAGTTCCAGCTATTGGGCCAGTCCAGCCCAATTCTGGAACTGGTCCAGAAACCGAGGAGCCCAGTTTTTACCGATTTGGGCCAGCAGGCCCACTGCCTGCTGGCCAGTCCGTCCCGAACCCGGAAAATTCCCAAAATTCACTCCATTCTTCCTCGAGTCATAGACCGGTCACTCGTAGTCAGCGGGGTATTTTTACACCTAAAAGGCATTTTAACTTACATTCGGATGTCTCTAAATCCCCCTTGCCCCGCAATCCTGTGTCCGCATTAAATGACCCTAATTGGAAAATTGCTATGACTGATGAATATAATGCTCTTATTGATAATAAGACGTGGGAGTTGGTGCCCCGTCCATATGGTATTAATATTATCAGGTCTATGTGGATTTTTGCTCATAAGGAGAATTCAGATGGGTCCTTTGCTCGGCATAAGGCGCGACTTGTTGGTGATGGTAAGACTCGGCGGGTTGGTATTGATTGTGGTGAGACGTTTAGTCCGGTGGTCAAACCGGCTACCATTCGTATCTTGTACTTAGCTTGGCTCTTTCAAAGACTTGGCCGATTCATCAGTTGGATGTCAAGAATGCTTTTCTACATGGAGATCTCAAGGAAACAGTCTATATGCATCAGCCGTTGGGTTTCAGGGATCCCAACCGCCCTCATCATGTCTGTTTGTTGAAGAAGTCATTATATGGGCTTAAGCAGTCTCCACGTGCCTGGTATACACGATTTGCTGATTTTGTTTCGACTATTGGGTTCACACACAGCAGGTCTGATAATTCTTTGTTCATCTACCGCCGTGGTTCGTCATTGGCCTATATTCTATTATATGTGGATGATATCATCTTGACTGCCTCCTCCGATGCTTTGCGCCAGTCTATCATGGCTATGCTCAGTTCTGAATTTGCTATGAAGGACTTAGGGCCGTTGAGTTATTTTTTGGGGATTGCCGTCAAACGTCATTCAGGTGGCTTGTTTCTGTCTCAACGGAAGTATGCTGCTGAGATCATAGAAAGGGCTGGGATGTCATCCTGTAAGTCCACTTCCACGCCAGTTGATACAAACCCAAAGCTAAGTGCCACAGCAGGTGCACCATACGAGGACCCGACCCGCTATCGCGATCTTGCGGGGGCCCTCCAAGATCTTACCTTCACCGGACCGGATATTACATATGCGGTTCAAAGCGGGTGTGTTTATTCATGCATGATCCCAGAGTTGAGCACATGAATGCAATCAAACGCATCATTCGGTATATTCAGGGGACACTAGACTATGGGTTGCACTTATATCCGTCATCTACCTCTACGCTTGTCTCCTACACGGATGCTGATTGGGGTGGTTGTCCCGACACTAGACGATCCACTTCGCTCTTGTATGTTCCTTGGCAACAACTTGGTCTCCCGGTCCGCAAAACGTCGGGCCACTCTATCACGCTCAAGTGCCGAGGCGAAATATCGAGGGGTAGCAAATGTAGTCTCCGAATCATGTTGGCTACGTAATTTGCTTTTGGAGCTTCATTGTCCCATTCAGAAGGCAACCTTGGTATATTGCGATAACATTAGTGCCATCTACCTTTCAGGTAACCCCGTTCAACACCAACGCACCAAGCATATCGAAATGGACATTCACTTTGTCCGTGAAAAGGTTGCAAAAGGTCAAGTTCGCGTATGTCATGTCCCGTCTCGTTATCAAATTGCGTACATCTTTACAAAGGGTCTACCAAATGGTTCTCTTTGAAGGGACGATCTCGGCGTTCGGAAACCACCCGCTATGACTCGCGGGGTGTGTTAAATAGAGCAATATACATGTGATATACACCGAATATATATCACATGTATATTGTCTTGAATAAAGCAACGAAACCAAGGAAGTCCAAGCGGCTCCGGCGGCGGGCCTCTCGGCTTTCGATTGCAGCCCGGCGGCATCGGGCCTCTCGGCTTTCAAAGAAGCATGGTGCGGTCCGGCGGCGGTTTCCAGCGGTTGGGCCTCTCAAAGAATGGCCCAACACGTTCAGCCCATGGACGAATTTATGGCAGAAAATCAGTAGACAAATATTGTATATTAAGGAAAGTATATTGTGTGTATATTGTAGTATATTTATTACCATAAATTAGAGTTATACACTTACCATAATTGTAGAGTTAGAATTGTGGTAAAACAAGGTTTTAGGAATAGATTAGGAATAGGATTCTCCTATTGTAACTTGTATATATATTTATTCAATCAATGAAAATAATCAAGGGGATTATTTCTTTCATGAACAAAGGGGGGAGGTATTCGTGCACTTCACATTTTAGTCATTTATTCTCTTGAATTTTTTTCAAGAAAAAGGCAACTTATGATGTCGCCTTTTCAAAAGTAATGCCGTAGATTCTCAGCTTTAAATGTTTTCTTCTTTTGAAGCTGTTACGACATTAGAATGATGAATTTGAATATGTGATCCTTCTTTTCAGGGTAATGATGAGAAGAGTAAGGGAAAGAGTATAGAAACAAGCTTGTGGTCTTCCCTGATCCAGTCACTTGCTACTATTGACTGTAAGACTTTACATTCATCTTAGATATTTAACTGCAAACACTGAGGTCTATGATTAAGCTATTTATCTATTAGTTGAAGTAATGTGTTTTCTCGCAGTGAGTCCTTCATACAACAGAGAAACCATGGAACTCTTACCTGATGGCCTTCTCAAAGGGATTGCAATTATAGGAATAGTCCGGTGCTTAGTTAAGTATGAAGAAAGACGCAATGTGCCACCAAGCAGCCTTACTCTATGTCCACTGTGGGTGCAACCTTGGAGGTTATCCAGAAGAAAAGAACTGAAAGGCCAGAATTTCAAGATGCTGCTCTTCGTGATTCCCCACATACTGCTGACTGGTTGTGGGTGCATTCTCTATTACTGATATAGTAGTTCTTGACTCATACACAACATATTTTAGAAACCTGTCTTTGCTTCAAAAAAATAAAACAACTTATGTGCTAGCTCTGTGATCCGATGAGAAAGGTTTTGTCCTTACAGTGTTCGCTATACAGAAGGAAGCAGAAAGCTCTGCTTAATGCTCTTTTTATGTTTCTGTTAAGATCTTAATTCATAGAAAAAAGTGGTCTTGTTAAGTAGAGTATCCTGGAGAAACTGAGGCAAGAAAAGCAACAAATAAGTCTCAGATATCGACACGTTATGTTGCTGCTAACTAAACTGCAGCAGCGACATGCCTAAAAAATTAAGCTTAAGGATCTTTCCTCCCTTTTTGTCGCTTCCTGGATGAAAAATCAGATGAAGGGGACGCCCCTCACTTCTGTAATACATAACTAAACACTAAAGATAAGAGGAGAGAATACTAAAGTGAGTTAGCATTTCACTTTTTTTATGTAAATTGGAATAGTTTGTTGCATCCTTCAAGAAAAGAAAATTTCATTTCCGCTTAAAAAATCCTTAAGTGAGCCTGAATATCTCTCTGTGTACGTCTCTAATGGTGACTATCTCATTCAAAATCTGATTTTTCCCTGTGTCATGCCCACCCAATTACAGTATTATCTAGTGAATTAATGTCATATCTTTGAATATTTATCCTACTTCAGATTGTTGTGGTGACATATAGCCTAACATATTCCTGTACTAAAATGGAATAAACCGATGAAAATAACAGAAATTAAGCTTCTTTTAGGCAAGCGCATAGTCTATGAAAATAACATAAATGTCATAGGAACTATGATCATGACAATACTATTTTACATCAGCTCATCATAGAGTGATTTGCTGATATTTTTTTGCTTTAAGCAATTCTTACCCAGCTCCCATTAGATTTTGACATCATTATGTGACGAACTACTCTTGTTGACAGGTTAAACAAGGAGATCATGTCACACTATTGAGCCCTTTTGCAAATTTGTTGGTTTTGAAATGCAAGGAAACGTAAACTCGTTATAATATTACTTTCAAATGCTATTCCAAATATGCCATTATTCTTTTCTCTATCAGGTTTTTTCTGTAGACACCATATATTAGTGTGTTCTATCAGTTTATATCCCATCATTTCGTCTATCATCACCGCCTTATAACGCCTCAGTGCAGGGTACACTTGAGCCTCTAGCAATGGAAATATTCTCTGGTTAAGGCAAAGCAAGATGATTGGTTGTAATAACTACGTCCACAAATTGTTGGTTTTGCAGATGATTTTAAAAGAAGGTGGAGGAGCTGGTTACTGTAATCTGGGACAGAAGGTTCTATCTGATTAGATTGGACACACCAATTAATTTTGGTTAACCAGACTCGTCGATCAGTCGCTGTCTGGTGGCTGCATGGTTCGTAGCATGCGCCTTACGTGCTAGCTGTTGAGAGAGTTTGAGTATCACATGTAAGGATGTTATTTTTTTAACTTGGAACTTTTTCTTAGCAGAGGTATCTGAATGATCACTAAGAAAGTTTAAAAGTGTCTAATTGACATTTCGTGCCACGTTTGAGTGGCTTTCTGTGTAATTGGCCTCATGTGGTTTTAATTTTAAATATGAACCAAAACACTGATGCAATCAAGTAACCTAAGTACTACTGATTAGGTTTTACTGTATACCTTTTCTCATTTATCTTAAACATTAATCATGTGTTATAATTGTAAAATTCCAAGAACATATAACAGTAAAGCATCTATCCTGAAGTGACTTTTTAATCAGTGCCAGTCTTATTCCACCATGAAGGGAATCAGGTCGACCATAAGCTTACAAACAAAATGTAATATCTCTTGACCGAGTCTAAATTGATGGTTTTGGCCACAAGGTGCCATCCATTTCTGATAAGAAGCACATCAGAAAGACACAAACACACCAACGTTATAAATAAATGTATCCCACCATGCTTTGAGCTATAGCCAGTAGAAAGCTTAACTCAGTTTAACTAGAAACCTTATTTATTAGTTGAAATGTTGATTAAGCTCTGCCAAATATAAGCGAGAAAGTAATGAGAATTTGACTTCGTTATGTTTCTTTGATCAATATCAATGGAGACAGAAACGTAGGCACAGAAATTTGAAATTACCTTATGAAAGTTCATTCCATTTGGAATCTGAGAGTACAAATGCTCAAGCGACTCTAAATTTTTGTAGGAAGAAAACAAGAGTTAATCTTTGAGGAAGAAGTAAAACTATTCATACATATTGAACAAATGTATGTGTTGAAGGATCTGATTTTTTACGAACTCTTCGCTTGCTTGAGAGATTTGGATGAAAAGTGTTTCTTACTGGTGCCTATTTGATGTCTGTTTTCAATTCCTTTGTAACAAACCACTTAAGCGCATACGCTGACTCTTCGACATCAGCTCAGAATCTGTAGAGGAGCTTCGATTCATCCCAATCATAAACCTGCAGCTAAAGCAAATTAAGGATGTTATAAAAGAATCTGACTAGAATTATCTAGGCTAGTCACCTTAATACACTTCACTCAGTTTAACTATCAATGTATAAGTCAACCATTCAGTAATATTGTGTTAAGAATATCACAAATACATTCCACTTGTTGTAATTATTGGCGTATAGGCTAATCAATCAACAATATTTCTTAAAGATACCACTAATGCAACTCTACTTACAGTAATTATCAATTTATAAGCTAACCAATTAGTAATATCACATAATAATATCACTAATACACTTCTACTTACTTTAATTATTATGTATATGCTAATCAATCAATAATATTTCTTAAAGATACCATTAATACATTTCTACTTAGTATAATTATAAAAATTAGGCTAATCAATCACTAATATTACTTAATGATATCACTAATACATTTTTACTTACTGTAATTATCAATTTATAAGCTAATTGATCAATAACATTTTATTAAGGATATCACGAATACACTTTTACTTCCTATAAAAGAAAGTAACGAACTGTCTAGGACACCTTCCTCCCTTATGACTATGAAAGGCAATCCCGACCTCTTAGAAGTCCTTACTAGGTATTGCGACAATAAAAGAATGGTCTTTAGGTTCGGAGACTTTGAGATAACCCCAACCTTAGAAGAGATTTGTGACTTGCATAGACAATGTAGATACTTGTATGAGGCAGAGAAAGAAACCCAACCACAACCTTCTAGTACCCCTTAAGCCAACTCCCGGTGAGATTCTTAAGATGTTATCTCTAGCTAGCGCCAATTGGATATTCAGCCCAATCGTATCGTTTAAGGATCTCCACACCCGGTTTGGGTCTACCTCGGGGTATGTCGAGCATTTCGTAGAATTTTACTCATTTGTTGCTTGGGAAGATACCCGACCTCAAACATTCGCTATATGCCTTCTAAGAACCATGGTGTTTCCCAAAGACCGTTATCAAGTCATAGATATCGGTTTATCTTTGTCACCCATGCTTTGTCTTTCATGGCATAACCACTAACAGGGAAACCAAATACTATGACCTAGTCCAAGTCATCCTGTCCGACATTTACCGAGCCTTGGGAAGTTCAACATCTCTGAGTTGAGGTTAAAAGCCTTAGAGATGACATCAGAGACTCTAACTCTCTTTAATCTTCCCTCAGATTACGTTTGCAGGATGTTGATTTATTGAGGGACCAGGAGAATTCTCTCCAAGTATTGAACTCTTCATACATGACCCTTCGGAAAAAAAGGCTAGGCTAGAAGCGATTTGGCCACTGTCCGGAAGCATTTTATCTCTTCGGAGAACACCATAACTGAGCTCTAAGCCAAATGTCGGAGGTGGAAGCTCCGCATAGATCTGGCCATTTTTAAGACTCGCGTAGATACCCTTGAGGAAGACAGGGATTGATGTCCCTTTTAAAATCCTAGATACGCAGATCGATCTTCATGACGTTGAGTTATCCTTAGAGGAGCTATGCGGAGATAAAAATGATTCTGATGTGGAAGCTAATGATGTCCCCCTGCCTAACCTTTTGGTCTTTTTTTATGATATCACTGAAACAGCCCCGACGGATCATGGAGCGAATGTTTCGTAACCTTTCGCATGAGTTTATTTTCATAGGTGCATGGACTCGTGGCTTTAATCAAGGAATGCACTGAGAGCTATTGCAGGATTTGTTGAGCCTAATTCATCGCCGACACTATGAAGATCCTACGCAGAGTGTGGAACGCTGATCGACCTGGTAATTTCGGGCTTGTATTATGTTCGCTCTAGTTTTCGCGATATATTCTGGGGCGCCGTTTTTTTTTGTAGGTGAGCAAGAGAGAATTGTAAACACAAACTCCCTATTTTGATTATAGTGAAATATGCAGCGCCAAAGTGGACGTAGTTCTCGCATTGAGAGTGAACCACTATAAATGTGTGTTATTTATTTTTCGCTTATTTATTGTTTTTTGATTATGTCGGATTTGGGACTCAAATCCTAACAGGATTTTCAATCCCTTCTGTTTTTTCATGCATTCACCAAAATGTTGTTATGTCACTGTGGGCTAAAATCTTGCTGCTTAAGCGTACATTAAATGCATGCTTTGCTCTACTGTATGCCTTGTTTTTTCCTACCAAATGCCAGTTTATATTCTCAACTTTGGAAATGCTTCCTCCAGTTCACCCTAATTTTAATCATGTTTTAGAATTGTAAATTTTCCAAGAACATATAACGAGAAAAAGCCAACATGAAACAGGTGACATTTTAGTGGCAGTACCACCTATATGCGTTGATTCTGGTATTTGCCAAACATACAAAGTGTATGTATGTGATTATATGGATTACTACTAGTATAAAAGCACAAATCTCTAAAACGAAATATTGATTGAAGAAAATAACCTGTTATAAACAGGTTACTTACCATACCTACAAATTACAATTACTCCTACCTTTTAGTAACAAATTTCGTTATTTAAACCGACGGTGTAATGAACTTTCTTTGCTATGAGTATAATTTAACATGTACTAAACACGTTACGAATTACCATACCTACCATGATTCAATTAATGAACTTCGCACATGATTCAATTAATCAACTAACTACTTGTGATTTATAATTACTTTTTCCACAAGCTTGGACATTAAAGTTACAAAGTTTTATTAGAGGTAAACGCGGCACTTTATTGGCACCGAAGTTAAACCAACAAGAGTTGCACCAATGAGAGCGGCTTCTAAATCTAATGTTAAATGACGATTAAAGTCTTATTTTGGATTTGGAACATTAGATCAGTAAATACACAAAAAGCTTTTCAAAGGCTTACAATGTTACATAGGAAGCACTATTATTGTTATCATTGCATTTGATTGACTGATTGAATCGAGGAGCAAATTGCCATAGAAGCTTTGTAACATATTTTCAGCGTAATTTGAAACCGAAAATATTGATATGTTGCACCATGCTCCAATCTAATTCCTAATTAATGACCAAAATTTAGCTCTACGTACCAGTTGTACGAGTGCCAGTGGTTCGGATGGTTTTTCAGGCTAGCTGGGACGTAATTGTTAAAGATACACATGCTCCGGTCAAGTCATTCTTTGATGGTCATATTCTCCCTAAATCAAATTTGGTCTTATTACACAAAAAGAAAATTGTGCCATCTTTTTCTTACATGAGACCAATTAGTTTGAATAAGGTGTTTTCAAGATGTATTCACAATAAATTACGATATTCGATCGCGGGGAAAGTAGTCCAATGTTGTTCTTAAATTGGATAATCGAAGGCATACGAGCTTGGAATTTTCTCAGTGTGGTGAGTTTTCCTGGTTAGTGAAATGACCCCGTAGGTATGATACTACCTTTTGTAATGCCTAAGCATGATTAAAAAAGGTAATATTTGTCTATCAGTCATTGACAAAAGTATCCATATACGTTACAGGAGTTACTGAATTTGATAATGCAGAGATTTCTGTTCTTGATAGTGATCTTAGGAATGTTGAAAGTTGAAATTCATAAAAAGTATGTCCGTTTCTTTTCTTATCTCCTTGGTGATTTCCATTTTGAAGAGGTTTCCTTTTTTAGTCACGGGGTGCTCCTTTGACAATTTTATGCATGTATTAGTTATTTATAATTTTTGTCGTTAGTGAACTTATTTCTGTTTCAGGTAGGTGATAGTAGTACCAATTCAAAATACATAACATAGACGCATATATTCTTTTTCCTCTTGTTCTTAAAGCTATTTTGTTATACTATTTCTTTTTAAATTTTTTGTAACACGGCTGACTTTTTATTCACTTCCACTTCCTGTACAAGGCTTATAAAAGTAGAGTCTATGGAAGCTGTAAAATCAATTTACCATACTGTTATTTAATGATTTCTTTTAGAGGTTTTAATAATCAAGAGTTTTTATTTTGTGATGGTCAAATGCAGGAACTTAAACAACGGATACAAAAATAGCTTTGCCAAGATATCACATTGTTAATAAGGAGAGCAGAAGATCAACAATATTACATTGTTAAGGAGTGATTGGTTTACAACAATGTTTAGTTACCTTGTACATTAGATACTTTCATCTTTTACAAGTTGTTATATGGGTTGGTGTGCTACAGATATTGTCCATACATTGTTTTAAGTTTGATAATTCTTTATAAGTATCTTCTAATTAATTGTTCATCTGATTTTTACTTTGATGTTATAAAATAATAATTGATCACATACACGGATTAAGGTCTCCTTTACTTGCAATTATTGTATCTTTGCCGGCAATAACAAAAGTCACAAAATATGTATTGCATTTCTAAGGTGTTTTAATGGCAATAGTAATGGAGGAGCAGTCAATAGGCATTGGTCGTCTTGGCCAAAGATGTGCTTGCTGAAACAGGAAGGATGAGTGGGTTTTCGATCTTTATTTGATAATATATCAAATGCTCTTTTTGCAAAGCGTTGGTGGAGGTTTCTTACCAACAATTTGTTGTGGTAGAACTTCATATGGAATAAATATTGCAAACAAGTACCTCCTACTATGTTGAAATATATGGAAAGGGCGATCGCAGTTTGAAAAATATGTTGCAAGCTCGGGACTTGTTAGAGCACGACATTTGGTGGGTAATTAAAGGTGGAAATTGTAGTACATGGGTTCGACAACGGGAAAATTCTATTCTTATTCTACTCCCAAAATCCTATTCTATTTGTACAAGAATTCTACAATTATAGCCATGTTAATTATATACAACAACCTTACCTAAAATAAGCTTCCAAAACCGTGATATACAAGGCTATGTATACCGTGTATATCACGGTCCAAATCAGCCAAATCATCTTGTGTTTAGGTGATATACACGGTATATACAAGACATTATATATGCCGTGTATATCACAAATATACTTTCAAAGGTGGGGCTGGAACGAACAAAGTTTGTTTTGAGCAATTTCCCTGCGGATATTGCTCATCATAATTTGGAAAAAATTAAGTTCACTCGGGTCCCTGGACAGTTTGGATAAACTATGGTGGAAAATTAATAGTACGGGCAAAAATTAATAGTCGCGAAATAATCCAAAATTTATTTTTCTTCCATCGTCGTTCATCCCTCTAAATCTATGACCACTACAACAATGAATGTTTCCATGAGTTAAGGGTAAAAAACACAACTCAGGTATTATTTCTTTATAAAGTAATACTTGAGGTGTGTTTTTAACTCTCGTCTCATTTTTCCACTCTAAAAGTACCGCCAAAAGATCATTGTTACTTTGAAACATGTAATTACTTTAATGACTAGGGGAAACATATACGTTCAATTTTGTGAAACCGTATGTTCCTAATTTTTCTTTCCTTTATTTAGTACTTATCTTGAATCCGTGTCTAGGATAATCTTCCCAAACCGTTGAAAACACCACTTCACGGCCAAGAGATTTGCATATGCATATGTTTGGACCCCTATATATGTATTTAGCTTTGGCCATCCCAATATCAATTTGAACTCATCTCAATATAAAACTGGACAAATCAATATAATAATTATAAAATAAGTGTTACGGCGTATCTTTAAAATAACTCACCAACACTTGACTTTTTGTTTAATATTCATCGATTAAGAATCAACCAACCATTAGAAGTGGCACAACAGAATGTAGCACCATGAGCTACTTTAGGGTATTTATTCAAGATATGATTTGGCAGTTTAAAAGAATAAAAACGGCTATCCGACAAGCTATAGAAGTTGAATCTTGTATGATCGTTATACGCACAATCTTTGAACTGCAAAAGCCAAGGGGCTTCGAGATCATGTGATGGCTTATGATCGCAAGCGATGATCTCCATGACTTGCAAACGGCACTCATGCGTACGTAGTCACTGATGCTTATTACTTTTTTCACAATCATTCCCATGATTTCGATGAGGATGTCTTCTTCCCATATGCTTCTAAGGGTAGCCATTAATTCGTATTGAGAGATTGAGAGAGTCAAGAGAATAAGGATGCGTTTGCAGTGAAAAAATGGAAGCTATGCGAGTTGAAAACCCTATCCAAAGTAGGTTTTACGATGGTACCCTATCCAAAGTAAGTTTTACAAGGGTAGGTTTTAAGATGGTACCCAAAGTTTAGTCGAATACATTGTAAGAATCGATATATTAAATTCTTTCTTATTTGAAACATGTAAGAATCTTACTAAGATTTAGGACTTTAAAAGGACATAGGACGATAATTCATTGAACGTTGTTCTTATGTTTCACTTTTCAAACCTTAATGATTTTCTTTCTTCTTTTATTTTTGGTGGTTTTCTTAATTAGTCTACTTGTTGGCTGGCATTTCGTGGTTACCTTTTTTTCCTTGTTATTAAAAAGGAAGTTTTCACAAAATAAATAACGTAATAAATATTTCGTATGCTTTCAATTGGTAAAAATTTCAGCCTTCCTTTTTTGGCAGGATTCCCTCTTAGTTCGAATTATTAAATCTTTCTTTATTTCAGCCGTAAGAAAACTAAATATTTTAGGAGTTTAAAACTGAATAAAATTAACCTTTTGTAAATCTTTTCTTTAGTTGTTAACATTGTTTAGTCAATTGCAAACCGCATAGAGATGTAAAGCGACAAAGCAGGAGCGTACGATTATTGCCGAAGTTCTTGAACTTTTGAAAGTGTAAGGCTTGGATTTAATTTTAGAATTGAAAATTTGAAATACTATTTGATTTCTTTACTTATTTATTGTATCGAGAAATTTTAGTTATCTATTTGTAAGTTTTATCCGTATAAGTTTTGCTTGCTATTGTGCCATAAATTGGAGAAAAATTAAAGGTAGCAAACAATCACGTGTATTTGATACTCCAGATCTTGGGTTGGACGATGTACTCCATACAAATTTTACAATGAGTGTTAAACGTGCACGTGCTTTGTAATTTTTGTTATTTCCCTGATGAATAGTTTCATTGCGCTTCAGTATTATAGTCCACAACACTACACTCAAGCACTGCAAATTAATGTTCCATTGAAGATGTAAGATTGGACTAATAACGATCGTCCGTTGGAATTCAAATCGTTCACCTGATCTTTTGCGATCATCGGAACCTCGCATCCTTCCATTGCCCCCCCCCCCCCCCCCCGGGTCCAGCTTATGCTCCACCGGTAGCACCAGAACCTGACATGGATTCAACTCATCATCACCTACCACGTGTCATGACATAATTCATCCAACTGTACTATACGAATTTTGACATACACATATAGTCCCCGCACTTTTTGAATGTGTCCTTCGCTCTCCCAGAAAGTAGATTTAACATCGGACTAATGAAAACCCTACACTTTAGCGGAAAAACTGGTCAAACGTAATGTCTCCTTAATGTTTTTGAAATTGCGGTAACTAACCATTCGCTCCAATCAACTTGAAGTGATGCAATGATCACATGTGTCTTTTCATTTCCCAAATGTTACTTTTTCATTGATAAATAGGAGTTCACAAATCTTCCTTAGAAGGCAATTAAATTTTTCTCCAAATTATTCCGTGTATACCATGTATATCGCAGATATACTTTTAGGGGCAGGGCTGGAACGAGCAGACTGTTTTGAGCAATTTCCCTGCTGATATTGCTCATCATAATTTGGAAAAAATTAAGTTCACTCAGGTCCCTGCACAGCTGGATAAACCATGGTGGAAAATTAATAGTACGGGCAAAAATACTGTGAGTAGTGCGTGGAATTACATGTGGGAAAAAGATACGCCTATGGATACTTAAAGCTCGAAAAATAAACAATCAACTTTAGCCAAATTTTGTGCTTAAAGTTGGTTATAGGAATTAAGATTGTCGCAAGTTTTATCTTTTGGCACTACTCGATTTTTTTGTTTCGTTATTTATAAAGAGTTCCCGCTAAGCTCACTGCTTAGTGGTATTCGATTATAAAAACAAAAGAGTTTTTGTTACACTAATGTGAACTCGAGGCTGAATTATATGCAAACTATAAGTTGTTGTTTAACTAATAATTTACAAGGCAACAAGGCTCGAGTTTGCCTTTGGACAATGAGAAATAATCCATATTTGTCCTTGAATTTCACGAAATAATCCAAAATTTATTTTTCTTCTATCGTCGTTCATCCCTCTAAATCTATGACCACTACAACAATGAATGTTTCCATGAGTTAAGGGTCAAATACACAAACTCAAATATCATTTCTTTATAAAGTGATACTTGAGATGTGTTTTTAACTCTTGTCTCATTTTTCCACTCTTAAAGTACCGCCAAAAGATCATTGTTACTGAAGCATGCAATTACTTTAATGACTAGGGGAAACATATACGTTGAATATTGTGAAACCGTATGTTCCTAATTTTTCTTTCGCTTTATCTAGTACTTATCTTGAATCCGTGTCTAGGATAATCTTTCCAAACCGTTGAAAACACCACTTCACGGACAAGAGATTTGCATATGCATATGCTTGGACCCCTATATATGTATTTAGCCTGGCCAAGATAGATAGTATTCCCAATATCAATTTGAACTCATCTCAATATAAAACTGGACAAATCAATATAATAATTATAAAATAAGTGTTACTTCAAGCGTATCTTTAACATAACTCACCAACACTTGATTTTTTGTTTAATATTCATCGAGTAAGAAGTAGTGTCAACTTTATCTTGACATAAACACTGGTACAAATAGTCGGCAAAGAACGAAAAAAAAAAGAACAAGGAAACGCCACTAATATAAATAAGGGGAAAGTAAGTTTCAGCCATTACAAAGTAATGGAAGACCACAAAGCAGACGGAGACAATCAAAACACATTATGGGTGTGTTCGGTATGAATGAAAATGTTTTCCACGGAAAATAAGCGAAGTTTCTTACTTATTTTCTTGTGTTTGATACGTCAGTAAAGAGATATTATCTCAAAAGCATTTGTACATATAATTTAGACAAAAGACTTTAGGAGGAGGGGGTGGAGGTGGCAGGGGGTGAAGATGGGATGTGTTGGAGGGTGTGGGAAGACACAATGAACGTGGAATGTCACTTGTGAAACTTGTTTTAATTTCATGAGTATGGGTATTAACTTGGATACAACAGATCAAACAAGGAAAAAATGGAAAACGTTTTCTATTTTAATTTCTTCCATACCGAACAAACATAATATGAGTACTATTTGAACCTAACTTAACAGTTCATGAGTATGATCTGAACATCCAAAACTTGATAACACATATAACATGGCATCAACGGTACTAAGCAACTCACAAGTCACAATTATGAACGATTGTACCAAGAGCGAAAAGGTGTTAATTTAATTGCGAAGTCGTGGTTGAAACCACAATGGTGGGTTAGGGAAAGGTCGTTTGATCCTTCCTTCTTGAATACAGTAAATACCTGATTGGCGATAACGGGTTAGCGATTTCACGTAGAGAGTATGAAGCGCATCCACAGTAAAATAGATGCTATTTGCTTGGCATCCATTGCCACTTCTTGCAGGAACTGAGAAGGAATTGCTATTTGGTGACACAAATAGTGTTTGATCGCCCAAACTAGTGATAGATTCAAAGTCTTTACCTGTTTTGTAGAAACCTTCATATCGCTCGATCATTAATTTACTAGTATGATAGATTCCGAGATCATAATCATCGTCGTGTTCTTCATCGTCATGCTCATCATCATGAGCATCGTCATGCTCAGACAGTCGGTCTGTCTTGTTCCAAATGATAAGCAATTCTCCTGTGATTGATTTAGCCAAATATACATATTTTAGGCCAGAATCAGTAATATAATGAAGCTCACTATCACAAGGCCGAATATGATGAGCAGTGTTGTATTTTACTATGTTGATTAATTTCATCTTCACCTCGCAACAACCAGGCTTGAGAACGACGACATGATTGATCTCGTCACTAATTCTCGTGTCCTTAATAGTGTTAAGATCGTCATCGTCATAGGAAACAAAAGTGTATAACACACCATTGTTAAATAACATGGTTTCATAGCAGCTAATTGCTCTACCCGCATCAAATATTTCCCACGATCTCTCTTCTTCTGTAACTCCAATGTCACAATTACAGAATGCCAAGATTTCATTGGAGAAGTCCAGAAAAGTGGCGACGACTATGAGATTTGTGGTCGAATCATCGGTGATTGAAAATATGTGAACCATATTGACCATTACTGCGATTGTATGTTGCTTAAAATATGGGGAGGATGGCAATGTGGTCAATGGTGGAAGTTTGACATCGATTTCGGAAATAGGGTCGAAAAGGAACATGTCAGGGTTATGGCTAGGTCCAGCAACAAGAATCAACCAACCATTAGAAGTGGCACAACAGAATGTAGCACCACGAGCTACTTTAGGGTATTTATTCAAGATATGATTAGGCAGTTTAAAAGAATAAAAACGGCTATCCGACAAGCTATAGAAGTTGAATCCTGTATGATCGTTATACGCGCAATCTTTGAGCTGCAAAAGCCAAGGCGCTTCGAGATCATGTGATGG
Organism: Anisodus tanguticus; assembly: GCA_034509755.1. Taxonomy (NCBI): domain Eukaryota; kingdom Viridiplantae; phylum Streptophyta; class Magnoliopsida; order Solanales; family Solanaceae; genus Anisodus; species Anisodus tanguticus. Next base: position 7,530,417 of record CM067540.1, on the reverse strand, counting down.
CTTATGATCAGCAAGCATTGATCTCCATGACTTGCAAACGGCACTCATGCGTACATAGTCACTGATGCTTATTACTTTTTTCACTATCATTCCCATGATTTCGATGAGGATGTCTTCTTCCCATATGCTTCTAAGGGTAGCCATTAATTCGTATTGAGAGATTGAGAGAGTCAGAGATGAAGGATGCGTTTTCAGTGAAAAAATGGAAGCTATGCGAGTTGAAAACCCTACCCAAAGTTTAGTCGAATATATTGTAAGAATCGATATATTCAATTCTTCCTTATTTGAAACATGTAAGAATCTTACTATTTTTTTCGTTCAAATTACGACTAGGCCCAAGCCCAGAGGCTCAGGCCCAGTCCATTTACGACACTAAAGGTCGTCCCTTCCATGGATGAAAATGGCAACTGCCATTTGTACTTCACTTTTGCTTCAGCTAGTGTGGCTGAAAGGAGTAAGGGCATTAAATGCCTGCTCACCGTCATACCACCCCAAGGTGAGGCTACCCCCCCCCCTTTTACTTTTTCTGATAGCATTAATTACTCCTTGTCCGATTTGCATTTTGAATCTTTCATTTCTATTGGTTGAGAACCATTTTTGGAGGATTTTCCCTCCAAAGGGAGTTCTCCCACATTGATCTTATGGGTCTCGGCTAGGGTTTTGTTTCCCCTATAAATACAGACCCCTATTCTCATTGTTAACGGTCAGAAAAACTTGATTCAAAGCCTAATCGAGTTTAAATTAGCTAATTTGAATTAAGTTGGGATCCAAACTATTTTAGGGAACCCAGAATTAGTTTAAATTAGTTTAAATCTACTTTCCTTTAGTTTTCTATTTAGTTTTAAATTATGTGATATGTTCTTGTGTGTTATGTGACTGATTAAGTATGCTTAGTTAAGATTAATGGTTGTTTGTGTCCCTATGTTAATATTCATCATGTTTTGTTTAGTTGTAATTACTGTCGTTGTTCATTATTGTGATTATTTGTATATGATTAACTAGACAAATGCTTGTTGTGTTAGTTCTGTTCATATACAAGTCATTTAGTTAACTTAATACCTAGTATAAAGTCTATTTAATCCTGTATATGTTGTTTAGTGGTTAACATGCTAATATAGGTTCTGCTTTAGTCAAATATGAGTTGAGAAGGTTATATGGTACCCAAATGATATCAGTTTAAGCTAGTTCAATTAGTAAGTCCAATATATGATTGTATGGCTTGTGTAGTTAAATATGTTGTTCATGTTAATCTAAGCTTTGTCAAATCAGGTATAAATCTGGTTATGATGAAATGATACCTAATATGCCTTGTAAAGTTGTGTTGTTTCGTGCAAGATCTGTTTAGCTTAAGTAAACCACTCAAATGACTTTGAAGTGAATTAAAACATGCAGTATTAGCCTTGTTTAGTTTGGTTTTTCTTTTCTTTATGAACAATGGGTTCCAATGTGCTTAAACTAGAATGTTTTGGGTTGATTTAGGACTGTTAGGATTCATATTTGTCTGGATAGTTTATAGATGTTCATGATGGTTTAAAATGATTGATATGATCAAGATAACGTGTGATGTGTTAGTTTAAGATATTTCATACCATGTATAGGTTGACTAAACCAGTAAGGTCTCTAATAGATCAACTGGGAACTTGTTCTGGCTAAGAACAAATGATCTAGGATAGTAGTTTTGAAACTCAGTTGTATTGGGAATGGTCTGCCTGTGTCAAAACATAAGCTTAACATATGGTCTGATGAAATGTTCAAACTTGTCTGGTTGTACAAATGTGGATATTGTTGACCTGTTTGCTTGTCTAGTATCTCTGTTGGCCTAGAATTCCTATGTATGTGTTTTGAACCATGAAAAATGCCATGTGCACATCTATTTCAGAGGTTTTATTTAATGCCATCATGCATACTTGCCCATTTCAATATGACCTTGTCATGTTTATATCACTTGGCCTGGGATAGAAATGCATTGAACCTAAAAGAGACATTCCAGATTGTCCTAACTCCAAATGTGTAGTGTATGAGTGTGTAGATGTCTTTCCTGACCCCTTCTTTATTATAAATGCATGCATGTTTGACTAAGTGATCAAAGGACCACTTTATGTCTACTATTGTAGAAACTGAGCCTAACTTGGAGCCTACATAGCCTTAGATTGGTTAACTTCAACATATGAGCTGCATGAATAACATTGTTAGGGGTAGACTTCTTTGTTTTATCCAGAAATCATATATGTATGTTTTTTAAATTATTATTGTATGCACGTCTTTCTGAGGCCCTATCTGCCTTAAATGTGTTGTGTGCGACTTCTATTGTGTAGTTAGCCCATGTTTAGGTTAAAAATGATCTGATGTGTTAAGAGCCTGGCTCAGTTGGCTTGTCTTGAATCTAAATCATGTTTCGACTTAACCAAGGCTTGTTTACATAATCACTGAGGTGTTTAGTTGTCTTCCCTACCCCTGGCATGCCCCCCCCCCCCCATAGACATGTCTAATGGTCTAACTTGTATCTACTCAGGTTATATGAATTGCCTATGTTTATCTGTGAAGTGTCGATCAAAATCAATGTTAGGAAGGATGCTTGCATGTTTCAGCCTGTTCTTGTTTTATCTTTATGGCTTCCCTTGCTTATGTGAGTACTGAAACAATATCCCTGGCCAATTTTCTATGAGCTAGATGTAGATGATGAGAGTGGTTTGCCTCCAGATATATAGAACTTAGCTTGCAACTTATACACTCTAATAGGATAGAAAAAGCTATGGGCAATTGTATTGATTTGTGCTTTGAAATTCTGAATAATACGTAAGTGTGATTAAAACTAAAAAGAAACTTGAAATAAGGACATTTTGAAGATTTATATGGTATGCATGAGCTACATATTATCTGTTTGCTGGCAGTTGCTTTATCTCAATACTTGTTTTGTTTATGAAGCCATGATGATATATCACGAGGTATATAGACGGTATACCAAGTATACATACCCATATATCAAGTGTATATCAGCATGAATATCTGGTATATCACCCATGCCTGTCATGCTAAGAACGCCTTTTGGGCCTAGCTCATTTCTTGCTACCTGTTTTGCCTATTTCACATGGACATATCTTCTGGGCTTCGTTATGTATGTTGTGCTCTGTTTGGTGCTTTCTTTACATGCCTCAATTGGGCCTAGCCCAACTGAATGTTCTTTTTATCTTCACTTTGTTTATGGTGGGTTCTGGGTGCGTCTAACTAGGCTCTTCCTTTTCCCCTCTTCTTGCATCGGCCACCCCTCGATGAGATGGGCCCTTAATGGGCTCATCACTTCATCCAGCTGAGATTCAATCGTCCATGAGCATTGCACACCTAGCCGGTTGGGCTGAGGCCCAATCAGAGATATATTGGATCGAGTTAGACGAAAAGGGAACCTAATGTTTGCATGAAGGCCAATCTATGGATAAAAATAGCCAATTGGTGGGCTTTGTAATAAACTACGTTAATAAATAGTGGAACTTATTATGATTGGAATCTAGGATAGGCAAATGATACGTAAATCGTTTAGTTGAGATCGCCAAAATAGTTTTCATAGTTTGTTTTTAAAATCTGGAAATGAATAAGAATAGCGGATTGTTTAGGAAAAAAATAAGGACTGATTTGGACATTGGAAGTTGGAAGTAAAAAACTGATTTTTTGACTAAGTGTTAAAATGATTTTAGCCTTTGAAGTTAAATTTGGGTTGATGATTAAAGGACCCAAATGTTGCGCCTGAGTGACAAATGGACTACTGGAAATTGGACTAAAAAATGAATACCTTTTGGTTTAATTAGGACTAAAAAATGAATACCTTTTGGTTTAATTAGGGTCCGGGCTAAGCCCAAATAGGATTAGGGGAGTTTGACAAATAAAACATGTTTTGGACTTGAGTTGACTTGAACGTTTTGGGAAGTTAGAATATGGTATTGACTATGGGAATATGGCATGCTAAAGAATAAAAGAAAAATTATTTTCTTACTATCTCTTTCCAAAAACCATACTTTTCTTTTTCAAATAGAACTATATCACTTTGGAAATTTAAAAAGGTTTTAAATAAAGGTGCAAGTGTAAAGAATAATCACAATAGTTGGACTAAATCTGGAGTTTTACTCAAATTCACACTTGAGTGTTCTTAGTCCGAAAATTAAATTGATTAAACATCTTGTGCATACTTTTTTAGCGGAAGATTTCAACGTTTCGTTTTAAACAAAACCTTGAGCTTTCTGAAGGCATGAAAGAACAAATTATTTTGTGGATTTTAAACCTTAAGCAATTTTATCATTTTTGAAACACATGCTATAGAAATCGTAGGTCAACCGTATTCTACGGATTCTTAATATCGGAGTGCTAATACCTTCCTCGAGAGATCACCAGAACCCTTACTTGACTCTGGTTTAGATAGGATATTTCAAAGGAATTTGAATAAAACTATTAACACTGGTTTTCCTAATTTACCTAAGCATAATTTGTTTTGTAGATGCCTCCCAATTTGAAATTTGACATGGTTGTTGAATCACCCGAGATGTTGAAAATCTGGTGGTCATGGCTGAGTGCCGCACAACAAAAGAAAGTAACGAACTGTCTAGGACACCTTCCTCCCTTATGACTATGAAAGGCAATCCCGACCTCTTAGAAGTCCTTACTAGGTATTGGGACAATAAAAGAATGGTCTTTAGGTTCGGAGACTTTGAGATAACCCCAACCTTAGAAGAGATTTGTGACTGCATAGACAATGTAGATACTTGTATGAGGCAGAGAAAGAAACCCAACCACAACCTTCTAGTACCCCTTAAGCCAACTCCCGGTGAGATTCTTAAGATGTTATCTCTAGCTAGCGCCAATTGGATATTCAGCCCAATCGTATCGTTTAAGGATCTCCACACCCGGTTTGGGTCTACCTCGGGGTATGTAGAGCATTTTGTAGAATTTTACTCATTTGTTGCTTGGGAAGATACCCGACCTCAAACGTTCGCTATATGCCTTCTAAGAACCATGGTGTTTCCCAAAGACCGTTATCAAGTCATAGATATCGGTTTATCTTTGTCACCCATGCTATCTTTCATGGCATAACCACTAACAGGGAAACCAAATACTATGACCTAGTCCAAGTCATCCTGTCCGACATTTACCGAGCCTTGGGAAGTTCAACATCTCTGAGTTGAGGTTAAAAGCCTTAGAGATGACATCAGAGACTCTAACTCTCTTTAATCTTCCCTCAGATTACGTTTGCAGGATGTTGATTTATTGAGGGACCAGGAGAATTCTCTCCAAGTATTGAACTCTTCATACATGACCCTTCAGGAAAAAAAAAGGCTAGGCTAGAAGCAGATTTGGCCACTGTCCGGAAGCATTTTATCTCTTCGGAGAACACCATAACTGAGCTCTAAGCCAAATGTCGGAGGTGGAAGCTCCGCATAGATCTGGCCATTTTTAAGACTCGCGTAGATACCCTTGAGGAAGACAGTGATTGATGTCCCTTTTAAAATTCTAGATACGCAGATCGATCTTCATGACGTTGAGTTATCCTTAGAGGAGCTACGCAGAGATAAAAATGATTCTGATGTGGAAGCTAATGATGTCCCCCTGCCTAACCTTTTGGTCTTTTTTTATGATATCACCGAAACAAATTTCGACGGATCATGGAGCGAATGTTTCGTAACCTTTCGCATGAGTTTATTTTTGCTTTGCTTTTTATGCAACCGGGTCATTTTCGGGCCAGGTAGTTCTTTTTGTAACTGGGCTAGTTTTAGCCCGGTAAAAATATCAATGAATGAATTCCCTTCTCACAATTTGTTCAAGGTTTTCATTTCATGTTTTATTTATAGAAGATAATTTGCACTACTCCTATAAATTAATTTGATGATTGCGACTTCACCATTTAATAATTTCAAGAAAAATTGTAAAGCATGTTTTTAACTTAATAATATCTAGTCCTTGAAGTTTTTTAACAAATTTTTATCAGACTTGAATTATTTTGAAAGATGTATTTTTCACCTTCCATTCGGGATTTACATGGCCTTTGCAGTTGGTTTTGGAATTTTCTTGGTTCCGATCAATTTCTCACCCCTGTACTTTGAGCAACCAGAGCCCTAACCTTTTATTTTCTGTTAAGATTTTTAATAAGAGAGGGCCCTTATTTTTAATGGTGCTGTAGAAAAGGATGTCTCATATTTATAATAACACACGTTTTTATGCTCTTGATGGCAAAGATTTATTAATCATTAAAGGAGAATTTTATTGATTTCTTTAACTTGTATTTGTAAAGATAAGTGGAAGAATAATTTGGCTGCCATCAGTATGGCCACTCCGGTTATATTTTTGCAATTTTTGATGATCTGAGAAGTTCCCAGTAATGCGTATCTGGAAAGTCCCTAGTAATGAGTGTTTTTTCCTTGAAGCTCTGAATCTATCCTCTTGGTATGAGTGTATACGCCCCCAGTGCTTGGGTGTTCAGACCATGGATCCCAAGACAATGGAGAACAATCTTCTGTAGCAAGAACCTTAATATGCTTTTATTGGTGCTGCCTCATTAAAAACCTTGTCGGAAAAATCCAATTGGGACAAAAACCAAACGAAGGAAAAAAAGAGTGCAGCGAATGTTTGCCTTACTAAACATAATATTGTTTTAGATGACTTTCGTTTCAATTGCTAGGAAGTTTATTCCCATCTTGGTCTGTCAATTGGTAAGGATCCTTTGTCGGCGATCCCGGTGACTATATACAGTCCTTCATAGTTTGCACCTAGTTTTACCTGCATTAGGTTCTTTTGTGCTTTGAGTTACCCTCCGGAGCACCAAGTCTCCGAGTTTGAAATGTTAGAGATTTGTGCACCGACTGTAATATCTCTCCATTCTTTATTTTTGGGCTACTATCCGGATGTATTTAAGATCTGGATAGTCTTCAAAATCTCCAGTCCTTCCCAGTCTGCACCGAATTAGTTGTTTCTCTTCCCGGAGATACCTCAAGCTTGGAGTCCCAACTTCTACCGGAATTAAGGCCTCTGTACCATAATCAAGGTTTAGGGAATTTCTCCGATACTTGTCTTTTCCGTGGTCTTGTATGCCCATAGTATCTCCGGTAGCATGGAAGGCCAGTTTTCTTTTGCCGCTTCCAACATCTTCTTCAAGTTCTGAGTTATAGCCTTATTTGTCGACTCCGCTTGACCATTCTTACTGGTATGATAGGGAGTGAAGGTGATAGCTTGATGTTCAAGTCATCCAAACTTCGTAACTTTGGTTCCAATAAAATTACGGCCGTTGTCACAAGCTATCTCTTTTACGGCCGTTGGCTCCAATAACTTTGACTTGGTTATTCTTCATTTTGTTGGCAGTGTCTTGGATAGTCCAAGTAGATTTGCTGATCTGAGCAGTCTTCAGAAGCAAGGTAACAGAGAATGGAGTATTGAGAAGTAAGGTGACGGTGACAGTGAATAAAGATTAATTTCATAGGTGCATGAACTCGTGGCTTTAATCAAGGAATGCACTGAGAGCTATTGCAGGATTTGTTGAGCCTAATTCATCGCCGACACTATGAAGATCCTACGCAGTGTGGAACGCTGATCGACCTGGTAATTTCGGGCTTGTATTATGTTTGCTCTAGTTTTCGCGATATATTCTGGGGCGCCGTTTTTTTTTGTAGGTGAGCAAGAGAGAATTGTAAACACAAACTCCCTATTTTGATTATAGTGAAATATGCAGCGCCAAAGTGGACGTAGTTCTCGCATTGAGAGTGAACCACTATAAATGTGTGTTATTTATTTTTCGCTTATTTATTGTTTTTTGATTATGTTGGATTTGGGACTCAAATCCTAACAGGATTTTCAATCCCTTCTGTTTTTTCATGCATTCACCAAAATGTTGTTATGTCACTGTGGGCTAAAATCTTGCTGCTTAAGCGTACATTAAATGCATGCTTTGCTCTACTGTATGCCTTGTTTTTTCCTACCAAATGCCAGTTTATATTCTCAACTTTGGAAATGCTTCCTCCAGTTCACCCTAATTTTAATCATGTTTTAGAATTGTAAATTTTCCAAGAACATATAACAGTAAAGAAGCCAACATGAAACAGTGACATTTTAGTGGCAGTACCACCTATATGCGTTGATTCTGGTATTTGCCAAACATACAAAGTGTATGTATGTGATTATATGGATTACTACTAGTATAAAAGCACAAATCTCTAAAACGAAATATTGATTGAAGAAAATAACCTGTTATAAACAGGTTACTTACCATACCTACAAATTACAATTACTCCTACCTTTTAGTAACAAATTTCAGTTATTTAAACTGACGGTGTAATGAACTTTCTTTGCTATGAGTATAATTTAACATGTACTAAACACGTTACGAATTACCATACCTACCATGATTCAATTAATGAACTTCTGCACATGATTCAATTAATCAACTAACTACTTGTGATTTATAATTACTTTTTCCACAAGCTTGGACATTAAAGTTACAAAGTTTTATTAGAGGTAAACGCGGCACTTTATTGGCACTGAAGTTAAACCAACAAGAGTTGCACCAATGAGAGCGGCTTCTAAATCTAATGTTAAATGACGATTAAAGTCTTATTTTGGATTTGGAACATTAGATCAGTAAATACACAAAAAGCTTTTCAAAGGCTTACAATGTTACATAGGAAGCACTATTATTTTTATCATTGCATTTGATTGACTGATTGAATCGAGGAGCAAATTGCCATAGAAGTTTGTAACATATTTTCAGCGTAATTTGAAACTGAAAATATTGATATGTTGCACCATGCTCCAATCTAATTCCTAATTAATGACCAAAATTTAGCTCTACGTACCGGTTGTACGAGTGCCGTGGTTCGGATGGTTTTTCGAGCTAGTTTGGGACGTAATTGTTAAAGATACACATGCTCCGGTCAAGTCATTCTTTGATGGTCATATTCTCCCTAAATCAAATTTGGTCTTATTACACAAAAAGAAAATTGTGCCATCTTTTTCTTACATGAGACCAATTAGTTTGAATAAGGTGTTTTCAAGATGTATTCACAATAAATTACTGATATTCGATCGCGGGGAAAGTAGTCCAATGTTGTTCTTAAATTGGATAATCGAAGGCATACGAGCTTGGAATTTTCTCAGTGTGGTGAGTTTTCCTGGTTAGTGAAATGACCCCGTAGGTATGATACTACCTTTTGTAATGCCTAAGCATGATTAAAAAAGGTAATATTTGTCTATCAGTCATTGACAAAAGTATCCATATACGTTACAGGAGTTACTGAATTTGATAATGCAGAGATTTCTGTTCTTGATAGTGATCTTAGGAATGTTGAAAGTTGAAATTCATAAAAAGTATGTCCGTTTCTTTGTGCACCGACTGTAGTATCTCTCCATTCTTTATTTTTGGGCTACTATCCGGATGTATTTAAGATCTGGATAGTCTTCAAAATCTCCAGTCCTTCCCAGTCTGCACCGAATTAGTTGTTTCTCTTCCCGGAGATACCTCAAGCTTGGAGTCCCAACTTCTACCGGAATTAAGGCCTCTGTACCATAATCAAGGTTTAGGGAATTTCTCCGATACTTGTCTTTTCCGTGGTCTTGTATGCCCATAGTATCTCCGGTAGCATGGAAGGCCAGTTTTCTTTTGCCGCTTCCAACATCTTCTTCAAGTTCTGAGTTATAGCCTTATTTGTCGACTCCGCTTGACCATTCTTACTGGTATGATAGGGAGTGAAGGTGATAGCTTGATGTTCAAGTCATCCAAACTTCGTAACTTTGGTTCCAATAAAATTACGGCCGTTGTCACTAGCTATCTCTTTTACGGCCGTTGGCTCCAATAACTTTGACTTGGTTATTCTTCATTGTTAAAACAGAGCAATATACATGTGATATACACTGAATATACAAGCAGTGTATATCACATATATATCACTAGGAGCTAATGAAACGTGTGCTGTCCGCCATGCCAGATTGGGCCTCTCGGCCGATTGGGCCTCACGGCCAGTTAGGCCTCTCGGCCAGATTGTATATATCCAAGGGATATTAGGATAGTGTATATATGGTATATATATTTGTAGTATATTGTAATAAATAGGATACCATAATTAGTGTTATACACCTACCATAATTGTAGAGTTAGAATTATGGTAGAATAAGGATTTAGAATTAGAATAGGAAAAGGATTTGTAGAATTGTAACTTGTATATATATCTATTCAATCAATGAAAATAATCAAGGGGATTATTTCTTTCATGGTATCAAAAGACTAGGTCTAAACCAAAAGTTTTCTTCTCTCAAACTTTTGCCTCTTTGGCCGAGAACCCCCCCCCTCCCTCGGGTTTTTCTCTCCAAATATCTCGTCTTCCGCTCTCAAAAACCTCTCTTAAATTTATCCTCCTTCTTTGTTCTTTCAAAATATGTCTAAGAACAATTTTCACCCTGCCCTCACAGTTTCCAATATCAAGCTCAGTGTCCCTATTGTTCTTGAGATGGAAAACGTTCAATATGCAACGTGGGCGGAGTTGTTTAAAATTCACGCTATCTCTTATCAAGTCCTTCATCACATAATTCCTCCCGCTAGACCCCGTCCTGCGGAGGATCCTGAGGTGTGGATTACACTTGATGCTACCGTTCTTCGGTGGATATACGCCACTATTTCGATAGACCTTCTACGGACGATTATGGAGCCCGATACCACGGCTATGGCTGCATGGAATAGATTGCGTGACATATTCCAAGACAACCAGCATTCCCGTATCGTCACACTCGAGCAGGAATTCTCTCTCGTTCGAATGGACGTATTTCCGAACGTTTTTGCATATTGCAAGAAACTAAAGGAATTGGCGGATCAACTCCGTAACGTTGGCGCACCAAGAATAACAAATAATCGTCTAGTTCTACGGTTGGTTGCCGGTCTTTCGGAGGCCTATAATGGTGTTGGCACTCTCCTTCGCCAAAGCAACCCTCTTCCCGACTTCCATCAAGCCCGCTCCATGCTTACGTTGGAAGAAGCCGGTTTGGCTAAAAAGGCGGCTACGGAGCGAGTTCGGTTGTCATGATGGCATCCTCTCCGAATCCGTCGCTTTTTGTTAATAATTCGGCCAAAACCATAATAATGGTGGAGGCAAGAATAATCGCAAGAATAATAAAAACCGCGGGGGCAAACGCGGTAGTAATGGTGGAGGTTTCGGTAGTCGGCAAAACATCGGTGGGTCCCATCCGATGAACAAGGGCCCCCACCACCCCCATGGGCCCAAAGAAGGTGGGGCCCATGGCGGTGGAGCGATGGCGGTGGACCGTGGGCCAACAGCCCATACCAAGCGAGCGAGAAATTCCAGCGGCCGGTGGGGCCGGCCAACAATCCGAGCCCAATGCCCAAGGCAATGGCGGCCCACTGCCGCGGCCCAACAACGGCGATAGTAGCGATTACGGGCCGGTCCAAGCACGGCCAGGAGTTCTTGGGCCCCGACCTCCGCAAGCCCATCATGCGCGAGCCCTACTCGGACCGATATCGAGGCCGCAATGCACACGTTGGGATTAACTCAACCGGACCAAAATTGGTACATGGACACCGGGGCCACTACTCACATGACTTCCGAATCAGGTACTCTCTCATCTTATTACAATTTGAGCACCCCTCGGGGAATAATTGTTGGTAATGGCAGTTCTATTCCAATTCTAGGGTATGGTCAGAAAACGTTATCTCCTCCCAATCCACCTCTCCTCTTGAAAGATACTTTACATGCTCCTAAATTGATTAAAAATTTAGTGTCTGTCCGAAAATTCACAAATGACAATTCTGTTTCTGTTGAATTTGATCCTTTCGGTTTCTCTGTGAAGGATTTCAAGACGGGGAGTCATCTCATGAGGTGTGATAGTAGGGGAGATCTGTATCCTATCATGCCCGCTTTCGATCCATCGAGTCCAACCTTGCCATCGCCTTTTGCGGCCATCTCTCCTTCCATGTGGCATGCTCGTTTGGGTCATCCGGGATCTTCTATTTTATCGCTTTTAGATAAAAATAGCTTTATTTCTTGTAAGGGTACGAGTCGTACTCCAATTTGTCGATCTTGTTCATTAGGAAAAATTGTTAAGTTACCATTTGTAGACTCCAATTCTCATACTTCTATGCCATTTGACATTATTCATAGCGACTTATGGACATCTCCTGTTCTTAGTTCAATGGGTCATCGATATTATGTTCTCTTCTTAGATGATTATTCTAGATTTTTGTGGACGTTTCCAATTGCGAATAAATCACAAGTGTTTTCCGTCTTCATAAAATTTAGAGCGCTCATTCGTACTCAATTCGAAAGAGAAATAAAAAATATTCAATGTGATAATGGGAAGGAGTATGACAATAGGGAGTTTCGAGAATTTTGTGCTACTCATGGGATAAATTTTCGGTTTTCATGTCCTCATACATCTTCACAAAATGGGAAAGCCGAACGCAAAATTCGTTCCATCAATAACATTGTCCGAACTCTCCTAATCCATGCCTCCATACCTCCGTATTTTTGGCATCATGCTCTACAAATGGCCACTTACCTTCTTAACATAATTCCGTCTAAAGGTCTGACATATTCTTCCCCTCTCAAAATCTTATTTAATAAAAACCCGTCTTATTCTCATCTTCGGATTTTTGGGTGCTTGTGTTATCCATTATTCCCATCCACCACAATTAACAAACTTCAGGCTCGGTCTACTCCATGTGTATTTATGGGTTATCCGTCGAATCATCGTGGTTATAAGTGTTTTGATTTATCCTCCAAGAAAATCATTATAAATCGTCATGTCATTTTTGATGAAACCCAATTCCCTTTTACGAAAGTTCATACTCCCGAGCCTAAGTCGTATAATTTTTTGGATGACCAAATATCCCCGTATATTATTCGGAATTTTTCGGACAACTCCCGTGCCCAAAATCCTCCAGCGGGCCCACTGCCCGCTGGTCCCACAGTACCGTCGCCCCCTGCTGTTCCAGCTATTGGGCCAGTCCAGCCCAATTCTGGAACTGGTCCAGAAACCGAGCCCAGCATCTACCGATTTGGGCCAGCAGGCCCACTGCCTGCTGGCCAGTCCGTCCCGAGCCTAGAAAATTCCCAAAATTCCATTAATTCTTCCTCGAGTCATAGACCGGTCACTCGTAGTCAGCGGGGCATTTTTACACCTAAAAGACATTTTAATTTACATTCTAATGTCTCTAAATCCCCCTTGCCCCGCAATCCTGTGTCCGCATTAAATGACCCTAATTGGAAAATTGCTATGACTGATGAATATAATTCTCTTATTGATAATAAGACGTGGGAGTTGGTGCCCCATCCATATGGTACTAATATTATCAGGTCTATGTGGATTTTTGCTCATAAGGAGAATTCAGATGGGTCCTTTGCTCGACATAAGGCGCGACTTGTTGGTGATGGTAAGACTCAGCAGGTTGGAATTGATTGTGGTGAGACGTTTAGTCCGGTGGTCAAACCGGATACCATTCGCACTGTGCTTAGCGTGGCTCTTTCAAAGACTTGGCCAATCCATCAGTTGGATGTCAAGAATGCCTTTCTACACATGGTGACCTCAAGGAAACAGTCTATATGCATCAGCCGTTGGGTTTCAGGGATCCCAACCGCCCTCATCATGTCTGTTTGTTGAAGAAGTCATTATATGGGCTTAAGCAATCCCCACGTGCCTGGTATACACGATTTGCTGATTTTGTTTCGACTATTGGGTTCACACACAGCAAGTCAGACAATTCTTTGTTCATCTACCGCCGTGGTTCGTCATTGGCCTATATTCTGTTATATGTGGATGATATCATCTTGACTGCCTCCTCCGATGCTTTGCGTCAGTCTATCATGGCCATGCTCAGTTCTGAATTTGCTATGAAGGACTTAGGGCCGTTGAGTTATTTTTTGGGGATTGCCGTCAAACGTCATTCAGGTGGCTTGTTTCTGTCTCAACGGAAGTATGCTGCTGAGATCATAGAGAGGGCTGGGATGTCATCCTTTAAGTCCACTTCCACACCGGTTGATGCAAACCCAAAGCTGAGTGCCGCAGCAGGTGCACCATACGAGGACCCGACCCGGTATCGCAGTCTTGCAGGAGCCCTCCAGTATCTTACATTTACCAGACCAGATATTACGTATGCGGTTCAACAGGTGTGTTTATTCATGCATGACCCCGAGATTGAGCACATGAATGCGATCAAACGCATCATTCGGTATATTCAGGGGACACTGGATTATGGTTTGCACTTGTATCCCTCATCTACATCCACACTGGTCTCGTACACGGATGCTGATTGGGGTGGTTGTCCCGACACCAGACGGTCGACTTCTGGCTACTGTATGTTCCTTGGCAACAACTTGGTCTCCTGGTCAGCAAAGCGGCAGGCAACTTTATCACGCTCAAGTGCCGAGGCAGAATATCGAGGGGTCGCAAATGTGGTCTCCGAATCATGTTGGCTACGGAATTTGCTGTTGGAGCTTTATTGTCCCATTCAGAAGGCAACCTTGGTATATTGTGATAACATTAGTGCCATCTACCTTTCCGGTAACCCCGTTCAACACCAACGCACCAAGCATATCGAAATGGACATTCACTTTGTCCGTGAAAAGGTTGCAAAGGGTCAAGTTCGCGTATGCCATGTCCCGTCTCGTTATCAAATTGCGTACATCTTTACAAAGGGTCTACCAAATGGCGGTTCTCTTTGAAGATTTTAGGGACAGTCTCAGCGTTCGAAAACCGCCCGCTATGACTGCGGGGGTGTGTTAAAACAGAGCAATATACATGTGATATACACTGAATATACAAGCAGTGTATATCACATATATATCACTAGGAGCTAATGAAACAGTGGGCTGTCCGCCACTGCCAGTTGGGCCTCTCGGCCAGTTGGGCCTCACGGCCGATTAGGCCTCTCGGCCGTATTGTATATATCCAAGGGATATTAGGATAGTGTATATATGGTATATATATTTGTAGTATATTGTAATAAATAGGATACCATAATTAGTGTTATACACCTACCATAATTGTAGAGTTAGAATTATGGTAGAATAAGGATTTAGAATTAGAATAGGAAAAGGAAAAGGATTTGTAGAATTGTAACTTGTATATATATCTATTCAATCAATGAAAATAATCAAGGGGATTATTTCTTTCATTCATTTTGTTGGCAGTGTCTTGGATAGTCCAAGTAGATTTGCTGATCTGAGCAGTCTTCAGAAGCAAGGTAACAGAGAATGGAGTATTGAGAAGTAAGGTGACGGTGACAGTGAATAAAGATTAATTTCATAGGTGCATGGACTCGTGGCTTTAATCAAGGAATGCACTGAGAGCTATTGCAGGATTTGTTGAGCCTAATTCATCGCCGACACTATGAAGATCCTACGCAGAGTGTGGAACGCTGATCGACCTGGTAATTTCGGGCTTGTATTATGTTCGCTCTAGTTTTCGCGATATATTCTGGGGCGCCGTTTTTTTTTGTAGGTGAGCAAGAGAGAATTGTAAACACAAACTCCCTATTTTGATTATAGTGAAATATGCAGCGCCAAAGTGGACGTAGTTCTCGCATTGAGAGTGAACCACTATAAATGTGTGTTATTTATTTTTCGCTTATTTATTGTTTTTTGATTATGTCGGATTTGGGACTCAAATCCTAACAGGATTTTCAATCCCTTCTGTTTTTTCATGCATTCACCAAAATGTTGTTATGTCACTTTGTGGGCTAAAATCTTGCTGCTTAAGCGTACATTAAATGCATGCTTTGCTCTACTGTATGCCTTGTTTTTTCCTACCAAATGCCAGTTTATATTCTCAACTTTGGAAATGCTTCCTCCAGTTCACCCTAATTTTAATCATGTTTTAGAATTGTAAATTTTCCAAGAACATATAACAGTAAAGAAGCCAACATGAAACAAGTGACATTTTAGTGGCAGTACCACCTATATGCGTTGATTCTGGTATTTGCCAAACATACAAAGTGTATGTATGTGATTATATGGATTACTACTAGTATAAAAGCACAAATCTCTAAAACGAAATATTGATTGAAGAAAATAACCTGTTATAAACAGGTTACTTACCATACCTACAAATTACAATTACTCCTACCTTTTAGTAACAAATTTCAGTTATTTAAACTGACGGTGTAATGAACTTTCTTTGCTATGAGTATAATTTAACATGTACTAAACACGTTACGAATTACCATACCTACCATGATTCAATTAATGAACTTCTGCACATGATTCAATTAATCAACTAACTACTTGTGATTTATAATTACTTTTTCCACAAGCTTGGACATTAAAGTTACAAAGTTTTATTAGAGGTAAACGCGGCACTTTATTGGCACTGAAGTTAAACCAACAAGAGTTGCACCAATGAGAGCGGCTTCTAAATCTAATGTTAAATGACGATTAAAGTCTTATTTTGGATTTGGAACATTAGATCAGTAAATACACAAAAAGCTTTTCAAAGGCTTACAATGTTACATAGGAAGCACTATTATTTTTATCATTGCATTTGATTGACTGATTGAATCTGAGGAGCAAATTGCCATAGAAGCTGTAACATATTTTCAGCGTAATTTGAAACGAAAATATTGATATGTTGCACCATGCTCCAATCTAATTCCTAATTAATGACCAAAATTTAGCTCTACGTACCGGTTGTACGAGTGCCGTGGTTCGGATGGTTTTTCGTGCTAGCTTTGGACGTAATTGTTAAAGATACACATGCTCCGGTCAAGTCATTCTTTGATGGTCATATTCTCCCTAAATCAAATTTGGTCTTATTACACAAAAAGAAAATTGTGCCATCTTTTTCTTACATGAGACCAATTAGTTTGAATAAGGTGTTTTCAAGATGTATTCACAATAAATTACTGATATTCGATCGCGGGGAAAGTAGTCCAATGTTGTTCTTAAATTGGATAATCGAAGGCATACGAGCTTGGAATTTTCTCAGTGTGGTGAGTTTTCCTAGTTAGTGAAATGACCCCGTAGATATGATACTACCTTTTGTAATGCCTAAGCATGATTAAAAAAGGTAATATTTGTCTATCAGTCATTGACAAAAGTATCCATATACGTTACAGGAGTTACTGAATTTGATAATGCAGAGATTTCTGTTCTTGATAGTGATCTTAGGAATGTTGAAAGTTGAAATTCATAAAAAGTATGTCCGTTTCTTTTCTTATCTCCTTGGTGATTTCCATTTTGAAGAGGTTTCCTTTTTTAGTCACGGGCTGCTCCTTTGACAATTTTATGCATGTATTAGTTATTTATAATCTTTGTCGTTAGTGAACTTATTTCTGTTTCAGGTAGGTGATAGTAGTATCAATTCAAAATACATAACATAGACGCATATATTATTTTTCCTCTTGTTCTTAAAGCTATTTTGTTATACTATTTCTTTTTAAATTTTTTGTAACACGGCTGACTTTTTATTCACTTCCACTTCTGTACAAGGCTTATAAAAGTAGAGTCTATGGAAGCTGTAAAATCAATTTACCATACTTGTTATTTAATGATTTCTTTTAGAGGTTTTAATAATCAAGAGTTTTTATTTTGTGATGGTCAAATGCAGGAACTTAAACAACGGATACAAAAATAGCCGCAAGATATCACATTGTTAATAAGGGGAGCAGAAGATCAACAATATTACATTGTTAAGGAGTGATTGGTTTACAACAATGTTTAGTTACCTTGTACATTAGATACTTTCATCTTTTACAAGTTGTTATATGGGTTGGTGTGCTACAAATATTGTCCATACATTGTTTTAAGTTTGATAATTCTTTATAAGTATCTTCTAATTAATTGTTCTTCTGATTTTTACTTTGATGTTATAAAATAATAATTGATCACATACACGGATTAAGGTCTCCTTTACTTGCAATTATTGTATCTTTGCCGGCAATAACAAAAGTCACAAAATATGTATTGCATTTCTAAGGTGTTTTAATGGCAATAGTAATGGAGGAGCAGTCAATAGGCATTGGTCGTCTTGGCCAAAGATGTGCTTGCTGAAACAGGAAGGATGAGTGGGTTTTCGATCTTTATTTGATAATATATCAAATGCTCTTTTTGCAAAGCGTTGGTGGAGGTTTCTTACCAACAATTTGTTGTGGTAGAACTTCATATGGAATAAATATTGCAAACAAGTACCTCCTACTATGTTGAAATATATGGAAAGGGCGATCGCAGTTTGAAAAATATGTTGCAAGCTCGGGACTTGTTAGAGCACGACATTTGGTGGGTAATTAAAGGTGGAAATTGTAGTACATGGGTACGACAACAGGAAAATTCTATTCTTATTCTACTCCCAAAATCCTATTCTATTTGTACAAGAATTCTACAATTATAGCCATGTTAATTATATACAACAACCTTACCTAAAATAAGCTTCCAAAACCGTGATATACAAGGTTATGTATACCGTGTATATCACGGTCCAAATCAGCCAAATCATCTTGTGTTTCGGTGATATACACGGTATATACAAGACATTATATATGCCGTGTATATCACAAATATACTTTCAAAGGGGTGGCTGGAACGAACAAAATTTTTTTGAGCAATTTCCCGCGGATATTGCTCATCATAATTTGGAAAAAATTAAGTTCACTCAGGTCCCTGGACAAGTGGATAAACTATGGTGGAAAATTAATAGTACGGGCAAAAATTAATAGTCGCGAAATAATCCAAAATTTATTTTTCTTCCATCGTCGTTCATCCCTCTAAATCTATGACCACTACAACAATGAATGTTTCCATGAGTTAAGGGTAAAAAACACAACTCAGGTATTATTTCTTTATAAAGTAATACTTGAGGTGTGTTTTTAACTCTCGTCTCATTTTTCCACTCTAAAAGTACCGCCAAAAGATCATTGTTACTGAAACATGTAATTACTTTAATGACTAGGGGAAACATATACGTTCAATTTTGTGAAACCGTATGTTCCTAATTTTTCTTTCACTTTATTTAGTACTTATCTTGAATCCGTGTCTAGGATAATCTTCCCAAACCGTTGAAAACACCACTTCACGGCCAAGAGATTTGCATATGCATATGTTTGGACCCCTATATATGTATTTAGCCTGGCCATCCCAATATCAATTTGAACTCATCTCAATATCAATTTGAACTCATCTCAATATAAAACTGGACAAATCAATATAATAATTATAAAATAAGTGTTACGGCAGTATCTTTAAAATAACTCACCAACACTTGACTTTTTGTTTAATATTCATCGATTAAGAAGTAGTGTCAACTTTATCTTGACATAAACACTGGTACAAATAGTCGGCAAAGAACGGAAAAAAAAAGAACAAGGAAACGCCACTAATATAAATAAGGGGAAAGTAAGTTTCAACCATTACAAAGTAATGGAAGACCACAAAGCAGACGGAGACAATCAAAACACATTATGGGTGTGTTCGGTATGAATGAAAATGTTTTCCACGGAAAATAAGCGAAGTTTCTTACTTATTTTCTTGTGTTTGATACGTCAGTAAAGAGATATTATCTCAAAAGCATTTGTACATATAATTTAGACAAAAGACTTTAGGAGGAGAGGGTGGAGGCTGGCAGGGGTGAAGATGGGATGTGTTGGAAGGTGTGGGAAGACACAATGAACGTGGAATGTCACTTGTGAAACTTGTTTTAATTTCATGAGTATGGGTATTAACTTGGATACAACCGATCAAACAAGGAAAAAATGGAAAACGTTTTCTATTTTAATTTCTTCCATACCGAACAAACATAATATGAGTTATGGCTAGGTCCAGCAACAAGAATCAACCAACCATTAGAAGTGGCACAACAGAATGTAGCACCATGAGCTACTTTAGGGTATTTATTCAAGATATGATTTGGCAGTTTAAAAGAATAAAAACGGCTATCCGACAAGCTATAGAAGTTGAATCTTATATGATCGTTATACGCACAATCTTTGAACTGCAAAAGCCAAGGGGCTTCGAGATCATGTGATGGCTTATGATCAGCAAGCAGTGATCTCCATGACTTGCAAACGGCACTCATGCGTACGTAGTCACTGATGCTTATTACTTTTTTCACTATCATTCACATGATTTCGATGAGGATGTTTTCTTCCCATATGCTTCTAAGGGTAGCCATTAATTCGTATTGAGAGATTGAGAGAGTCAGAGAATAAGGATGCGTTTTCAGTGAAAAAATGGAAGCTATGCGAGTTGAAAACCCTATCCAAAGTAGGTTTTACGATGGTACCCTATCCAAAGTAAGTTTTACAAGGGTAGGTTTTAAGATGGTACCCAAAGTTTAGTAGAATACATTGTAAGAATCGATATATTAAATTCTTCCTTATTTGAAACATGTAAGAATCTTACTAAGATTTAGGACTTTAAAAGGACATAGGACGATAATTCATTGAACGTTGTTCTTATGTTTCACTTTTCAAACCTTAATGATTTTCTTTCTTCTTTTATTTTTGGTGGTTTTCTTAATTAGTCTACTTGTTGGCTGACATTTCGTGGTTACCTTTTTTTCCTTGTTATTAAAAAGGAAGTTTTCACAAAATAAATAACGTAATAAATATTTCGTATGCTTTCAATTGGTAAAAATTTCAGCCTTCCTTTTTTGGCAGGATTCCCTCTTAGTTCGAATTATTAAATCTTTCTTTTTTTCAGCCGTAAGAAAACTAAATATTTTAGGAGTTTAAAACTGAATAAAATTAACCTTTTGTAAATCTTTTCTTTAGTTGTTAACATTGTTTAGTCAATTGCAAACTGCATAGAGATGTAAAGCAACAAAGCAGGAGCTTACGATTATTGCCGAAGTTCTTGAGCTTTTGAAAGTGTAAGGCTTGGATTCAATTTTAGAATTGAAAATTTGAAATACTATTTGATTTCTTTACTTATTTATTGTATCGAGAACTTTTAGTTATCTATTTGTAAGTTTTATCCGTATAAGTTTTGCTTGCTATTGTGCCATAAATTGGAGAAAAATTAAAGGTAGCAAACAATCACGTGTATTTGATACTCCAGATCTTGGGTTGGACGATGTACTCCATACAAATTTTACAATGAGTGTTAAACGTGCACGTGCTTTGTAATTTTTGTTATTTCCCTGATGAATAGTTTCATTGCGCTTCAGTATTATAGTCCACAACACTACCCTCAAGCACTGCAAATTGAAGATGTAAGATTGGACTAATAACGATCGTCCGTTGGAATTCAAACTGTTCACCTGATTTTACAATGTCCAAATTCAAAAAAATCGTATTCATCAGAAGAAAAAAATCTTATTGTAATAATAATATAAAAAAATTAATGCTACATTTTCAGCTGTCAATATTTACTTGATCCGGAAATCATGGGATTCTAAGTTTTGAAATTTATGATTTTTTTATTCAATCTTCCTCCATAACGGTTGACATAGTTGAGAAGTCAAACAACTCTTTTTTTAATTATGATTTTTTTAAATCTTGTTTTATATTATGAATTATTAATTACTAGTAAGGGTTGCCCGTGCTAAACACGGGACTAACTGCATATAGTTTGAACATTAACGCATCAGCTAATCATACACAAATTATTTTAAATGAGTAAACAAAAGGCAATATTAACTCTTTCTACCATCAACTATTATTGTCAAATTAGACATTGCGCATAACTCACACCCCAAAAGCTAGCTCGTAGGGTGAGAATTGTGATAAAATATTTAGTCATAATTGTGTATATTTTGTATAATAGGTGTATATTTAGTCATTTATTACCTCAAGTCTAACCTAAAATTATACTTGTATTATGGGTATATTTACTACCCCTTTGGAATGAAATAATCAAGGAAGATATCTCTTACATGATATCAGATTATAGGGAAAGTTTCTAAACCCTAAAGTTTTTCTCTCTTGACCGTCGCCCCCCCCCCCCCCCGCCGCCGACCACTTCCTTCCTCCTCCCTATTCTGTCAGCCATGTCTGACTCGAATTGAAATTTCCATCCTGCCCTCAATGTTTCAAACACTAAGTCTCATATTTCCATCACTCGTGAGATGGAAAATGTCCATTATGCAACGTGGGCGGAACTCTTCAAATTCATTATCGGTCACACAGGGTATCCATCACATAATTCCACCGGAAAATGGCAAGGAGAGTGCCGAAAACTGATGATGAAAAAGAATTATGGTTGACCCTTGATGCAACGGTTCTCCAATGGATTTATGCCACAATCTCGAGAGATTTGTTGCATACAATTATTGAACTCGACTCCATGACAATGAAGGCTTGGTGTCGATTATGTGACATATTCTAAGATAGTAAAAATTCCCGAGTCGTCACACTTGAGAAAGAACTCTCTACTGACATGGCGGATTTTCCTAACGCATCTGCATATTGTCAATGGCTCAAGGTTTTGTTGGACTAACTCAAGAACGTTGGGGCACCGGTAACCAACAATCGTCTCATCTTACAAACGGTTGCCGGTCTCACTAACGCGTATAGTAGCGTTGGTACACTCATCCGCCATATTTTATGATGTGAAACATATTTGTATATTCATGCATAACCCGATGGAGGATCACATGTATGCTCTCAAGTGCATTGTGCGCTATATCCAGGGCACTCTCGATCATGGCTTGCATCTTTATCCAGGGCACTCTCGGTCATGGCTGTGAAACATATTTGTATAGTGTGAAACATATTTGTATATTCATGCATAACCCGATGGAGGATCACATGCATGCTCTCAAACGCATTGTGCTCCATATCCAGGGCACTCTCGATCATGACTTGCATATTTATCTGTCTTCGACAACCACTCTCATTTCGTACACAGATACCGATTGAGGTGGATGTCCGGATACCATACGGTCCACGTCTGGTTATTGTGTCTTTCTGGGTAACAATTTGATATCGCGGTCTTCCAAAAGGCAAGCTACCTTGTCTAGGTTCCGTGCCGAAGCAGAATACCGGGAGTTGCCAATGTGATTTCTGAATCTTGTTGGCTACGTAACTTTCTCCTGGAGCTCCACTGTATTGTTCTGAACGCGACATTGGTTTATTGTGATAATATTAGTGCAATTTATCTCTCAGAGAATCCGGTTCAGCATCAACGCACTAAACATATTGAGCCGAATATTCACGTTGTTCATGAAAAGGTTGTTCGTGGACAAGTACGTGTCTTACATGTCCAGTCATGCTATCAGATTGCCGATATTTTTACAAAAGGTCTTCCGCTTGGTTATTTTATGAAGATTTTCGGGACAGTCTCAACATCCGCCGACATCCCTCTTCGACTGTGGTGGTGTGATAGAATATGATAGAATATTTAGTCATAATTGTGTATATGGTAGGTGTATATTTAGTCATTTATTACCTTAAGTATAGCCTAGGATTATGCTTGTACTATGTGTATATTTACTACCCATTTGGAATGAAATAATCAAGGTAGATATTTCTTACGATCGTCCGAGTCCATATAAGGAGTCCATGTTCTCATTCAATTTCCAATGTGGACTCTTAATACTTCCCGCACGCCCAGACCTCATTAACTGGAGCGTGGATAATATACTTTGGGAACCTAACATCGATGAACAAAGAATTGGAATGAGTCTGGCTCCGATACCATGTCAAATTAGACATCGGGCCTAACTATTATATCCTACCGATAGACAACTAGAAACTCTAAAAGAACAATTCCGGATTGAGCAATCAAACTTATAAGTTTTTTATTGAACAACAATTTTCACAAATTGCGGATGGACAAAAGAACCAATATGTGTAGCTGAAAACACATGTTTTGATTGACAAATGCTCTCTACTTTACATGTTCAATCATCTTTATGTTTTTTTTTTTTTTTTTTTTTATGATTGATCATTCGTGTTTTGGTTAATCAATTGAAGCTTCTCCAAGAATTCATTGTTAGGTCCAGAGAAATGATAAAGTTAGTAAGATGTTGTAAAAGTATTGATCTACTCAAATTGTTTCGCGACTTCAACACAAGTTTGAAAGGCAATTACATTTTCTGGGAAAGAAGAATGTTGTAATACAGAAAGTAATGAAGCAGATTTAAAAATTACAATCGAATTATTTTGGGGGATTTAAAGATTTTTGTTAAGAGAGGGGAATATTTGAAAATTGTAATGACGGAAGAGGTATTTTTAACCCAAATTCGTAACGGATGGTCCTTTTGCCAAAGCAAATGGATATTTTTGGCTCTTTTCCCTGTAATATATGATGTGTTATATATCAATTATTTCATACGCTTATCAATGTTATTTAGAGTTTTCTTTCGGACAGATTATACATTTAGGTTATTTAGAGTTTTTTTTCTTCTGTTATATTGTAGGAGACGTAAAATTCTTTTTTCCATTCCTAATTTGGTGAAAATAATTTATTCTCCTCAATGTTGATTTAAAAATCAATCTTTTCCCTCAACTTTATAATACACATTCTCACCCATTTATCTTATGTAATGTCTATCTTAACCGTGATATTTTTAATTTTCCATTTATGTAATACATTTTTATATTACACATAATATTTATTTTTCTTAACCTAAGTATTTTTATAATTTACTTAAGTTAATTACGTTACAGTAGAATAATCCTTTATGAATTTATCACAAAGTCTAATGCTACTTTTTATGATTGTTATTTTTATATTACATGCATTAAGTATGTTATATGTATATAAATGAATGTTTTAATTCTCTCTTATTCTCTATTGTCTATATAGATAAAACGATTTTTGCTTGTTAATAATGAAATATTTCTAAATTATAATTTAAGATCCATTTCCATATAAATATATAATCTTTTAAAAATTTATTATAAATTGTAACTCTATTTTTATTAATTACTTTTGTATTACTTGCTTTGAAATATTTTTATAAAGTTATTATTATTTGTTATTTTCACTTGTATAAATAGATATTAGAGTTTGATTATTATTATTCTCATTTATTTAATCATAGAACGTCATTAACTTGCAAACTCAATTAGTATTTCTCACTTTTCTTTTTTCGTTTGAAAAATAGTATTTATTTTTCCATAGATTAAAAAACAAAAAAAATATGTGATTTTAAAGAAGTAAAATAATTCACCCATTCCTAATTAGCTAAAATCCCGGACGTTTGCATCACATGGAATAATAGCATGTAGACTCAAATTTGGAGTCAATTCTTTGTTTTTGTATAGGTCTTGCACAACACAGTCCGGATAATTGCAAATAGTCTACTATACAAATTCTTCATCCTAATGTGTATTTTCAATTGCGTCTTTTCTTAAGATTGATAAACATTTAGCGAAAATTATTGGTGCTTTTATAATATGCGAGAAGATACATACGATTTATGAAATATGGCCTTCTCATGCTTCTATTTTAACATTATTCATGGCCATGTTTGTTTTAGCATTTGGCGTCTACGAAAACTCATGTTTTGCCTATGAGATTTATCGAGGACGCCCATTGGTAACCGTAATCTACCGAGGGATGCCATCGGTACAAGGCTCGTACGCAATTTGACCCTTGTTAAATATTATCGAGGGACACTCTCGACAAATATTGAGGGAGACCCTCATTCGTCCCTTGGTATTTTTCTAACAAACAAATTAAATGTACCGAAGGACTCTCTCGGTACGTTAAAAACATATAATATAGATATATTATTTATCGAGGGACAACCATCGGTGTGTTTAAGTTAACTAAAATAAAAAAATTAACTATACGAAAGGACATTTTTCGGTAAGTTAAATAAAAAATAATTTAATATTTGAAAATTGCTAAGGGACATCCCTCTCGTAACCTAAAAAGCCGAGCTTGAAAATTATGCTTGTTTCTGAGGGACACTATCGGTAAATCCCTCGGTATTTCTGGTATTATTTTGACATGAAGCACATATTTTTTACTTGCTTAATAGAAAATTTCAATAGTTTGTTCAATAGAAACAACAACACAACCAATAATAATCATCAAAAAAATAATAAAAATACTCGTAAACAATTCAAACATTAAAAGTAAGCCATCAAACATTGTACAAATCCAACCAACTTCAACATTATGCAAACAAATATCAAAAGAATCCCACTAGACTTCAAAAATACTCCAAAATGAAATTATCCACAACTAAACTAACAATTGACACCTAATACTCCTACCCATCCTCTCCATCGTCATGACCAAGGGTGGGTCGGGGGTGGAGAACAGAGCAACTTGATTAAGGTATTTACTTGAGCCTCGAGTTCTTTGATGTCTAAAACTCATGCGTCATCCTATGTCACTCCTCCTCCATCCTTTTAAATCGTTCCTCCTCGTAATACCTAGCAAGCTCCCATCGCATCTCCTCAAGCTGCTCATTTGGTACAGTATGGAGACTCTATAATTTGGAATCCACACTGGAGGTGGTAAAAGTTTTTTCTCGGAGCAAAGACCCAATCTTATATGAGTCTGCATTAGAAATCTGTGAACTAATCCTTTTATTGTTAGAACAAGTGAGGTTTCAACAAATTGGGTAACTCTATCTTTATAATTTAGTACATGATATAAACTTGAGGACAGAAATGAACTCGCAGAGCGTAAAAGCAAAAGCCTAAATGAGTTGGCAACTCATCACTAGTACAATATAAGTTGTTGTGTCTCTCAAATAAAGATAAATCTCAGTGAATCTAAAATTAGGAAAAGCAGGCTTTTATTTGAGCTATCCCATTTTACATTCTACATTGGCAGTGCTTTATAGTTACATTGAAAATGCCTAACAGAATGCAAATACTAAATGAGACCAGAAAATATATTGCACATCAGTACACCTTATGTAATGCCACACATATATATTATATACCAAACTATATATTATACCTTTCTACTTACTGTAATTATTGATGTATAGGTAAATCAATCAATAATAATTTTTAAAGATATTATTAATACATTTTTACTTGGTGTAATTATCAAAATATCAGCTAAGCAATCACTAATGATACTTACACTTCTACATAGTGTAATTATCAATTCATTCATAAGATAGTCCGTTAATAATAATTCCTAAGAATATCACTAATACATTTCACTTAATTTAACTATCAACGTATAAGTTAATCAATCGGTAATATTTTGGTAAGGATACAACGCATACACTTCTACTTGTTGTAATTATTGACATATAGGGTAATCAATCAACTATATTTTCTTAAACATACCATTAATACACCTCTAGTTATAGTAATTATCAATTTATAAGCTAATCAATCAGTAATATTACTTAAGAATAACACTAATACACTTTTGCTTACTGTAATTGTTATGCATATGCTAGTCAATCAGTAATACTACTTAACAATACCACTAATACGCTTTTACTTAATGTATATGATAATCAATCAATAGTATTTCCTAAAAATACCACGAATACACTTCTACTTAGTTGTCACGCCCCGACTTTTCTCAAGTCTTTCTTTAGGACGTGATGGCACCTGAACAACTATCCCTTTCCAGGCGAACCCTTTACTTCATTTTCTTCCTAAATTAAACAGGTATTTGCGGAAATAATATATATAAAAATCAATTTGAAGTTTACGAAGAACAATCTCATGTGGGGCATTCCCCGAGGTAATAAAACTTAATTCTTTAAACAAACTTAGTCTAGAGTAATTTTCACCAAATCCGAAATAATGGATTGGTGGTACGATGAGGCTGCGGGACGATCGCTAGCCCTCTTGCGGAGCTTTTCCTCTATCGCGCCTTCCTAAAATATGTTAAATAAAAGAGTCAGCCCTACCATCCGGGGCTGAGTGGAAATCTCACCTTACAGTCCAAAGTAACCTCACAATATTTTTAATTACAATCACATTATAAGAACATAATAAGCATGTTGAAATAAACAGATTTCAACCCTTTTATTAAATAAATCAATAAATATTCACGTGCAAAATTTTCTCCCCACTCGTCATAAAAAAAACAACAACTTAGTTTAATCAGTATTCCTGCTTTTTCCCATATAACATATTATACATTTGTTGCGGTACGTGCAACCCGGTCCAGTGCATTTATATATTTGTTGCGGTACGTGCAACCCGATCCGGTGCATTTATATATTTGTTGCGGTACGTGCAACCCGATCCAGTGCATTTATATATTTGTTGCGGTACGTGCAACCCGATCCAGTGCATTTATATATTTGTTGCGGTACGTGCAACCCGATCCAAAGTGCGTTATATATTTGTTGCGGTACGTGCAACCCGATCCAAAGGTGCGATTATTTGTTGCGGTACGTGCAACCCGATCCAATGCAGTTATTTGTTGCGGTACGTGCAACCCGATCCAATGCACTTATTTGCTGCGGTACGTGCAACCCGATCCAATGCACTTATTTGTTGCGGTACGTGCAACCCGATCCAATGCACTTATTTGTTGCGGTACGTGCAACCCGATCCAATGCACTTATTTGTTGCGGTACGTGCAACCCGATCCAATGCACTTATTTGTTGTTTAAATATGTCATATGTTCAAAAGGCTCAAATAATATTTCATTCCTTCAATATTTCGCCCTTCCCACTGGTAAGAGTTACAACTCTCAAACCGTAAGTCGGATTTATCCCCGTAAAGTCTCAAACTGTCGAGGACAGAGTAATCTATAACTTTTATTCAGCACAATCTTTCATATGTTTTACCTATTTGTACAGTTTTTACGTTATACATTCTGCCCTTTCAGACTTTGGTTGATCCGAGGCAGAATGTTCAAACAGAGATAACTCTCAAACCGTAAGTCATATTTATCCCCGTAAAGTCTCAAACTGTCAAGGACACAATAATCTATAACTTTTATTCAGCACAAACTTTCATATTCATTACCGATTTGTACAGTTTTTACGTTATACATTCTGCCCTTTCAGACTTCGGTTGATCCGAGGCAGAATGTTCAAACAGCGATAACTCTCAAACCGTAAGTCGTATTTATCCTCGTAAAGTCTCAAACTGTCGAGGACAGAGTAATCTATAACTTTTATTCAGCACAAACTTTCATATTCATTACCGATTTGTACAGGTTTTACGTTATACATTCTGCCATTTCAAACTTCGGTTGATCCGAGGCAGAATGTTCAAACAGCGATAACTCTCAAACCGTAAGTCGGATTTATCCCCGTAAAGTCTCAAACTGACCGTAACAGAAAGATGTACAACTCTGTAAAATTTCATCCAATTCTAACAAGTATAGCCCAGTATAACAGATTACAATTGCACAATCCAAACTAGTCATTAAACAATCATAAATTTCATGTTCATTCTTTCAATAACCGGATTATATTCTAACATGTATTGTAACTTAAAAATAAAGGATTTTACTAAGAACTTTGAGTGAGAAAACTCACCTTTGCTGCTTCGTAATTGCGAACAAAACCTCAACTTCAATCAAACCTTTTTGGAACTCCTTAATTGCTCTCTTTAATCTTTTTTTCTTTTTCTCTTCTTTGTTTTGTTTCTGATTTGCTGTATCTCCCTTTTTGTTGTATTGTATATTTGATGTGTTGTATCATGTGTGTGTGTGTTGTATTTGTAAGAAAGTGCAGAAAGTGCCCATGATAAATGGGATGTGAGGGAGTTATGGGATGTGAGGGAGTTATGGTGTGTGTTGAATCTGATTTTTTTTCTTGCATCTTTTTTTTTTTTTTTTTTTTTTTTTTTTTTTTTTTACAGGACTTTACATTAGTATAATTATAAAAAATATAAACTAATCAATTACTAACATTACTTAATGATATCGCTAATAAACTTTTAGTTAATGTAATTATCAATTTATAAGTTAGTCCGTCAATAATATCTCTTAAAATTGTCTAATACGCTTCACTTAGTTTAACTATCAACTTAGAAGTTAATCAATTAATACTATTGTATTAAGGATATTACTTGTTGTAATTATTGACGTATAGGCTAATCAATGAACAATATTTTTAAGGATACCACTAATGCACATCTACTTGTAGTAATTATCAATCTATAAGCTAATCAATCAGTAATATTACAAAATAATATCACTAATACACTTTTACTTACTGTAATTATTATGTATATGCTAATCAATCAGTAATATTTCTTAAAGATACTACTAATACATTTCTACTTAGTATAATTATCAAAAATTATTTTACTTACTGTAATTATTATGTATATGCTAATCAATCAATAATATTTCTTAAAGATACTACTAATACATTTCTACTTAGTATAATTATAAAAATTAGGCTAATCAATCACTAACATTACTTAAAGATATCACTAATACACTCCTAGTTAGTGTAATTTATCAATTTATAAATTAGTCCGTCAACAATATCTCTAAAAAATGTCTAATACACTTCACTCAGTTTAACTACCAATGTATAAGTCAACCATTCAGTAATATTGTGTTAAGAATATCACAAATACACTTCCACTTGTTGTAATTATTGGCGTATAGGCTATTCAAGCACTAATGTTACTTAGCAATATCACAAATACATTTCTATTTAGTGTCATTATCAATGTATAAGTTAGTCAGTCAATGTTATTTCTTAAGAAGGTCACTATTACACTTTGTTGGAAATTTGCCTTTGGCGGGGAGATGCGTCCACCCATCTTTGATGAATTAAACATTAGTGTTCCGCATGTTGGAGGCTTTGTCTCTTCACACATGCATAATCTACTAAGTGAGTAGGTGACTGTTGGGCCAAGAATCATCAAATTTCGTTGAGAAAAGAAAAAGATATTGGTCCACGAAGTAAGGTGTTTGAGGCATGGAAATGTGGTGTGGGACAAATCTACCACATCGGTGGGAATAGGAAGAATTGCTCTCTATATAAGTCTCTAAAATGGTAAAGGGTTTGGGGCTCCAAGGGGTATCCCATGTGTTTAAAGGAGGGAGGACCTAGATGTGCTTGGGTTCAAGGCTAAGCCCACACGCGCGCCGCCGCCCGCGCGCCCGTCCCGTCCGGGCTCGGGTCGTGAATATTTGTTTATCCTTTCGAATATTTGTAATAGTTATTTACTTCCCGTACTGCTTTATAAAGTAAAATAGAGTACCAACACACTTCACTTAGTTCTATTATTAATAAGTTAATCAATCAGTAATATTTTATTAAGGATATTACGAATACACTTCTACTTACAGTAATTATTGACGTATAAACTAGTT
Organism: Anisodus tanguticus; assembly: GCA_034509755.1. NCBI lineage: Eukaryota > Viridiplantae > Streptophyta > Magnoliopsida > Solanales > Solanaceae > Anisodus > Anisodus tanguticus. The sequence continues at coordinate 7,499,283 of CM067540.1, read as the reverse complement.
ATCAATAAATAATATTTCATAAAAATACCACCAATACATTTCTACTTAGTGTAATTATCAATTATAGGCTAATCAATCAATAATATTACTTAAAGTAAATAAACTTATATTTACTTTAATTATCATGTATAAGCTTATAAATCACTAACATTAGTTAACGATACCACTAATACACCCATGCTTTAATCATTATTAATTTATAAGCTAACAAATGAGTAACTTCTATTTAAAATGCCACTAAAAAGTTTCTACTTATTCTATCACTTTATAAGCTAACTATCACTTAGAACAAATGCACAAGGACATATAGCACAGAAATTCCATCACTCGAGTTCACGAAAAATTCATTAATTCCGTCTATAGGGTAGGGCCCACACTACATGCAATGATGTTTCTGTTATGACTGTTTTATATACAGACAGAGATGTCAATTTTTCATTGCACAAACAAAAAATATTGATAATGGCGAAGAACAACAAAGGGAAGTATTTCTGCAGGGAAATGGGAGCCAGGGGAGCACCACGAAGGCAACGACGTCCTGTAGATGAATCAGTAGTTAGATCACTAATATATGGACTTTTTAGTTTGATTTTAATTGTCTTAGTCCTCTTCGTTGTTTTCTATTTTCTGTGAGTCTAGTAGTGTTTTGAGTCTAGTAGTGTTTTTGTTCGGGGAGTCTAGTAGTGTTTTTGTTCTGTGAGTCTAGTAGTGTTTTTGTCTCATGTTTTACTCTTTTTGTTCTGTGTTTTCGTCACTACACTTTTTTCTTTTCAACTTCATTTCACTCCATGCAACACTTTTGATGTATAAGGTAAGTGGAATTACGTATTTAAAGTTTTAATTTCCGATCGCTGAACTTCAATTGATGGATTGTTCATGTTTTATTTGATTTAATTAGGATCCACGGAGCATAAGTTTACGTCAACTTCCGGAGATGTTTGCACCAGGTGAATTTTGTCTCAAGTACTTGTTATGTGTTCTATGAAAGAGATAAACAAAATTGTCGGATATTGAAATATGTTACTATAAAGTATAGTTTCTATCTAGTTCTCATTGTTGATGTTCATGATTACGATGTTCTAAATGATTCCTCGAGAAGTTAGTGAAATTTCTGCTTTTTTATCTGGTTTTAAGGATGAGAAAATTCCTCAGTTCTAATTCTATATATCTTTTATTAAATGATTTACACATTTTGTAAACTTTTGGTTGTTAGTTAAGTCGCCATGTCTTACGAGAAATATAAAAGAAAAAAATTACACAAAAAGGACAAGTTAATGTTGCCTTTTAATAATGAAACTTACAAATACAGAGATACTTGAGTGAATAGAGAGAAAATGTGTACACGCATTAGGATTTAGAAAGCAATAATGTGCTCATGAATTTTGACAGTCTTCGATTCTGAATTTTGATTGATTTTTATTTAGAGTATTCATTTACTGTATGGAGTAATACATTTCTCCAGCCTCTTATTAAGTCAATAGTAGCTCATGGAAAAAATTCAAATCATCTATATTTCACCTTTTTGTTCCTTATTAGATGTTCATCTGATTGTATATTCATTTCACAGTTGCTGAAGATCCATCACAACATATTGACGAATGCATCAAATATGCCTCAAAGACACTCGCTCGGGATAACATGAATGGACGTTGTTTTTGTAAGGCTGTGAATACAATCTAGATAGAAGAGAAACTGCTTTATTCTCTGATATTATGTCATAAATATCATGCGCTTTTAGAATTGTCGTCTTTGCCAATTTGCCAAATGTTTATGAAGTGTGTGATATACTTGTGAAAGACCTCTTGGTTAGTGCAAAGACCTCTTTTAAGTTCAAAATTTAAATCGTGAACGTGGAGGAAAACTGTCTAATTGAGTTCTAGTGATTTGATCCTCTTTTCATAATTAAATTGATTCTCTGTTCTCACTTGCTAAAGTGTATAAACTGCAGGTGGACAGAGGCTTGTTCCAGTGGGTCTTGGAGATGCTGACCAATGCATTGAAGATGATCTTGCTCCATGGTATGCTTACAGAAACTTCTCTTAATATAACATGAGTTCCCTTTTGTTTTCTCGATATCTGTGTGCTCAGTATTACATGAATGTTATAGGCGTGATTTACTGTGGCCTGAATTGGATAAGGTGCTTCTCGATGGGGATGATGCGACTGCTGCTACTCCATATACTGCTGCATTTTTGGAATATAGGGTTGTTATCTATGACAAGTCCAACTTTAACAATGACTTGACTAACACAAGTGGTCAGGCAAATGGACATGTCATTGTTGATGCTCAACATCCTTGCAGGTAACAAATCTTCCTAACTCATTATTCTTCCATTCTATGTGTGTGCTCTATTCAGTTCTAATCTTGCTTCTATGTGCCTCTATGTCTGCAGAGCTAATGTTGCTGTAAAGAAGGAGCTTCATACTCCTGCTTCTGATCGTTCTTGCACTCATCTGGAGTTTGACATTTCTGGCACTGGACTTGCGTAAGTCCTCTTTTAGACATTCAACATTTTATGCTTTTTTTTTCTTCAATCAAGAACTGTAGATATATATAGCGTGTCGTTCTAAATTGCTGTAATAAGGGCATTCAACAGATGATTCTAATTCTACAAATTTCTCTTATGGGAGATTTTGACTTGGAAGTTATTTGAAGCGTCACTAAAATTGATTGTGGTCATGCTTTTCTAAAATGGTCCTTGTGTTTCTTAGGTATGAAACTGGTGATCATGTTGGTGTGTACTGTGAAATTTTTATTGAAACCGTGGAGGAAGCTGAAAGGTTACTAAACATATCACCAGACACTCTCTTTTCCATTCACACTGATAAAGAGGACGACACACCAATTGGTGGAAGCTCATTGCCATCTCCCTTCCCTCCGTGCACTTTGAGAATAGCATTGACTCGGCATGCTGATCTTTTGGGTTCTCCTAAAAAGGTAACTTGTTTACTGATCTTGAAGTTCCTTGTCTTCTGTGAGCTTGTAAAGTACTCACGCTTAATTGGATATCTTGCAGTCTGCTTTACTTGCTTTAGCGGCATTTGCTTCTGATCCAAATGAAGCTGATCGATTAAGATATTTTGCATCACCCGCTGGAAAGGTGTGGACTTATTGCATTTGTTACTTTCACTTATTGGAGCTGTTACCTTCATCATTCTCATGTCTGTGTAATCTATTTCTTTAGGAAGAATATACTTGGTGGATAGTTGCAAGTCAGAGAAGCCTTCTTGAAGTCATGGCTGGATTTCCTTCAGTCGGTGTTTTCTTTGCTTCTGTTGCTCCTCGCCTACAACCAAGATTCTACTCTATCTCATCATTTCCTAGGTGAGTATCTTGCTGCAATTCTTTCAAATATTAAAGTAAAGGCGGTGTTAGAGAGCTTGTTACACTATATGCAGGAAGTAGCACAATGTAGAATGGAGATAAAATGAGTTAACCACAACAGGCTAACTTTTCAACATTTGTATTTCATAATGGGCGATGCAAATGGGGATTGAGGATATCTGTTCTAAAGATTTTTATTGGATAAATATGTTCATATTTCTTGGAGTTAAGTTTTCATTTATTCGTTGAATACAGTACAACGTATTTTTGACAATGTCAGACATTCTGTTGACTGAGAACATATGCTTTTGACATTTTTTCTACAATACCGCGTCTTTGCACTACCTTGTGAAAATGAAGGATTGCTTCTTCTTCTTTCTCTCAATTTGATTTACCAAATCAGATTATAACCTTGTGGTCTACATTTACTTGCAGGATGGCGCCATCTAGAATTCATGTCATTTGTGCACTGGTTTACGACAAAATGCCAACTGGACGAGTTCACAACGGTATCTGCTCAACATGGATGAAGGTATTTACTAAATGAACGTTGAAATTTTGTAAAGCATTCATATAAATAATAAGAGAACTCACAAAGAACCACTTGACTGTTATTACCATTGTGCACTAAACCAGATGGAGATTTTCCGGCATTTAGCTTTTTTATTATAACCAGACTAGTTGATGATTTTTCCATTTATTTTGAACTTTTTTAGACTTTTATTTGTTAAAGTTAATGTAGCTGTGGTTCTTATTCTGTTTCCATGTGGTTCCTCTTTCAGAATGCTATTCCTCTAGAAGAAAGCCTTTCCTGCAGTACAGCACCTATTTTTGTTCGGCAATCAAACTTTAAACTGCCAGCTGATAACAAGGTTCCAATCATAGTGATTGGCTCTGGTACTGGGTTGGCACCATTCAGAGGTTTCCTCCAGGTTAGATTCAAACCATCAGAGAATAGCGAAAGTGTGAGGTTTTGAAATGCATAGCATTTGACACTTCTGTTATCTTTCAGGAAAGATTAGCTTTAAATAAGGAAGGAGCTGAGCTTGGTCGTGCAGTGTTATTTTTTGGATGCAGGAACCGCCAAATGGTTAGTAATTTAACTGGTTATGGATATTTCAGCACAAATTCACCCACATAAGCACAGATATTTGATACTATATTTATCCCTTACTACATCAACTCAACTCATATGTTCGTATCTGCAGGACCACATCTATCAAGATGAGTTAGACAATTTCCTCGAGGCCGGTGCACTTTCTGAGCTAGTTGTTGCTTTCTCACGTGAAATACCTAACAAAGAATACGTTCAATATAAAATGACAGAGAAGGTATGCTTGCTCATTCTACCCTTTGTTATTGTGCAAATAGATTTTATGTTATGCCCGTGGTTGTTTTGGGATGTTATCTAACTATTTTCTTTCTCTAGGCTGCAGACATCTGGAACATGATTTCTCAGGGAGGATATGTATATGTATGCGGTGATGCTAAATGCATGGCTAGGGATGTCCATCGGACTCTTCACTCTATTGCACAGGATCAGGTAAAACTTCTCAATAACATACTATTTTCTGGCTTTGGTCTTTGTTCTGTGCTGTCAATGGGTTGTCTCTTACCTTACCACCCTCCTTTTAATATTTAATTCCGTTACTCACTTGTCATTTCTGTTAAGGGGTTTTTGATTTCTGCAAATTTTCATCACCACTAAGGACCTGGACCAATTCAATGTACTTTACTGCTGTGCCACTGTAAGACTCACAACTATAAATCAGATGTTGACAGATATAAACTAATTTAGCATATATTTACCTATCGTATCTAGATTAGATGCAAGCAGACTCTAATATCAATTGATGGAATACAAGCATAACAGGATCAAACTTGCATGTAATATAAACAACACATAATCACATATTTAATCAAATATAAACTCGATACTTATCTCTTGAAGCGTGACACGTACTAATACATGATCTATTTAATTCTTTATTAAAAATTGAATAAACAATTGTTCTATAATAAATATTATATTCAAACACATGGTTAATAGTATATATCCCAACAATCTCCCACTTAGACTTTTAACCATGATAATTGTTAGAACATACCATATCTAAACGCATTGTTAATGGTATATACCCAACAGTAATGACCATTTCTGGTGTCCTTAAATTGTTCAATGAGTTGAGTGAGCAGCAGTATAGCCATGTATTGACTGAACAGTGCCCGGGGGGGGAGGTATTCGTGCACTTCACATTTTAGTCATTTATTCTCTTGAATTTTTTCAAGAAAAAGGCAACTTATGATGTCGCCTTTTCAAAAGTAATGCCGTAGATTCTCAGCTTTAAATGTTTTCTTCTTTTGAAGCTGTTACGACATTAGAATGATGAATTTGAATATGTGATCCTTCTTTTCAGGGTAATGATGAGAAGAGTAAGGGAAAGAGTATAGAAACAAGCTTGTGGTCTTCCCTGATCCAGTCACTTGCTACTATTGACTGTAAGACTTTACATTCATCTTAGATATTTAACTGCAAACACTGAGGTCTATGATTAAGCTATTTATCTATTAGTTGAAGTAATGTGTTTTCTCGCAGTGAGTCCTTCATACAACAGAGAAACCATGGAACTCTTACCTGATGGCCTTCTCAAAGGGATTGCAATTATAGGAATAGTCCGGTGCTTAGTTAAGTATGAAGAAAGACGCAATGTGCCACCAAGCAGCCTTACTCTATGTCCACTGTGGGTGCAACCTTGGAGGTTATCCAGAAGAAAAGAACTGAAAGGCCAGAATTTCAAGATGCTGCTCTTCGTGATTCCCCACATACTGCTGACTGGTTGTGGGTGCATTCTCTATTACTGATATAGTAGTTCTTGACTCATACACAACATATTTTAGAAACCTGTCTTTGCTTCAAAAAAATAAAACAACTTATGTGCTAGCTCTGTGATCCGATGAGAAAGGTTTTGTCCTTACAGTGTTCGCTATACAGAAGGAAGCAGAAAGCTCTGCTTAATGCTCTTTTTATGTTTCTGTTAAGATCTTAATTCATAGAAAAAAGTGGTCTTGTTAAGTAGAGTATCCTGGAGAAACTGAGGCAAGAAAAGCAACAAATAAGTCTCAGATATCGACACGTTATGTTGCTGCTAACTAAACTGCAGCAGCGACATGCCTAAAAAATTAAGCTTAAGGATCTTTCCTCCCTTTTTTGTCGCTTCCTGGATGAAAAATCAGATGAAGGGGACGCCCCTCACTTCTGTAATACATAACTAAACACTAAAGATAAGAGGAGAGAATACTAAAGTGAGTTAGCATTTCACTTTTTTTATGTAAATTGGAATAGTTTGTTGCATCCTTCAAGAAAAGAAAATTTCATTTCCGCTTAAAAAATCCTTAAGTGAGCCTGAATATCTCTCTGTGTACGTCTCTAATGGTGACTATCTCATTCAAAATCTGATTTTTCCCTGTGTCATGCCCACCCAATTACAGTATTATCTAGTGAATTAATGTCATATCTTTGAATATTTATCCTACTTCAGATTGTTGTGGTGACATATAGCCTAACATATTCCTGTACTAAAATGGAATAAACCGATGAAAATAACAGAAATTAAGCTTCTTTTAGGCAAGCGCATAGTCTATGAAAATAACATAAATGTCATAGGAACTATGATCATGACAATACTATTTTACATCAGCTCATCATAGAGTGATTTGCTGATATTTTTTTGCTTTAAGCAATTCTTACCCAGCTCCCATTAGATTTTGACATCATTATGTGACGAACTACTCTTGTTGACAGGTTAAACAAGGAGATCATGTCACACTATTGAGCCCTTTTGCAAATTTGTTGGTTTTGAAATGCAAGGAAACGTAAACTCGTTATAATATTACTTTCAAATGCTATTCCAAATATGCCATTATTATTTTCTCTATCAGGTTTTTTCTGTAGACACCATATATTAGTGTGTTCTATCAGTTTATATCCCATCATTTCGTCTATCATCACCGCCTTATAACGCCTCAGTGCAGGGTATTTGAGGAAGAAGTAAAACTATTCATACATATTGAACAAATGTATGTGTTGAAGGATCTGATTTTTTACGAACTCTTCGCTTGCTTGAGAGATTTGGATGAAAAGTGTTTCTTACTGGTGCCTATTTGATGTCTGTTTTCAATTCCTTTGTAACAAACCACTTAAGCGCATACGCTGACTCTTCGACATCAGCTCAGAATCTGTAGAGGAGCTTCGATTCATCCCAATCATAAACCTGCAGCTAAAGCAAATTAAGGATGTTATAAAAGAATCTGACTAGAATTATCTAGGCTAGTCACCTTAATACACTTCACTCAGTTTAACTATCAATGTATAAGTCAACCATTCAGTAATATTGTGTTAAGAATATCACAAATACATTCCACTTGTTGTAATTATTGGCGTATAGGCTAATCAATCAACAATATTTCTTAAAGATACCACTAATGCAACTCTACTTACAGTAATTATCAATTTATAAGCTAACCAATTAGTAATATCACATAATAATATCACTAATACACTTCTACTTACTTTAATTATTATGTATATGCTAATCAATCAATAATATTTCTTAAAGATACCATTAATACATTTCTACTTAGTATAATTATAAAAATTAGGCTAATCAATCACTAATATTACTTAATGATATCACTAATACATTTTTACTTACTGTAATTATCAATTTATAAGCTAATTGATCAATAACATTTTATTAAGGATATCACGAATACACTTTTACTTCCTATAAAAGAAAGTAACGAACTGTCTAGGACACCTTCCTCCCTTATGACTATGAAAGGCAATCCCGACCTCTTAGAAGTCCTTACTAGGTATTGCGACAATAAAAGAATGGTCTTTAGGTTCGGAGACTTTGAGATAACCCCAACCTTAGAAGAGATTTGTGACTGCATAGACAATGTAGATACTTGTATGAGGCAGAGAAAGAAACCCAACCACAACCTTCTAGTACCCCTTAAGCCAACTCCCGGTGAGATTCTTAAGATGTTATCTCTAGCTAGCGCCAATTGGATATTCAGCCCAATCGTATCGTTTAAGGATCTCCACACCCGGTTTGGGTCTACCTCGGGGTATGTCGAGCATTTCGTAGAATTTTACTCATTTGTTGCTTGGGAAGATACCCGACCTCAAACATTCGCTATATGCCTTCTAAGAACCATGGTGTTTCCCAAAGACCGTTATCAAGTCATAGATATCGGTTTATCTTTGTCACCCATGCTGTCTTTCATGGCATAACCACTAACAGGGAAACCAAATACTATGACCTAGTCCAAGTCATCCTGTCCGACATTTACCGAGCCTTGGGAAGTTCAACATCTCTGAGTTGAGGTTAAAAGCCTTAGAGATGACATCAGAGACTCTAACTCTCTTTAATCTTCCCTCAGATTACGTTTGCAGGATGTTGATTTATTGAGGGACCAGGAGAATTCTCTCCAAGTATTGAACTCTTCATACATGACCCTTCAGGAAAAAAAGGCTAGGCTAGAAGCAGATTTGGCCACTGTCCGGAAGCATTTTATCTCTTCGGAGAACACCATAACTGAGCTCTAAGCCAAATGTCGGAGGTGGAAGCTCCGCATAGATCTGGCCATTTTTAAGACTCGCGTAGATACCCTTGAGGAAGACAGGGATTGATGTCCCTTTTAAAATCCTAGATACACAGATCGATCTTCATGACGTTGAGTTATCCTTAGAGGAGCTATGCGGAGATAAAAATGATTCTGATGTGGAAGCTAATGATGTCCCCCTGCCTAACCTTTTGGTCTTTTTTTATGATATCACTGAAACAGCCCCGACGGATCATGGAGCGAATGTTTCGTAACCTTTCGCATGAGTTTATTTTCATAGGTGCATGGACTCGTGGCTTTAATCAAGGAATGCACTGAGAGCTATTGCAGGATTTGTTGAGCCTAATTCATCGCCGACACTATGAAGATCCTACGCAGAGTGTGGAACGCTGATCGACCTGGTAATTTCGGGCTTGTATTATGTTCGCTCTAGTTTTCGCGATATATTCTGGGGCGCCGTTTTTTTTTGTAGGTGAGCAAGAGAGAATTGTAAACACAAACTCCCTATTTTGATTATAGTGAAATATGCAGCGCCAAAGTGGACGTAGTTCTCGCATTGAGAGTGAACCACTATAAATGTGTGTTATTTATTTTTCGCTTATTTATTGTTTTTTGATTATGTCGGATTTGGGACTCAAATCCTAACAGGATTTTCAATCCCTTCTGTTTTTTCATGCATTCACCAAAATGTTGTTATGTCACTGTGGGCTAAAATCTTGCTGCTTAAGCGTACATTAAATGCATGCTTTGCTCTACTGTATGCCTTGTTTTTTCCTACCAAATGCCAGTTTATATTCTCAACTTTGGAAATGCTTCCTCCAGTTCACCCTAATTTTAATCATGTTTTAGAATTGTAAATTTTCCAAGAACATATAACAGTAAAGAAGCCAACATGAAAGAGTGACATTTTAGTGGCAGTACCACCTATATGTGTTGATTCTGGTATTTGCCAAACATACAAAGTGTATGTATGTGATTATATGGATTACTACTAGTATAAAAGCACAAATCTCTAAAACGAAATATTGATTGAAGAAAATAACCTGTTATAAACAGGTTACTTACCATACCTACAAATTACAATTACTCCTACCTTTTAGTAACAAATTTCAGTTATTTAAACTGACGGTGTAATGAACTTTCTTTGCTATGAGTATAATTTAACATGTACTAAACACGTTACGAATTACCATACCTACCATGATTCAATTAATGAACTTCTGCACATGATTCAATTAATCAACTAACTACTTGTGATTTATAATTACTTTTTCCACAAGCTTGGACATTAAAGTTATAAAGTTTTATTAGAGGTAAACGCGGCACTTTATTGGCACTGAAGTTAAACCAACAAGAGTTGCACCAATGAGAGCGGCTTCTAAATCTAATGTTAAATGACGATTAAAGTCTTATTTTGGATTTGGAACATTAGATCAGTAAATACACAAAAAGCTTTTCAAAGGCTTACAATGTTACATAGGAAGCACTATTATTGTTATCATTGCATTTGATTGACTGATTGAATCTGAGGAGCAAATTGCCATAGAAGTCGTAACATATTTTCAGCGTAATTTGAAACGAAAATATTGATATGTTGCACCATGCTCCAATCTAATTCCTAATTAATGACCAAAATTTAGCTCTACGTACCGGTTGTACGAGTGCCGGTGGTTCGGATGGTTTTTCGGGCTAGTGGGACGTAATTGTTAAAGATACACATGCTCCGGTCAAGTCATTCTTTGATGGTCATATTCTCCCTAAATCAAATTTGGTCTTATTACACAAAAAGAAAATTGTGCCATCTTTTTCTTACATGAGACCAATTAGTTTGAATAAGGTGTTTTCAAGATGTATTCACAATAAATTACGATATTCGATCGCGGGGAAAGTAGTCCAATGTTGTTCTTAAATTGGATAATCGAAGGCATACGAGCTTGGAATTTTCTCAGTGTGGTGAGTTTTCCTGGTTAGTGAAATGACCCCGTAGGTATGATACTACCTTTTGTAATGCCTAAGCATGATTAAAAAAGGTAATATTTGTCTATCGACTCATTGACAAAAGTATCCATATACGTTACGGGAGTTACTTGAATTTGATAATGCAGAGATTTCTGTTCTTGATAGTGATCTTAGGAATGTTGAAAGTTGAAATTCATAAAAAGTATGTCCGTTTCTTTTCTTATCTCCTTGGTGATTTCCATTTTGAAGAGGTTTCCTTTTTTAGTCACGGGCTGCTCCTTTGACAATTTTATGCATGTATTAGTTATTTATAATTTTTGTCGTTAGTGAACTTATTTCTGTTTCAGGTAGGTGATAGTAGTACCAATTCAAAATACATAACATAGACGCATATATTCTTTTTCCTCTTGTTCTTAAAGCTATTTTGTTATACTATTTCTTTTTAAATTTTTTGTAACACGGTGACTTTTTATTCACTTCCACTTCTGTACAAGGCTTATAAAAGTAGAGTCTATGGAAGCTTTGTAAAATCAATTTACCATACTTGTTATTTAATGATTTCTTTTAGAGGTTTTAATAATCAAGAGTTTTTATTTTGTGATGGTCAAATGCGGGAACTTAAACAACGGATACAAAAATAGCTGCCAAGATATCACATTGTTAATAAGGAGAGCAAAAGATCAACAATATTACATTGTTAAGGAGTGATTGGTTTACAACAATGTTTAGTTACCTTGTACATTAGATACTTTCATCTTTTACAAGTTGTTATATGGGTTGGTGTGCTACAGATATTGTCCATACATTGTTTTAAGTTTGATAATTCTTTATAAGTATCTTCTAATTAATTGTTCATCTGATTTTTACTTTGATGTTATAAAATAATAATTGATCACATACACGGATTAAGGTCTCCTTTACTTGCAATTATTGTATCTTTGCCGGCAATAACAAAAGTCACAAATTATGTATTGCATTTCTAAGGTGTTTTAATGGCAATAGTAATGGAGGAGCAGTCAATAGGCATTGGTCGTCTTGGCCAAAGATGTGCTTGCTGAAACAGGAAGGATGAGTGGGTTTTCGATCTTTATTTGATAATATATCAAATGCTCTTTTTGCAAAGCGTTGGTGGAGGTTTCTTACCAACAATTTGTTGTGGTAGAACTTCATATGGAATAAATATTGCAAACAAGTACCTCCTACTATGTTGAAATATATGGAAAGGGCGATCGCAGTTTGAAAAATATGTTGCAAGCTCGGGACTTGTTAGAGCACGACATTTGGTGGGTAATTAAAGGTGGAAATTGTAGTACATGGGTTCGACAACGGGAAAATTCTATTCTTATTCTACTCCCAAAATCCTATTCTATTTGTACAAGAATTCTACAATTATAGCCATGTTAATTATATACAACAACCTTACCTAAAATAAGCTTCCAAAACCGTGATATACAAGGATATGTATACCGTGTATATCACGGTCCAAATCAGCCAAATCATCTTGTGTTTAGGTGATATACACGGTATATACAAGACATTATATATGCCGTGTATATCACAAATATACTTTTAGGGGCAGGGCTGGAACGAACAGGTTGTTTTGAGCAATTTCCCTGCGGATATTGCTCATCATAATTTGGAAAAAATTAAGTTCACTCAGGTCCCTGGACAGCTGGATAAACTATGGTGGAAAATTAATAGTACGGGCAAAAATTAATAGTCGCGAAATAATCCAAAATTTATTTTTCTTCCATCGTCGTTCATCCCTCTAAATCTATGACCACTACAACAATGAATGTTTCCATGAGTTAAGGGTAAAAAACACAACTCAGGTATTATTTCTTTATAAAGTAATACTTGAGGTGTGTTTTTAACTCTCGTCTCATTTTTCCACTCTAAAAGTACCGCCAAAAGATCATTGTTACTGAAACATGTAATTACTTTAATGACTAGGGGAAACATATACGTTCAATTTTGTGAAACCGTATGTTCCTAATTTTTCTTTCCCTTTATTTAGTACTTATCTTGAATCCGTGTCTAGGATAATCTTCCCAAACCGTTGAAAACACCACTTCACGGCCAAGAGATTTGCATATGCATATGTTTGGACCCCTATATATGTATTTAGCCTGGCCATCCCAATATCAATTTGAACTCATCTCAATATAAAACTGGACAAATCAATATAATAATTATAAAATAAGTGTTACGGCAGTATCTTTAAAATAACTCACCAACACTTGACTTTTTGTTTAATATTCATCGATTAAGAATCAACCAACCATTAGAAGTGGCACAACAGAATGTAGCACCATGAGCTACTTTAGGGTATTTATTCAAGATATGATTTGGCAGTTTAAAAGAATAAAAACGGCTATCCGACAAGCTATAGAAGTTGAATCTTGTATGATCGTTATACGCACAATCTTTGAACTGCAAAAGCCAAGGGGCTTCGAGATCATGTGATGGCTTATGATCAGCAAGCAGTGATCTCCATGACTTGCAAACGGCACTCATGCGTACGTAGTCACTGATGCTTATTACTTTTTTCACAATCATTCCCATGATTTCGATGAGGATGTCTTCTTCCCATATGCTTCTAAGGGTAGCCATTAATTCGTATTGAGAGATTGAGAGAGTCAAGAGAATAAGGATGCGTTTGCGTGAAAAAAAATGGAAGCTATGCGAGTTGAAAACCCTATCCAAAGTAGGTTTTACGATGGTACCCTATCCAAAGTAAGTTTTACAAGGGTAGGTTTTAAGATGGTACCCAAAGTTTAGTCGAATACATTGTAAGAATCGATATATTAAATTCTTTCTTATTTGAAACATGTAAGAATCTTACTAAGATTTAGGACTTTAAAAGGACATAGGACGATAATTCATTGAACGTTGTTCTTATGTTTCACTTTTCAAACCTTAATGATTTTCTTTCTTCTTTTATTTTTGGTGGTTTTCTTAATTAGTCTACTTGTTGGCTGGCATTTCGTGGTTACCTTTTTTTCCTTGTTATTAAAAAGGAAGTTTTCACAAAATAAATAACGTAATAAATATTTCGTATGCTTTCAATTGGTAAAAATTTCAGCCTTCCTTTTTTGGCAGGATTCCCTCTTAGTTCGAATTATTAAATCTTTCTTTATTTCAGCCGTAAGAAAACTAAATATTTTAGGAGTTTAAAACTGAATAAAATTAACCTTTTGTAAATCTTTTCTTTAGTTGTTAACATTGTTTAGTCAATTGCAAACTGCATAGAGATGTAAAGCGAAAAAAGCGAGAGCGTACGATTATTGCCGAAGTTCTTGAACTTTTGAAAGTGTAAGGCTTGGATTTAATTTTAGAATTGAAAATTTGAAATACTATTTGATTTCTTTACTTATTTATTGTATCGAGAAATTTTAGTTATCTATTTGTAAGTTTTATCCGTATAAGTTTTGCTTGCTATTGTGCCATAAATTGGAGAAAAATTAAAGGTAGCAAACAATCACGTGTATTTGATACTCCAGATCTTGGGTTGGACGATGTACTCCATACAAATTTTACAATGAGTGTTAAACGTGCACGTGCTTTGTAATTTTTGTTATTTCCCTGATGAATAGTTTCATTGCGCTTCAGTATTATAGTCCACAACACTACACTCAAGCACTGCAAATTAATGTTCCATTGAAGATGTAAGATTGGACTAATAACGATCGTCCGTTGGAATTCAAATCGTTCACCTGATCTTTTGCGATCATCGGAACCTCGCATCCTTCCATTGCCCCCCCCCCCCGGGTCCAGCTTATGCTCCACCGGTAGCACCAGAACCTGACATGGATTCAACTCATCATCACCTACCACGTGTCATGACATAATTCATCCAACTGTACTATACGAATTTTGACATACACATATAGTCCCCGCACTTTTTGAATGTGTCCTTCGCTCTCCCAGAAAGTAGATTTAACATCGGACTAATGAAAACCCTACACTTTAGCGGAAAAACTGGTCAAACGTAATGTCTCCTTAATGTTTTTGAAATTGCGGTAACTAACCATTCGCTCCAATCAACTTGAAGTGATGCAATGATCACATGTGTCTTTTCATTTCCCAAATGTTACTTTTTCATTGATAAATAGGAGTTCACAAATCTTCCTTAGAAGGCAATTAAATTTTTCTCCAAATTATTCCGTGTATACCATGTATATCGCAGATATACTTTTAGGGGCAGGGCTGGAACGAGCAGAGATCTGTTTTGAGCAATTTCCCTGCTGATATTGCTCATCATAATTTGGAAAAAATTAAGTTCACTCGTGTCCCTGCACAAACCGATAAACCATGGTGGAAAATTAATAGTACGGGCAAAAATACTGTGAGTAGTGCGTGGAATTACATGTGGGAAAAAGATACGCCTATGGATACTTAAAGCTCGAAAAATAAACAATCAACTTTAGCCAAATTTTGTGCTTAAAGTTGGTTATAGGAATTAAGATTGTCGCAAGTTTTATCTTTTGGCACTACTCGATTTTTTTGTTTCGTTATTTATAAAGAGTTCCCGCTAAGCTCACTGCTTAGTGGTATTCGATTATAAAAACAAAAGAGTTTTTGTTACACTAATGTGAACTCGAGGCTGAATTATATGCAAACTATAAGTTGTTGTTTAACTAATAATTTACAAGGCAACAAGGCTCGAGTTTGCCTTTGGACAATGAGAAATAATCCATATTTGTCCTTGAATTTCACGAAATAATCCAAAATTTATTTTTCTTCTATCGTCGTTCATCCCTCTAAATCTATGACCACTACAACAATGAATGTTTCCATGAGTTAAGGGTCAAATACACAAACTCAAATATCATTTCTTTATAAAGTGATACTTGAGATGTGTTTTTAACTCTTGTCTCATTTTTCCACTCTTAAAGTACCGCCAAAAGATCATTGTTACTGAAGCATGCAATTACTTTAATGACTAGGGGAAACATATACGTTGAATATTGTGAAACCGTATGTTCCTAATTTTTCTTTCGCTTTATCTAGTACTTATCTTGAATCCGTGTCTAGGATAATCTTTCCAAACCGTTGAAAACACCACTTCACGGACAAGAGATTTGCATATGCATATGCTTGGACCCCTATATATGTATTTAGCCTGGCCAAGATAGATAGTATTCCCAATATCAATTTGAACTCATCTCAATATAAAACTGGACAAATCAATATAATAATTATAAAATAAGTGTTACTGCAGTATCTTTAACATAACTCACCAACACTTGATTTTTTGTTTAATATTCATCGAGTAAGAAGTAGTGTCAACTTTATCTTGACATAAACACTGGTACAAATAGTCGGCAAAGAACGAAAAAAAAAGAACAAGGAAACGCCACTAATATAAATAAGGGGAAAGTAAGTTTCAGCCATTACAAAGTAATGGAAGACCACAAAGCAGACGGAGACAATCAAAACACATTATGGGTGTGTTCGGTATGAATGAAAATGTTTTCCACGGAAAATAAGCGAAGTTTCTTACTTATTTTCTTGTGTTTGATACGTCAGTAAAGAGATATTATCTCAAAAGCATTTGTACATATAATTTAGACAAAAGACTTTAGGAGGAGGGGGTGGAGGCTGGCAGGGGTGAAGATGGGATGTGTTGGAGGGTGTGGGAAGACACAATGAACGTGGAATGTCACTTGTGAAACTTGTTTTAATTTCATGAGTATGGGTATTAACTTGGATACAACAGATCAAACAAGGAAAAAATGGAAAACGTTTTCTATTTTAATTTCTTCCATACCGAACAAACATAATATGAGTACTATTTGAACCTAACTTAACAGTTCATGAGTATGATCTGAACATCCAAAACTTGATAACACATATAACATGGCATCAACGGTACTAAGCAACTCACAAGTCACAATTATGAACGATTGTACCAAGAGCGAAAAGGTGTTAATTTAATTGCGAAGTCGTGGTTGAAACCACAATGGTGGGTTAGGGAAAGGTCGTTTGATCCTTCCTTCTTGAATACAGTAAATACCTGATTGGCGATAACGGGTTAGCGATTTCACGTAGAGAGTATGAAGCGCATCCACAGTAAAATAGATGCTATTTGCTTGGCATCCATTGCCACTTCTTGCAGGAACTGAGAAGGAATTGCTATTTGGTGACACAAATAGTGTTTGATCGCCCAAACTAGTGATAGATTCAAAGTCTTTACCTGTTTTGTAGAAACCTTCATATCGCTCGATCATTAATTTACTAGTATGATAGATTCCGAGATCATAATCATCGTCGTGTTCTTCATCGTCATGCTCATCATCATGAGCATCGTCATGCTCAGACAGTCGGTCTGTCTTGTTCCAAATGATAAGCAATTCTCCTGTGATTGATTTAGCCAAATATACATATTTTAGGCCAGAATCAGTAATATAATGAAGCTCACTATCACAAGGCCGAATATGATGAGCAGTGTTGTATTTTACTATGTTGATTAATTTCATCTTCACCTCGCAACAACCAGGCTTGAGAACGACGACATGATTGATCTCGTCACTAATTCTCGTGTCCTTAATAGTGTTAAGATCGTCATCGTCATAGGAAACAAAAGTGTATAACACACCATTGTTAAATAACATGGTTTCATAGCAGCTAATTGCTCTACCCGCATCAAATATTTCCCACGATCTCTCTTCTTCTGTAACTCCAATGTCACAATTACAGAATGCCAAGATTTCATTGGAGAAGTCCAGAAAAGCGGCGACGACTATGAGATTTGTGGTCGAATCATCGGTGATTGAAAATATGTGAACCATATTGACCATTACTGCGATTGTATGTTGCTCAAAATATGGGGAGGATGGCAATGTGGTCAATGGTGGAAGTTTGACATCGATTTCGGAAATAGGGTCGAAAAGGAACATGTCAGGGGTTATGGCTAGGTCCAGCAACAAGAATCAACCAACCATTAGAAGTGGCACAACAGAATGTAGCACCATGAGCTACTTTAGGGTATTTATTCAAGATATGATTTGGCAGTTTAAAAGAATAAAAACGGCTATCCGACAAGCTATAGAAGTTGAATCTGTATGATCGTTATACGCGCAATCTTTGAGCCGCAAAAGCCAAGGCGCTTCGAGATCATGTGATGGCTTATGATCAGCAAGCATTGATCTCCATGACTTGCAAACGGCACTCATGCGTACATAGTCACTGATGCTTATTACTTTTTTCACTATCATTCCCATGATTTCGATGAGGATGTCTTCTTCCCATATGCTTCTAAGGGTAGCCATTAATTCGTATTGAGAGATTGAGAGAGTCAGAGATGAAGGATGCGTTTTCAGTGAAAAAATGGAAGCTATGCGAGTTGAAAACCCTACCCAAAGTTTAGTCGAATATATTGTAAGAATCGATATATTCAATTCTTCCTTATTTGAAACATGTAAGAATCTTACTATTTTTTTCGTTCAAATTACGACTAGGCCCAAGCCCAGAGGCTCAGGCCCAGTCCATTTACGACACTAAAGGTCGTCCCTTCCATGGATGAAAATGGCAACTGCCATTTGTACTTCACTTTTGCTTCAGCTAGTGTGGCTGAAAGGAGTAAGGGCATTAAATGCCTGCTCACCGTCATACCACCCCAAGGTGAGGCTACCCCCCCCCCTTTTACTTTTTCTGATAGCATTAATTACTCCTTGTCCGATTTGCATTTTGAATCTTTCATTTCTATTGGTTGAGAACCATTTTTGGAGGATTTTCCCTCCAAAGGGAGTTCTCCCACATTGATCTTATGGGTCTCGGCTAGGGTTTTGTTTCCCCTATAAATACAGACCCCTATTCTCATTGTTAACGGTCAGAAAAACTTGATTCAAAGCCTAATCGAGTTTAAATTAGCTAATTTGAATTAAGTTGGGATCCAAACTATTTTAGGGAACCCAGAATTAGTTTAAATTAGTTTAAATCTACTTTCCTTTAGTTTTCTATTTAGTTTTAAATTATGTGATATGTTCTTGTGTGTTATGTGACTGATTAAGTATGCTTAGTTAAGATTAATGGTTGTTTGTGTCCCTATGTTAATATTCATCATGTTTTGTTTAGTTGTAATTACTGTCGTTGTTCATTATTGTGATTATTTGTATATGATTAACTAGACAAATGCTTGTTGTGTTAGTTCTGTTCATATACAAGTCATTTAGTTAACTTAATACCTAGTATAAAGTCTATTTAATCCTGTATATGTTGTTTAGTGGTTAACATGCTAATATAGGTTCTGCTTTAGTCAAATATGAGTTGAGAAGGTTATATGGTACCCAAATGATATCAGTTTAAGCTAGTTCAATTAGTAAGTCCAATATATGATTGTATGGCTTGTGTAGTTAAATATGTTGTTCATGTTAATCTAAGCTTTGTCAAATCAGGTATAAATCTGGTTATGATGAAATGATACCTAATATGCCTTGTAAAGTTGTGTTGTTTCGTGCAAGATCTGTTTAGCTTAAGTAAACCACTCAAATGACTTTGAAGTGAATTAAAACATGCAGTATTAGCCTTTTAGTTTGGTTTTTCTTTTCTTTATGAACAATGGGTTCCAATGTGCTTAAACTAGAATGTTTTGGGTTGATTTAGGACTGTTAGGATTCATATTTGTCTGGATAGTTTATAGATGTTCATGATGGTTTAAAATGATTGATATGATCAAGATAACGTGTGATGTGTTAGTTTAAGATATTTCATACCATGTATAGGTTGACTAAACCAGTAAGGTCTCTAATAGATCAACTGGGAACTTGTTCTGGCTAAGAACAAATGATCTAGGATAGTAGTTTTGAAACTCAGTTGTATTGGGAATGGTCTGCCTGTGTCAAAACATAAGCTTAACATATGGTCTGATGAAATGTTCAAACTTGTCTGGTTGTACAAATGTGGATATTGTTGACCTGTTTGCTTGTCTAGTATCTCTGTTGGCCTAGAATTCCTATGTATGTGTTTTGAACCATGAAAAATGCCATGTGCACATCTATTTCAGAGGTTTTATTTAATGCCATCATGCATACTTGCCCATTTCAATATGACCTTGTCATGTTTATATCACTTGGCCTGGGATAGAAATGCATTGAACCTAAAAGAGACATTCCAGATTGTCCTAACTCCAAATGTGTAGTGTATGAGTGTGTAGATGTCTTTCCTGACCCCTTCTTTATTATAAATGCATGCATGTTTGACTAAGTGATCAAAGGACCACTTTATGTCTACTATTGTAGAAACTGAGCCCAACTTGGAGCCTACATAGCCTTAGATTGGTTAACTTCAACATATGAGCTGCATGAATAACATTGTTAGGGGTAGACTTCTTTGTTTTATCCAGAAATCATATATGTATGTTTTTTAAATTATTATTGTATGCACGTCTTTCTGAGGCCCTATCTGCCTTAAATGTGTTGTGTGCGACTTCTATTGTGTAGTTAGCCCATGTTTAGGTTAAAAATGATCTGATGTGTTAAGAGCCTGGCTCAGTTGGCTTGTCTTGAATCTAAATCATGTTTCGACTTAACCAAGGCTTGTTTACATAATCACTGAGGTGTTTAGTTGTCTTCCCTACCCCTGGCATGCCCCCCCCCCCCCCATAGACATGTCTAATGGTCTAACTTGTATCTACTCAGGTTATATGAATTGCCTATGTTTATCTGTGAAGTGTCGATCAAAATCAATGTTAGGAAGGATGCTTGCATGTTTCAGCCTGTTCTTGTTTTATCTTTATGGCTTCCCTTGCTTATGTGAGTACTGAAACAATATCCCTGGCCAATTTTCTATGAGCTAGATGTAGATGATGAGAGTGGTTTGCCTCCAGATATATAGAACTTAGCTTGCAACTTATACACTCTAATAGGATAGAAAAAGCTATGGGCAATTGTATTGATTTGTGCTTTGAAATTCTGAATAATACGTAAGTGTGATTAAAACTAAAAAGAAACTTGAAATAAGGACATTTTGAAGATTTATATGGTATGCATGAGCTACATATTATCTGTTTGCTGGCAGTTGCTTTATCTCAATACTTGTTTTGTTTATGAAGCCATGATGATATATCACGAGGTATATAGACGGTATACCAAGTATACATACCCATATATCAAGTGTATATCAGCATGAATATCTGGTATATCACCCATGCCTGTCATGCTAAGAACGCCTTTTGGGCCTAGCTCATTTCTTGCTACCTGTTTTGCCTATTTCACATGGACACATCTTCTGGGCTTCGTTATGTATGTTGTGCTCTGTTTGGTGCTTTCTTTACATGCCTCAATTGGGCCTAGCCCAACTGAATGTTCTTTTTATCTTCACTTTGTTTATGGTGGGTTCTGGGTGCGTCTAACTAGGCTCTTCCTTTTCCCCTCTTCTTGCATCGGCCACCCCTCGATGAGATGGGCCCTTAATGGGCTCATCACTTCATCCAGCTGAGATTCAATCGTCCATGAGCATTGCACACCTAGCCGGTTGGGCTGAGGCCCAATCAGAGATATATTGGATCGAGTTAGACGAAAAGGGAACCTAATGTTTGCATGAAGGCCAATCTATGGATAAAAATAGCCAATTGGTAGGCTTTGTAATAAACTAGTTAATAAATAGTGGAACTTATTATGATTGGAATCTAGGATAGGCAAATGATACGTAAATCGTTTAGTTGAGATCGCCAAAATAGTTTTCATAGTTTGTTTTTAAAATCTGGAAATGAATAAGAATAGCGGATTGTTTAGGAAAAAAATAAGGACTGATTTGGACATTGGAAGTTGGAAGTAAAAAACTGATTTTTTGACTAAGTGTTAAAATGATTTTAGCCTTTGAAGTTAAATTTGGGTTGATGATTAAAGGACCCAAATGTTGCGCCTGAGTGACAAATGGACTACTGGAAATTGGACTAAAAAATGAATACCTTTTGGTTTAATTAGGACTAAAAAATGAATACCTTTTGGTTTAATTAGGGTCCGGGCTAAGCCCAAATAGGATTAGGGGAGTTTGACAAATAAAACATGTTTTGGACTTGAGTTGACTTGAACGTTTTGGGAAGTTAGAATATGGTATTGACTATGGGAATATGGCATGCTAAAGAATAAAAGAAAAATTATTTTCTTACTATCTCTTTCCAAAAACCATACTTTTCTTTTTCAAATAGAACTATATCACTTTGGAAATTTAAAAAGGTTTTAAATAAAGGTGCAAGTGTAAAGAATAATCACAATAGTTGGACTAAATCTGGAGTTTTACTCAAATTCACACTTGAGTGTTCTTAGTCCGAAAATTAAATTGATTAAATATCTTGTGCATACTTTTTTAGCGGAAGATTTCAACGTTTCGTTTTAAACAAAACCTTGAGCTTTCTGAAGGCATGAAAGAACAAATTATTTTGTGGATTTTAAACCTTAAGCAATTTTATCATTTTTGAAACACATGCTATAGAAATCGTAGGTCAACCGTATTCTACGGATTCTTAATATCGGAGTGCTAATACCTTCCTCGAGAGATCACCAGAACCCTTACTTGACTCTGGTTTAGATAGGATATTTCAAAGGAATTTGAATAAAACTATTAACACTGGTTTTCCTAATTTACCTAAGCATAATTTGTTTTGTAGATGCCTCCCAATTTGAAATTTGACATGGTTGTTGAATCACCCGAGATGTTGAAAATCGGTGGTCATGGTGAGTGCCGCACAACAAAAGAAAGTAACGAACTGTCTAGGACACCTTCCTCCCTTATGACTATGAAAGGCAATCCCGACCTCTTAGAAGTCCTTACTAGGTATTGGGACAATAAAAGAATGGTCTTTAGGTTCGGAGACTTTGAGATAACCCCAACCTTAGAAGAGATTTGTGACTGCATAGACAATGTAGATACTTGTATGAGGCAGAGAAAGAAACCCAACCACAACCTTCTAGTACCCCTTAAGCCAACTCCCGGTGAGATTCTTAAGATGTTATCTCTAGCTAGCGCCAATTGGATATTCAGCCCAATCGTATCGTTTAAGGATCTCCACACCCGGTTTGGGTCTACCTCGGGGTATGTAGAGCATTTTGTAGAATTTTACTCATTTGTTGCTTGGGAAGATACCCGACCTCAAACGTTCGCTATATGCCTTCTAAGAACCATGGTGTTTCCCAAAGACCGTTATCAAGTCATAGATACCGGTTTATCTTTGTCACCCATGCTATCTTTCATGGCATAACCACTAACGGGGAAACCAAATACTATGACCTAGTCCAAGTCATCTGTCCGACATTTACCGAGCCTTGGGAAGTTCAACATTTCTGAGTTGAGGTTAAAAGCCTTAGAGATGACATCGAGACTCTAACTCTCTTTAATCTTCCCTCGATTACGTTTGCGGGATGTTGATTTATTGAGGGACCGGAGAATTCTCTCCAAGTATTGAACTCTTCATACATGACCCTTCGGGAAAAAAAGGCTAGGCTAGAAGCGATTTGGCCACTTTGCCGGAAGCATTTTATCTCTTCGGAGAACACCATAATCGAGCTCTAAGCCAAATGTCGGAGGTGGAAGCTCCGCATAGATCTGGCCATTTTTAAGACTCGCGTAGATACCCTTGAGGAAGACGGTGATTGATGTCCCTTTTAAAATTCTAGATACACGATCGATCTTCATGACGTTGAGTTATCCTTAGAGGAGCTACGCGAGATAAAAATGATTCGATGTGGAAGCTAATGATGTCCCCCTGCCTAACCTTTTGGTCTTTTTTTATGATATCACCGAAACGACCCGACGGATCATGGAGCGAATGTTTCGTAACCTTTCGCATGAGTTTATTTTTGCTTTGCTTTTTATGCAACCGGGTCATTTTCGGGCCGGGTAGTTCTTTTTGTAACTTGGGCTAGTTTTAGCCGGTAAAAATATCAATGAATGAATTCCCTTCTCACAATTTGTTCAAGGTTTTCATTTCATGTTTTATTTATAGAAGATAATTTGCACTACTCCTATAAATTAATTTGATGATTGCGACTTCACCATTTAATAATTTCAAGAAAAATTGTAAAGCATGTTTTTAACTTAATAATATCTAGTCCTTGAAGTTTTTTAACAAATTTTTATCAGACTTGAATTATTTTGAAAGATGTATTTTTCACCTTCCATTCGGGATTTACATGGCCTTTGCAGTTGGTTTTGGAATTTTCTTGGTTCCGATCAATTTCTCACCCCTGTACTTTGAGCAACCAGAGCCCTAACCTTTTATTTTCTGTTAAGATTTTTAATAAGAGAGGGCCCTTATTTTTAATGGTGCTGTAGAAAAGGATGTCTCATATTTATAATAACACACGTTTTTATGCTCTTGATGGCAAAGATTTATTAATCATTAAAGGAGAATTTTATTGATTTCTTTAACTTGTATTTGTAAAGATAAGTGGAAGAATAATTTGGTTGCCATCAGTATGGCCACTCCGGTTATATTTTTGCAATTTTTGATGATCTGAGAAGTTCCCAGTGATGCGTATCTGGAAAGTCCCTAGTAATGAGTGTTTTTTCCTTGAAGCTCTGAATCTATCCTCTTGGTATGAGTGTATACGCCCCCAGTGCTTGGGTGTTCAGACCATGGATCCCAAGACAATGGAGAACAATCTTCTGTAGCAAGAACCTTAATATGCTTTTATTGGTGCTGCCTCATTAAAAACCTTGTCGGAAAAATCCAATTGGGACAAAAACCAAACGAAGGAAAAAAAGAGTGCAGCGAATGTTTGCCTTACTAAACATAATATTGTTTTAGATGACTTTCGTTTCAATTGCTAGGAAGTTTATTCCCATCTTGGTCTGTCAATTGGTAAGGATCCTTTGTCGGCGATCCCGGTGACTATATACAGTCCTTCATAGTTTGCACCTAGTTTTACCTGCATTAGGTTCTTTTGTGCTTTGAGTTACCCTCCGGAGCACCAAGTCTCCGAGTTTGAAATGTTAGAGCTTTGAGCACCGACTGTAATATCTCTCCATTCTTTATTTTTGGGCTACTATCCGGATGTATTTAAGATCTGGATAGTCTTCAAAATCTCCAGTCCTTCCCAGTCTGCACCGAATTAGTTGTTTCTCTTCCCGGAGATACCTCAAGCTTGGAGTCCCAACTTCTACCGGAATTAAGGCCTCTGTACCATAATCAAGGTTTAGGGAATTTCTCCGATACTTGTCTTTTTCGTGGTCTTGTATGCCCATAGTATCTCCGGTAGCATGGAAGGCCAGTTTTCTTTTGCCGCTTCCAACATCTTCTTCAAGTTCTGAGTTATAGCCTTATTTGTCGACTCCGCTTGACCATTCTTACTGGTATGATAGGGAGTGAAGGTGATAGCTTGATGTTCAAGTCATCCAAACTTCGTAACTTTGGTTCCAATAAAATTACGGCCGTTGTCACTAGCTATCTCTTTTACGGCCGTTGGCTCCAATAACTTTGACTTGGTTATTCTTCATTGTTAAAACAGAGCAATATACATTTGATATACACTGAATATACAAGCGTGTATATCACATATATATCACTAGGAGCTAATGAAACGATGGGTTGTCGCCATTGCCGGTTGGGCCTCTCGGCCGGTTGGGCCTCACGGCCGATTAGGCCTCTCGGCCAGATTGTATATATCCAAGGGATATTAGGATAGTGTATATATGGTATATATATTTGTAGTATATTGTAATAAATAGGATACCATAATTAGTGTTATACACCTACCATAATTGTAGAGTTAGAATTATGGTAGAATAAGGATTTAGAATTAGAATAGGAAAAGGATTTGTAGAATTGTAACTTGTATATATATCTATTCAATCAATGAAAATAATCAAGGGGATTATTTCTTTCATGGTATCAAAAGACTAGGTCTAAACCAAAAGTTTTCTTCTCTCAAACTTTTGCCTCTTTGGCCGAGAACCCCCCCCCTCGGGTTTTCTCTCCAAATATCTCGTCTTCCGCTCTCAAAAACCTCTCTTAAATTTATCCTCCTTCTTTGTTCTTTCAAAATATGTCTAAGAACAATTTTCACCCTGCCCTCACAGTTTCCAATATCAAGCTCAGTGTCCCTATTGTTCTTGAGATGGAAAACGTTCAATATGCAACGTGGGCGGAGTTGTTTAAAATTCACGCTATCTCTTATCAAGTCCTTCATCACATAATTCCTCCCGCTAGACCCCGTCCTGCGGAGGATCCTGAGGTGTGGATTACACTTGATGCTACCGTTCTTCGGTGGATATACGCCACTATTTCAGTAGACCTTCTACGGACGATTATGGAGCCGATACCACGGCTATGGCTGCATGGAATAGATTGCGTGACATATTCCAAGACAACCAGCATTCCCGTATCGTCACACTCGAGCAGGAATTCTCTCTCGTTCGAATGGACGTATTTCCGAACGTTTTTGCATATTGCAAGAAACTAAAGGAATTGGCGGATCAACTCCGTAACGTTGGCGCACCAGTAACAAATAATCGTCTAGTTCTACAGTTGGTTGCCGGTCTTTCGGAGGCCTATAATGGTGTTGGCACTCTCCTTCGCCAAAGCAACCCTCTTTCCCGACTTCCATCAAGCCCGCTCCATGCTTACGTTGGAAGAAGCCGGTTTGGCTAAAAAGGCGGCTACCGGAGCGAGTTCAGTTGTCATGATGGCATCCTCTCCGAATCCGTCAGTTTTTGTTAATAATTCGGGCCAAAACCATAATAATGGTGGAGGCAAGAATAATCGCAAGAATAATAAAAACCGCGGGGGCAAACGCGGTAGTAATGGTGGAGGTTTCGGTAGTCAGCAAAACATCGGTGGGTCCCATCCGATGAACAGTGGCCCACCACCCCCATGGGCCCAGCAGTGGGGCCCATGGCGGTGGAGCGATGGCGGTGGACCGTGGGCCAACAGCCCGTACCGGCGGCGACGGGGAAATTCCCGGCGGCCGGTGGGGCACGGCCAACAATCCGAGCCCAATGCCCGGCGGTGGCGGCCCCGGCGGCCGGTGGCCCAACGGCGGCGGTAGTAGCGATTACGGGCCGGGTCCGGCACGGCCGAGTTCTTGGGCCCGACCTCCGCAAGCCCATCATGCGGCGAGGCCCTACTCGGACCGATATCGAGGCCGCAATGCACACGTTGGGATTAACTCAACTGGACCAAAATTGGTACATGGACACGGGGCCACTACTCACATGACTTCCGAATCGGTACTCTCTCATCTTATTACAATTTGAGCACCCCTCGGGGAATAATTGTTGGTAATGGCGAGTTCTATTCCAATTCTAGGGTATGGTCGAAAAACGTTATCTCCTCCCAATCCACCTCTCCTCTTGAAAGATACTTTACATGCTCCTAAATTGATTAAAAATTTAGTGTACGTCCGAAAATTCACAAATGACAATTACATTTCTGTTGAATTTGATCCTTTCGGTTTCTCTGTGAAGGATTTCAAGACGGGGAGTCATCTCATGAGGTGTGATAGTAGGGGAGATCTGTATCCTATCATGCCCAGTTTCAGTCCATCGAGTCCGGCCTTGCCATCGGCTTTTGCGGCCATCTCTCCTTCCATGTGGCATGCTCGTTTGGGTCATCCGGGATCTTCTATTTTATCGAGTTTTAGATAAAAATAGCTTTATTTCTTGTAAGGGTACGAGTCGTACTCCAATTTGTCGATCTTGTTCATTAGGAAAAATTGTTAAGTTACCATTTGTAGACTCCAATTCTCATACTTCTATGCCATTTGACATTATTCATAGCGACTTATGGACATCTCCTGTTCTTAGTTCAATGGGTCATCGATATTATGTTCTCTTCTTAGATGATTATTCTAGATTTTTGTGGACGTTTCCAATTGCGAATAAATCACAAGTGTTTTCCGTCTTCATAAAATTTAGAGCGCTCATTCGTACTCAATTCGAAAGAGAAATAAAAAATATTCAATGTGATAATGGGAAGGAGTATGACAATAGGGAGTTTCGAGAATTTTGTGCTACTCATGGGATAAATTTTCGGTTTTCATGTCCTCATACATCTTCACAAAATGGGAAAGCCGAACGCAAAATTCGTTCCATCAATAACATTGTCCGAACTCTCCTAATCCATGCCTCCATACCTCCGTATTTTTGGCATCATGCTCTACAAATGGCCACTTACCTTCTTAACATAATTCCGTCTAAAGGTCGACATATTCTTCCCCTCTCAAAATCTTATATAATAAAAACCCGTCTTATTCTCATCTTCGGATTTTTGGGTGCTTGTGTTATCCATTATTCCCATCCACCACAATTAACAAACTTCGAGGCTCGGTCTACTCCATGTGTATTTATGGGTTATCCGTCGAATCATCGTGGTTATAAGTGTTTTGATTTATCCTCCAAGAAAATCATTATAAATCGTCATGTCATTTTTGATGAAACCCAATTCCCTTTTACGAAAGTTCATACTCCCGAGCCTAAGTCGTATAATTTTTTGGATGACCAAATATCCCCGTATATTATTCGGAATTTTTCGGACAACTCCGTGCCCAAAATCCTCCAGCGGGCCCACGCCGCCGGTCCCCACATCCGTCGCCCCTGCTTTGTTCCGGCCAACTTTGGAACAGTTCCGGCTATTGGGCCGGTCCGGCCCAATTCTGGGCTGGTCCGAGCCGAAACCAGAGCATCTACCGATTTGGGCCAGCAGGCCCACTGCCTGCTGGCCAGTCCGTCCCGAGCCCAGAAAATTCCCAAAATTCCATTAATTCTTCCTCGAGTCATAGACCGGTCACTCGTAGTCAGCGGGGCATTTTTACACCTAAAAGACATTTTAATTTACATTCTAATGTCTCTAAATCCCCCTTGCCCCGCAATCCTGTGTCCGCATTAAATGACCCTAATTGGAAAATTGCTATGACTGATGAATATAATGCTCTTATTGATAATAAGACGTGGGAGTTGGTGCCCGTCCATATGGTACTAATATTATCAGGTCTATGTGGATTTTTGCTCATAAGGAGAATTCAGATGGGTCCTTTGCTCGACATAAGGCGCGACTTGTTGGTGATGGTAAGACTCAGCAGGTTGGAATTGATTGTGGTGAGACGTTTAGTCCGGTGGTCAAACCGGCTACCATTCGCACTGTGCTTAGCTTGGCTCTTTCAAAGACTTGGCCAATCCATCGGTTGGATGTCAAGAATGCCTTTCTACATGGTGACCTCAAGGAAACAGTCTATATGCATCAGCCGTTGGGTTTCAGGGATCCCAACCGCCCTCATCATGTCTGTTTGTTGAAGAAGTCATTATATGGGCTTAAGCAATCCCCACGTGCCTGGTATACACGATTTGCTGATTTTGTTTCGACTATTGGGTTCACACACAGCAGGTCAGACAATTCTTTGTTCATCTACCGCCGTGGTTCGTCATTGGCCTATATTCTGTTATATGTGGATGATATCATCTTGACTGCCTCCTCCGATGCTTTGCGTCGGTCTATCATGGCCATGCTCGGTTCTGAATTTGCTATGAAGGACTTAGGGCCGTTGAGTTATTTTTTGGGGATTGCCGTCAAACGTCATTCAGGTGGCTTGTTTCTGTCTCAACGGAAGTATCTTTGCTTTGAGATCATAGAGAGGGCAGGATGTCATCCTTTAAGTCCACTTCCACACCGGTTGATGCAAACCCAAAGGCGAGTGCCGCGACGGGTGCACCATACGAGGACCCGACCCGGTATCGCGATCTTGCGGGAGCCCTCCGGTATCTTACATTTACCGGACCGGATATTACGTATGCGGTTCAACGGGTGTGTTTATTCATGCATGACCCCGAAATTGAGCACATGAATGCGATCAAACGCATCATTCGGTATATTCGGGGGACAACTTTGGATTATGGTTTGCACTTGTATCCCTCATCTACATCCACACCGGTCTCGTACACGGATGCTTGATTGGGGTGGTTGTCCCGACACCGGACGGTCGACTTCGCTCTTGTATGTTCCTTGGCAACAACTTGGTCTCCTGGTCGGCAAAGCGGCGAGGCAACTTTATCACGCTCAAGTGCGAGGCGAGAATATCGAGGGGTCGCAAATGTGGTCTCGAATCATGTTGGCTACGGAATTTCTTTGTTGGAGCTTCATTGTCCCATTCGAAGGCAACCTTGGTATATTGTGATAACATTAGTGCCATCTACCTTTCCGGTAACCCCGTTCAACACCAACGCACCAAGCATATCGAAATGGACATTCACTTTGTCCGTGAAAAGGTTGCAAAGGGTCAAGTTCGCGTATGCCATGTCCCGTCTCGTTATCAAATTGCAGACATCTTTACAAAGGGTCTACCAGGCGGTTCTCTTTGAAGATTTTAGGGACAGTCTCAGCGTTCGAAAACCGCCCGCTATGACTGCGGGGGTGTGTTAAAACAGAGCAATATACATGTGATATACACTGAATATACAAGCAGTGTATATCACATATATATCACTAGGAGCTAATGAAACAGTGGGCTGTCCGCCACTGCCAGTTGGGCCTCTCGGCCAGTTGGGCCTCACGGCCAGTTAGGCCTCTCGGCCAGATTGTATATATCCAAGGGATATTAGGATAGTGTATATATGGTATATATATTTGTAGTATATTGTAATAAATAGGATACCATAATTAGTGTTATACACCTACCATAATTGTAGAGTTAGAATTATGGTAGAATAAGGATTTAGAATTAGAATAGGAAAAGGATTTGTAGAATTGTAACTTGTATATATATCTATTCAATCAATGAAAATAATCAAGGGGATTATTTCTTTCATTCATTTTGTTGGCAGTGTCTTGGATAGTCCAAGTAGATTTGCTGATCTGAGCAGTCTTCAGAAGCAAGGTAACAGAGAATGGAGTATTGAGAAGTAAGGTGACGGTGACGGTGAATAAAGATTAATTTCATAGGTGCATGGACTCGTGGCTTTAATCAAGGAATGCACTTTGAGAGCTATTGCGGGATTTGTTGAGCCTAATTCATCGCCGACACTATGAAGATCCTACGCGAGTGTGGAACGCCGATCGACACAGTAATTTCGGGCTTGTATTATGTTCGCTCTAGTTTTCGCGATATATTCGGGGCGCCGTTTTTTTTTTTTGTAGGTGAGCAAGAGAGAATTGTAAACACAAACTCCCTATTTTGATTATAGTGAAATATGCGGCGCCAAAGTGGACGTAGTTCTCGCATTGAGAGTGAACCACTATAAATGTGTGTTATTTATTTTTCGCTTATTTATTGTTTTTTGATTATGTCGGATTTGGGACTCAAATCCTAACAGGATTTCAATCCCTTCGTTTTTTCATGCATTCACCAAAATGTTGTTATGTCACTTTGTGGGCTAAAATCTTGCTTTGCTTAAGCGTACATTAAATGCATGCTTTGCTCTACTGTATGCCTTGTTTTTTCCTACCAAATGCCAGTTTATATTCTCAACTTTGGAAATGCTTCCTCCAGTTCACCCTAATTTTAATCATGTTTTAGAATTGTAAATTTTCCAAGAACATATAACAGTAAAGAAGCCAACATGAAACAAAGTGACATTTTAGTGGCGATACCACCTATATGCGTTGATTACGGTTGCCAAACATACAAAGTGTATGTATGTGATTATATGGATTACTACTAGTATAAAAGCACAAATCTCTAAAACGAAATATTGATTGAAGAAAATAACCTGTTATAAACAGGTTACTTACCATACCTACAAATTACAATTACTCCTACCTTTTAGTAACAAATTTCGATATTTAAACGACGGTGTAATGAACTTTCTTTGCTATGAGTATAATTTAACATGTACTAAACACGTTACGAATTACCATACCTACCATGATTCAATTAATGAACTTCTGCACATGATTCAATTAATCAACTAACTACTTGTGATTTATAATTACTTTTTCCACAAGCTTGGACATTAAAGTTACAAAGTTTTATTAGAGGTAAACGCGGCACTTTATTGGCACTGAAGTTAAACCAACAAGAGTTGCACCAATGAGAGCGGCTTCTAAATCTAATGTTAAATGACGATTAAAGTCTTATTTTGGATTTGGAACATTAGATCAGTAAATACACAAAAAGCTTTTCAAAGGCTTACAATGTTACATAGGAAGCACTATTATTGTTATCATTGCATTTGATTGACTGATTGAATCTGAGGAGCAAATTGCCATAGAAGCTGTAACATATTTTCAGCGTAATTTGAAACTGAAAATATTGATATGTTGCACCATGCTCCAATCTAATTCCTAATTAATGACCAAAATTTAGCTCTACGTACCAGTTGTACGAGTGCCAGTGGTTCGGATGGTTTTTCGGGCTAGGCTGGGACGTAATTGTTAAAGATACACATGCTCCGGTCAAGTCATTCTTTGATGGTCATATTCTCCCTAAATCAAATTTGGTCTTATTACACAAAAAGAAAATTGTGCCATCTTTTTCTTACATGAGACCAATTAGTTTGAATAAGGTGTTTTCAAGATGTATTCACAATAAATTACTGATATTCGATCGCGGGGAAAGTAGTCCAATGTTGTTCTTAAATTGGATAATCGAAGGCATACGAGCTTGGAATTTTCTCAGTGTGGTGAGTTTTCCTGGTTAGTGAAATGACCCCGTAGGTATGATACTACCTTTTGTAATGCCTAAGCATGATTAAAAAAGGTAATATTTGTCTATCAGTCATTGACAAAAGTATCCATATACGTTACAGGAGTTACTGAATTTGATAATGCAGAGATTTCTGTTCTTGATAGTGATCTTAGGAATGTTGAAAGTTGAAATTCATAAAATGTATGTCCGTTTCTTTTCTTATCTCCTTGGTGATTTCCATTTTGAAGAGGTTTCCTTTTTTAGTCACGGGCTGCTCCTTTGACAATTTTATGCATGTATTAGTTATTTATAATTTTTGTCGTTAGTGAACTTATTTCTGTTTCAGGTAGGTGATAGTAGTACCAATTCAAAATACATAACATAGACGCATATATTCTTTTTCCTCTTGTTCTTAAAGCTATTTTGTTATACTATTTCTTTTTAAATTTTTTGTAACACGGCTGACTTTTTATTCACTTCCACTTCTGTACAAGGCTTATAAAAGTAGAGTCTATGGAAGTCTGTAAAATCAATTTACCATACTTTGTTATTTAATGATTTCTTTTAGAGGTTTTAATAATCAAGAGTTTTTATTTTGTGATGGTCAAATGCGGAACTTAAACAACGGATACAAAAATAGCTGCCAAGATATCACATTGTTAATAAGGAGAGCAGAAGATCAACAATATTACATTGTTAAGGAGTGATTGGTTTACAACAATGTTTAGTTACCTTGTACATTAGATACTTTCATCTTTTACAAGTTGTTATATGGGTTGGTGTGCTACAGATATTGTCCATACATTGTTTTAAGTTTGATAATTCTTTATAAGTATCTTCTAATTAATTGTTCATCTGATTTTTACTTTGATGTTATAAAATAATAATTGATCACATACACGGATTAAGGTCTCCTTTACTTGCAATTATTGTATCTTTGCCGGCAATAACAAAAGTCACAAAATATGTATTGCATTTCTAAGGTGTTTTAATGGCAATAGTAATGGAGGAGCAGTCAATAGGCATTGGTCGTCTTGGCCAAAGATGTGCTTGCTGAAACAGGAAGGATGAGTGGGTTTTCGATCTTTATTTGATAATATATCAAATGCTCTTTTTGCAAAGCGTTGGTGGAGGTTTCTTACCAACAATTTGTTGTGGTAGAACTTCATATGGAATAAATATTGCAAACAAGTACCTCCTACTATGTTGAAATATATGGAAAGGGCGATCGCAGTTTGAAAAATATGTTGCAAGCTCGGGACTTGTTAGAGCACGACATTTGGTGGGTAATTAAAGGTGGAAATTGTAGTACATGGGTTCGACAACGGGAAAATTCTATTCTTATTCTACTCCCAAAATCCTATTCTATTTGTACAAGAATTCTACAATTATAGCCATGTTAATTATATACAACAACCTTACCTAAAATAAGCTTCCAAAACCGTGATATACAAGGCTATGTATACCGTGTATATCACGGTCCAAATCAGCCAAATCATCTTGTGTTTAGGTGATATACACGGTATATACAAGACATTATATATGCCGTGTATATCACAAATATACTTTCGGGAGGGGGGGCTG
The DNA here is from genome assembly GCA_034509755.1 of Anisodus tanguticus. Lineage (NCBI taxonomy): Eukaryota > Viridiplantae > Streptophyta > Magnoliopsida > Solanales > Solanaceae > Anisodus > Anisodus tanguticus. Next base: position 7,465,230 of record CM067540.1, on the reverse strand, counting down.
GAACGAACAGTTGTTGTTTTTGAGCAATTTCCCTGCGGATATTGCTCATCATAATTTGGAAAAAATTAAGTTCACTCAGGTCCCTGGACAGCTGGATAAAGTATGGTGGAAAATTAATAGTACGGGCAAAAATTAATAGTCGCGAAATAATCCAAAATTTATTTTTCTTCCATCGTCGTTCATCCCTCTAAATCTATGACCACTACAACAATGAATGTTTCCATGAGTTAAGGGTAAAAAACACAACTCAGGTATTATTTCTTTATAAAGTAATACTTGAGGTGTGTTTTTAACTCTCGTCTCATTTTTCCACTCTAAAAGTACCGCCAAAAGATCATTGTTACTGAAACATGTAATTACTTTAATGACTAGGGGAAACATATACGTTCAATTTTGTGAAACCGTATGTTCCTAATTTTTCTTTCCCTTTATTTAGTACTTATCTTGAATCCGTGTCTAGGATAATCTTCCCAAACCGTTGAAAACACCACTTCACGGCCAAGAGATTTGCATATGCATATGTTTGGACCCCTATATATGTATTTAGCCTGGCCATCCCAATATCAATTTGAACTCATCTCAATATCAATTTGAACTCATCTCAATATAAAACTGACAAATCAATATAATAATTATAAAATAAGTGTTACGGCGACTTTTTGTTTATATTCTTTAAAATAACTCACCAACACTTGACTTTTTGTTTAATATTCATCGATTAAGAATCAACCAACCATTAGAAGTTTAGGCACATGTGTTGGAAGGTGTGGGAAGACACAATGAACGTGGAATGTCACTTGTGAAACTGTTTTAATTTCATGAGTATGCTTGGATACCATTTTAATTTCTTCCATGAGCTACTTTAGGGTATTTATTCAAGATATGATTTGGCGCTTTAAAAGAATAAAAACGGCTATCCGACAAGCTATAGAAGTTGAATCTTGTATGATCGTTATACGCACAATCTTTGAACCGCAAAAGCCAAGGGGCTTCGAGATCATGTGATGGCTTATGATCGCAAGCGGTGATCTCCATGACTTGCAAACGGCACTCATGCGTACGTAGTCACTGATGCTTATTACTTTTTTCACAATCATTCCCATGATTTCGATGAGGATGTCTTCTTCCCATATGCTTCTAAGGGTAGCCATTAATTCGTATTGAGAGATTGAGAGAGTCAAGAGAATAAGGATGCGTTTGCAGTGAAAAAATGGAAGCTATGCGAGTTGAAAACCCTATCCAAAGTAGGTTTTACGATGGTACCCTATCCAAAGTAAGTTTTACAAGGGTAGGTTTTAAGATGGTACCCAAAGTTTAGTCGAATACATTGTAAGAATCGATATATTAAATTCTTTCTTATTTGAAACATGTAAGAATCTTACTAAGATTTAGGACTTTAAAAGGACATAGGACGATAATTCATTGAACGTTGTTCTTATGTTTCACTTTTCAAACCTTAATGATTTTCTTTCTTCTTTTATTTTTGGTGGTTTTCTTAATTAGTCTACTTGTTGGCTGGCATTTCGTGGTTACCTTTTTTTCCTTGTTATTAAAAAGGAAGTTTTCACAAAATAAATAACGTAATAAATATTTCGTATGCTTTCAATTGGTAAAAATTTCAGCCTTCCTTTTTTGGCAGGATTCCCTCTTAGTTCGAATTATTAAATCTTTCTTTATTTCAAATTCGTAAGAAAACTAAATATTTTAGGAGTTTAAAACTGAATAAAATTAACCTTTTGTAAATCTTTTCTTTAGTTGTTAACATTGTTTAGTCAATTGCAAACTGCATAGAGATGTAAAGCAGCAAAGCAGGAGCGTACGATTATTGCCGAAGTTCTTGAACTTTTGAAAGTGTAAGGCTTGGATTTAATTTTAGAATTGAAAATTTGAAATACTATTTGATTTCTTTACTTATTTATTGTATCGAGAAATTTTAGTTATCTATTTGTAAGTTTTATCCGTATAAGTTTTGCTTGCTATTGTGCCATAAATTGGAGAAAAATTAAAGGTAGCAAACAATCACGTGTATTTGATACTCCAGATCTTGGGTTGGACGATGTACTCCATACAAATTTTACAATGAGTGTTAAACGTGCACGTGCTTTGTAATTTTTGTTATTTCCCTGATGAATAGTTTCATTGCGCTTCAGTATTATAGTCCACAACACTACACTCAAGCACTGCAAATTAATGTTCCATTGAAGATGTAAGATTGGACTAATAACGATCGTCCGTTGGAATTCAAATCGTTCACCTGATCTTTTGCGATCATCGGAACCTCGCATCCTTCCATTGCCCCCCCCCCCCCCCCCGGTCCAAATTTATGCTCCACCGGTAGCACCGTAACCCGACATGGATTCAACTCATCATCACCTACCACGTGTCATGACATAATTCATCCAACCGTACTATACGAATTTTGACATACACATATAGTCCCCGCACTTTTTGAATGTGTCCTTCGCTCTCCCAGAAAGTAGATTTAACATCGGACTAATGAAAACCCTACACTTTAGCGGAAAAACTGGTCAAACGTAATGTCTCCTTAATGTTTTTGAAATTGCGGTAACTAACCATTCGCTCCAATCAACTTGAAGTGATGCAATGATCACATGTGTCTTTTCATTTCCCAAATGTTACTTTTTCATTGATAAATAGGAGTTCACAAATCTTCCTTAGAAGGCAATTAAATTTTTCTCCAAATTATTCCGTGTATACCATGTATATCGCAGATATACTTTTAGGGGCAGGGCTGGAACGAGCAGATCGTTTTGAGCAATTTCCTGCGATATTGCTCATCATAATTTGGAAAAAATTAAGTTCACTCGTGTCCCCGCACAAATGGATAAACCATGGTGGAAAATTAATAGTACGGGCAAAAATACTGTGAGTAGTGCGTGGAATTACATGTGGGAAAAAGATACGCCTATGGATACTTAAAGCTCGAAAAATAAACAATCAACTTTAGCCAAATTTTGTGCTTAAAGTTGGTTATAGGAATTAAGATTGTCGCAAGTTTTATCTTTTGGCACTACTCGATTTTTTTGTTTCGTTATTTATAAAGAGTTCCCGCTAAGCTCACTGCTTAGTGGTATTCGATTATAAAAACAAAAGAGTTTTTGTTACACTAATGTGAACTCGAGGCTGAATTATATGCAAACTATAAGTTGTTGTTTAACTAATAATTTACAAGGCAACAAGGCTCGAGTTTGCCTTTGGACAATGAGAAATAATCCATATTTGTCCTTGAATTTCACGAAATAATCCAAAATTTATTTTTCTTCTATCGTCGTTCATCCCTCTAAATCTATGACCACTACAACAATGAATGTTTCCATGAGTTAAGGGTCAAATACACAAACTCAAATATCATTTCTTTATAAAGTGATACTTGAGATGTGTTTTTAACTCTTGTCTCATTTTTCCACTCTTAAAGTACCGCCAAAAGATCATTGTTACTGAAGCATGCAATTACTTTAATGACTAGGGGAAACATATACGTTGAATATTGTGAAACCGTATGTTCCTAATTTTTCTTTCGCTTTATCTAGTACTTATCTTGAATCCGTGTCTAGGATAATCTTTCCAAACCGTTGAAAACACCACTTCACGGACAAGAGATTTGCATATGCATATGCTTGGACCCCTATATATGTATTTAGCCTGGCCAAGATAGATAGTATTCCCAATATCAATTTGAACTCATCTCAATATAAAACTGGACAAATCAATATAATAATTATAAAATAAGTGTTACTGCAGTATCTTTAACATAACTCACCAACACTTGATTTTTTGTTTAATATTCATCGAGTAAGAAGTAGTGTCAACTTTATCTTGACATAAACACTGGTACAAATAGTCGGCAAAGAACGAAAAAAAAAAAAAGAACAAGGAAACGCCACTAATATAAATAAGGGGAAAGTAAGTTTCAGCCATTACAAAGTAATGGAAGACCACAAAGCAGACGGAGACAATCAAAACACATTATGGGTGTGTTCGGTATGAATGAAAATGTTTTCCACGGAAAATAAGCGAAGTTTCTTACTTATTTTCTTGTGTTTGATACGTCAGAGATATTATCTCAAAAGCATTTGTACATATAATTTAGACAAAAGACTTTAGGAGGAGGGGGTGGAGGCTGGCAGGGGTGAAGATGGGATGTGTTGGAGGGTGTGGGAAGACACAATGAACGTGGAATGTCACTTGTGAAACTTGTTTTAATTTCATGAGTATGGGTATTAACTTGGATACAACAGATCAAACAAGGAAAAAATGGAAAACGTTTTCTATTTTAATTTCTTCCATACCGAACAAACATAATATGAGTACTATTTGAACCTAACTTAACAGTTCATGAGTATGATCTGAACATCCAAAACTTGATAACACATATAACATGGCATCAACGGTACTAAGCAACTCACAAGTCACAATTATGAACGATTGTACCAAGAGCGAAAAGGTGTTAATTTAATTGCGAAGTCGTGGTTGAAACCACAATGGTGGGTTAGGGAAAGGTCGTTTGATCCTTCCTTCTTGAATACAGTAAATACCTGATTGGCGATAACGGGTTAGCGATTTCACGTAGAGAGTATGAAGCGCATCCACAGTAAAATAGATGCTATTTGCTTGGCATCCATTGCCACTTCTTGCAGGAACTGAGAAGGAATTGCTATTTGGTGACACAAATAGTGTTTGATCGCCCAAACTAGTGATAGATTCAAAGTCTTTACCTGTTTTGTAGAAACCTTCATATCGCTCGATCATTAATTTACTAGTATGATAGATTCCGAGATCATAATCATCGTCGTGTTCTTCATCGTCATGCTCATCATCATGAGCATCGTCATGCTCAGACAGTCGGTCTGTCTTGTTCCAAATGATAAGCAATTCTCCTGTGATTGATTTAGCCAAATATACATATTTTAGGCCAGAATCAGTAATATAATGAAGCTCACTATCACAAGGCCGAATATGATGAGCAGTGTTGTATTTTACTATGTTGATTAATTTCATCTTCACCTCGCAACAACCAGGCTTGAGAACGACGACATGATTGATCTCGTCACTAATTCTCGTGTCCTTAATAGTGTTAAGATCGTCATCGTCATAGGAAACAAAAGTGTATAACACACCATTGTTAAATAACATGGTTTCATAGCAGCTAATTGCTCTACCCGCATCAAATATTTCCCACGATCTCTCTTCTTCTGTAACTCCAATGTCACAATTACAGAATGCCAAGATTTCATTGGAGAAGTCCAGAAAAGCGGCGACGACTATGAGATTTGTGGTCGAATCATCGGTGATTGAAAATATGTGAACCATATTGACCATTACTGCGATTGTATGTTGCTCAAAATATGGGGAGGATGGCAATGTGGTCAATGGTGGAAGTTTGACATCGATTTCGGAAATAGGGTCGAAAAGGAACATGTCAGGTTATGGCTAGGTCCAGCAACAAGAATCAACCAACCATTAGAAGTGGCACAACAGAATGTAGCACCATGAGCTACTTTAGGGTATTTATTCAAGATATGATTAGGCAGTTTAAAAGAATAAAAACGGCTATCCGACAAGCTATAGAAGTTGAATCCTGTATGATCGTTATACGCGCAATCTTTGAGCTGCAAAAGCCAAGGCGCTTCGAGATCATGTGATGGCTTATGATCAGCAAGCATTGATCTCCATGACTTGCAAACGGCACTCATGCGTACATAGTCACTGATGCTTATTACTTTTTTCACTATCATTCCCATGATTTCGATGAGGATGTCTTCTTCCCATATGCTTCTAAGGGTAGCCATTAATTCGTATTGAGAGATTGAGAGAGTCAGAGATGAAGGATGCGTTTTCAGTGAAAAAATGGAAGCTATGCGAGTTGAAAACCCTACCCAAAGTTTAGTCGAATATATTGTAAGAATCGATATATTCAATTCTTCCTTATTTGAAACATGTAAGAATCTTACTATTTTTTTCGTTCAAATTACGACTAGGCCCAAGCCCAGAGGCTCAGGCCCAGTCCATTTACGACACTAAAGGTCGTCCCTTCCATGGATGAAAATGGCAACTGCCATTTGTACTTCACTTTTGCTTCAGCTAGTGTGGCTGAAAGGAGTAAGGGCATTAAATGCCTGCTCACCGTCATACCACCCCAAGGTGAGGCTACCCCCCCCCCCCCTTTTACTTTTTCTGATAGCATTAATTACTCCTTGTCCGATTTGCATTTTGAATCTTTCATTTCTATTGGTTGAGAACCATTTTTGGAGGATTTTCCCTCCAAAGGGAGTTCTCCCACATTGATCTTATGGGTCTCGGCTAGGGTTTTGTTTCCCCTATAAATACAGACCCCTATTCTCATTGTTAACGGTCAGAAAAACTTGATTCAAAGCCTAATCGAGTTTAAATTAGCTAATTTGAATTAAGTTGGGATCCAAACTATTTTAGGGAACCCAGAATTAGTTTAAATTAGTTTAAATCTACTTTCCTTTAGTTTTCTATTTAGTTTTAAATTATGTGATATGTTCTTGTGTGTTATGTGACTGATTAAGTATGCTTAGTTAAGATTAATGGTTGTTTGTGTCCCTATGTTAATATTCATCATGTTTTGTTTAGTTGTAATTACTGTCGTTGTTCATTATTGTGATTATTTGTATATGATTAACTAGACAAATGCTTGTTGTGTTAGTTCTGTTCATATACAAGTCATTTAGTTAACTTAATACCTAGTATAAAGTCTATTTAATCCTGTATATGTTGTTTAGTGGTTAACATGCTAATATAGGTTCTGCTTTAGTCAAATATGAGTTGAGAAGGTTATATGGTACCCAAATGATATCAGTTTAAGCTAGTTCAATTAGTAAGTCCAATATATGATTGTATGGCTTGTGTAGTTAAATATGTTGTTCATGTTAATCTAAGCTTTGTCAAATCAGGTATAAATCTGGTTATGATGAAATGATACCTAATATGCCTTGTAAAGTTGTGTTGTTTCGTGCAAGATCTGTTTAGCTTAAGTAAACCACTCAAATGACTTTGAAGTGAATTAAAACATGCAGTATTAGCCTTGTTTAGTTTGGTTTTTCTTTTCTTTATGAACAATGGGTTCCAATGTGCTTAAACTAGAATGTTTTGGGTTGATTTAGGACTGTTAGGATTCATATTTGTCTGGATAGTTTATAGATGTTCATGATGGTTTAAAATGATTGATATGATCAAGATAACGTGTGATGTGTTAGTTTAAGATATTTCATACCATGTATAGGTTGACTAAACCAGTAAGGTCTCTAATAGATCAACTGGGAACTTGTTCTGGCTAAGAACAAATGATCTAGGATAGTAGTTTTGAAACTCAGTTGTATTGGGAATGGTCTGCCTGTGTCAAAACATAAGCTTAACATATGGTCTGATGAAATGTTCAAACTTGTCTGGTTGTACAAATGTGGATATTGTTGACCTGTTTGCTTGTCTAGTATCTCTGTTGGCCTAGAATTCCTATGTATGTGTTTTGAACCATGAAAAATGCCATGTGCACATCTATTTCAGAGGTTTTATTTAATGCCATCATGCATACTTGCCCATTTCAATATGACCTTGTCATGTTTATATCACTTGGCCTGGGATAGAAATGCATTGAACCTAAAAGAGACATTCCAGATTGTCCTAACTCCAAATGTGTAGTGTATGAGTGTGTAGATGTCTTTCCTGACCCCTTCTTTATTATAAATGCATGCATGTTTGACTAAGTGATCAAAGGACCACTTTATGTCTACTATTGTAGAAACTGAGCCCAACTTGGAGCCTACATAGCCTTAGATTGGTTAACTTCAACATATGAGCTGCATGAATAACATTGTTAGGGGTAGACTTCTTTGTTTTATCCAGAAATCATATATGTATGTTTTTTAAATTATTATTGTATGCACGTCTTTCTGAGGCCCTATCTGCCTTAAATGTGTTGTGTGCGACTTCTATTGTGTAGTTAGCCCATGTTTAGGTTAAAAATGATCTGATGTGTTAAGAGCCTGGCTCAGTTGGCTTGTCTTGAATCTAAATCATGTTTCGACTTAACCAAGGCTTGTTTACATAATCACTGAGGTGTTTAGTTGTCTTCCCTACCCCTGGCATGCCCCCCCCCCCCCCCCCCCCCCAGACATGTCTAATGGTCTAACTTGTATCTACTCAGGTTATATGAATTGCCTATGTTTATCTGTGAAGTGTCGATCAAAATCAATGTTAGGAAGGATGCTTGCATGTTTCAGCCTGTTCTTGTTTTATCTTTATGGCTTCCCTTGCTTATGTGAGTACTGAAACAATATCCCTGGCCAATTTTCTATGAGCTAGATGTAGATGATGAGAGTGGTTTGCCTCCAGATATATAGAACTTAGCTTGCAACTTATACACTCTAATAGGATAGAAAAAGCTATGGGCAATTGTATTGATTTGTGCTTTGAAATTCTGAATAATACGTAAGTGTGATTAAAACTAAAAAGAAACTTGAAATAAGGACATTTTGAAGATTTATATGGTATGCATGAGCTACATATTATCTGTTTGCTGGCAGTTGCTTTATCTCAATACTTGTTTTGTTTATGAAGCCATGATGATATATCACGAGGTATATAGACGGTATACCAAGTATACATACCCATATATCAAGTGTATATCAGCATGAATATCTGGTATATCACCCATGCCTGTCATGCTAAGAACGCCTTTTGGGCCTAGCTCATTTCTTGCTACCTGTTTTGCCTATTTCACATGGACACATCTTCTGGGCTTCGTTATGTATGTTGTGCTCTGTTTGGTGCTTTCTTTACATGCCTCAATTGGGCCTAGCCCAACTGAATGTTCTTTTTATCTTCACTTTGTTTATGGTGGGTTCTGGGTGCGTCTAACTAGGCTCTTCCTTTTCCCCTCTTCTTGCATCGGCCACCCCTCGATGAGATGGGCCCTTAATGGGCTCATCACTTCATCCAGCTGAGATTCAATCGTCCATGAGCATTGCACACCTAGCCGGTTGGGCTGAGGCCCAATCAGAGATATATTGGATCGAGTTAGACGAAAAGGGAACCTAATGTTTGCATGAAGGCCAATCTATGGATAAAAATAGCCAATTGGTAGGCTTTGTAATAAACTAGTTAATAAATAGTGGAACTTATTATGATTGGAATCTAGGATAGGCAAATGATACGTAAATCGTTTAGTTGAGATCGCCAAAATAGTTTTCATAGTTTGTTTTTAAAATCTGGAAATGAATAAGAATAGCGGATTGTTTAGGAAAAAAATAAGGACTGATTTGGACATTGGAAGTTGGAAGTAAAAAACTGATTTTTTGACTAAGTGTTAAAATGATTTTAGCCTTTGAAGTTAAATTTGGGTTGATGATTAAAGGACCCAAATGTTGCGCCTGAGTGACAAATGGACTACTGGAAATTGGACTAAAAAATGAATACCTTTTGGTTTAATTAGGACTAAAAAATGAATACCTTTTGGTTTAATTAGGGTCCGGGCTAAGCCCAAATAGGATTAGGGGAGTTTGACAAATAAAACATGTTTTGGACTTGAGTTGACTTGAACGTTTTGGGAAGTTAGAATATGGTATTGACTATGGGAATATGGCATGCTAAAGAATAAAAGAAAAATTATTTTCTTACTATCTCTTTCCAAAAACCATACTTTTCTTTTTCAAATAGAACTATATCACTTTGGAAATTTAAAAAGGTTTTAAATAAAGGTGCAAGTGTAAAGAATAATCACAATAGTTGGACTAAATCTGGAGTTTTACTCAAATTCACACTTGAGTGTTCTTAGTCCGAAAATTAAATTGATTAAATATCTTGTGCATACTTTTTTAGCGGAAGATTTCAACGTTTCGTTTTAAACAAAACCTTGAGCTTTCTGAAGGCATGAAAGAACAAATTATTTTGTGGATTTTAAACCTTAAGCAATTTTATCATTTTTGAAACACATGCTATAGAAATCGTAGGTCAACCGTATTCTACGGATTCTTAATATCGGAGTGCTAATACCTTCCTCGAGAGATCACCAGAACCCTTACTTGACTCTGGTTTAGATAGGATATTTCAAAGGAATTTGAATAAAACTATTAACACTGGTTTTCCTAATTTACCTAAGCATAATTTGTTTTGTAGATGCCTCCCAATTTGAAATTTGACATGGTTGTTGAATCACCCGAGATGTTGAAAATCTGGTGGTCATGGCTGAGTGCCGCACAACAAAAGAAAGTAACGAACTGTCTAGGACACCTTCCTCCCTTATGACTATGAAAGGCAATCCCGACCTCTTAGAAGTCCTTACTAGGTATTGGGACAATAAAAGAATGGTCTTTAGGTTCGGAGACTTTGAGATAACCCCAACCTTAGAAGAGATTTGTGACTGCATAGACAATGTAGATACTTGTATGAGGCAGAGAAAGAAACCCAACCACAACCTTCTAGTACCCCTTAAGCCAACTCCCGGTGAGATTCTTAAGATGTTATCTCTAGCTAGCGCCAATTGGATATTCAGCCCAATCGTATCGTTTAAGGATCTCCACACCCGGTTTGGGTCTACCTCGGGGTATGTAGAGCATTTTGTAGAATTTTACTCATTTGTTGCTTGGGAAGATACCCGACCTCAAACGTTCGCTATATGCCTTCTAAGAACCATGGTGTTTCCCAAAGACCGTTATCAAGTCATAGATACCGGTTTATCTTTGTCACCCATGCTATCTTTCATGGCATAACCACTAACAGGGAAACCAAATACTATGACCTAGTCCAAGTCATCCTGTCCGACATTTACCGAGCCTTGGGAAGTTCAACATCTCTGAGTTGAGGTTAAAAGCCTTAGAGATGACATCAGAGACTCTAACTCTCTTTAATCTTCCCTCAGATTACGTTTGCAGGATGTTGATTTATTGAGGGACCAGGAGAATTCTCTCCAAGTATTGAACTCTTCATACATGACCCTTCAGGAAAAAAAGGCTAGGCTAGAAGCAGATTTGGCCACTGCCCTGAAGCATTTTATCTCTTCGGAGAACACCATAACTGAGCTCTAAGCCAAATGTCGGAGGTGGAAGCTCCGCATAGATCTGGCCATTTTTAAGACTCGCGTAGATACCCTTGAGGAAGACAGTGATTGATGTCCCTTTTAAAATTCTAGATACACAGATCGATCTTCATGACGTTGAGTTATCCTTAGAGGAGCTACGCAGAGATAAAAATGATTCTGATGTGGAAGCTAATGATGTCCCCCTGCCTAACCTTTTGGTCTTTTTTTATGATATCACCGAAACAAATTTCCCGACGGATCATGGAGCGAATGTTTCGTAACCTTTCGCATGAGTTTATTTTTGCTTTGCTTTTTATGCAACCGGGTCATTTTCGGGCCAGTAGTTCTTTTTGTAACTCAAGCTAGTTTTAGCCCGAAAATATCAATGAATGAATTCCCTTCTCACAATTTGTTCAAGGTTTTCATTTCATGTTTTATTTATAGAAGATAATTTGCACTACTCCTATAAATTAATTTGATGATTGCGACTTCACCATTTAATAATTTCAAGAAAAATTGTAAAGCATGTTTTTAACTTAATAATATCTAGTCCTTGAAGTTTTTTAACAAATTTTTATCGACTTGAATTATTTTGAAAGATGTATTTTTCACCTTCCATTCGGGATTTACATGGCCTTTGCGCTTGGTTTTGGAATTTTCTTGGTTCCGATCAATTTCTCACCCCCGTACTTTGAGCAACCGTAGCCCTAACCTTTTATTTTCTCGTTAAGATTTTTAATAAGAGAGGGCCCTTATTTTTAATGGTGCTGTAGAAAAGGATGTCTCATATTTATAATAACACACGTTTTTATGCTCTTGATGGCAAAGATTTATTAATCATTAAAGGAGAATTTTATTGATTTCTTTAACTTGTATTTGTAAAGATAAGTGGAAGAATAATTTGGTTGCCATCAGTATGGCCACTCCGGTTATATTTTTGCAATTTTTGATGATCTGAGAAGTTCCCGGTAATGCGTATCTGGAAAGTCCCTAGTAATGAGTGTTTTTTCCTTGAAGCTCGAATCTATCCTCTTGGTATGAGTGTATACGCCCCCGTTGCTTGGGTGTTCGGACCATGGATCCCAAGACAATGGAGAACAATCTTCTCGTAGCAAGAACCTTAATATGCTTTTATTGGTGCCGCTCATTAAAAACCTTGTCGGAAAAATCCAATTGGGACAAAAACCAAACGAAGGAAAAAAAGAGTGCAAATAATGTTTGCCTTACTAAACATAATATTGTTTTAGATGACTTTCGTTTCAATTGCTAGGAAGTTTATTCCCATCTTGGTCTGTCAATTGGTAAGGATCCTTTGTCGGCGATCCCGTGACTATATACAAATCCTTCATAGTTTGCACCTAGTTTTACCTGCATTAGGTTCTTTTGTGCTTTGAGTTACCCTCCGGAGCACCAAGTCTCCGAGTTTGAAATGTTAGAGCTTTGAGCACCGACTGTAATATCTCTCCATTCTTTATTTTTGGGCTACTATCCGGATGTATTTAAGATCTGGATAGTCTTCAAAATCTCCAGTCCTTCCCAGTCTGCACCGAATTAGTTGTTTCTCTTCCCGGAGATACCTCAAGCTTGGAGTCCCAACTTCTACCGGAATTAAGGCCTCTGTACCATAATCAAGGTTTAGGGAATTTCTCCGATACTTGTCTTTTTCGTGGTCTTGTATGCCCATAGTATCTCCGGTAGCATGGAAGGCCAGTTTTCTTTTGCCGCTTCCAACATCTTCTTCAAGTTCTGAGTTATAGCCTTATTTGTCGACTCCGCTTGACCATTCTTACTGGTATGATAGGGAGTGAAGGTGATAGCTTGATGTTCAAGTCATCCAAACTTCGTAACTTTGGTTCCAATAAAATTACGGCCGTTGTCACTAGCTATCTCTTTTACGGCCGTTGGCTCCAATAACTTTGACTTGGTTATTCTTCATTGTTAAAACAGAGCAATATACATTTGATATACACTGAATATACAAGCAGTGTATATCACATATATATCACTAGGAGCTAATGAAACAGTGGGTTGTCCGCCACTGCCAGTTGGGCCTCTCGGCCAGTTGGGCCTCACGGCCAAATAGGCCTCTCGCCGTATTGTATATATCCAAGGGATATTAGGATAGTGTATATATGGTATATATATTTGTAGTATATTGTAATAAATAGGATACCATAATTAGTGTTATACACCTACCATAATTGTAGAGTTAGAATTATGGTAGAATAAGGATTTAGAATTAGAATAGGAAAAGGATTTGTAGAATTGTAACTTGTATATATATCTATTCAATCAATGAAAATAATCAAGGGGATTATTTCTTTCATGGTATCAAAAGACTAGGTCTAAACCAAAAGTTTTCTTCTCTCAAACTTTTGCCTCTTTGGCCGAGAACCCCCCCCCCTCCCTCGGGTTTTTCTCTCCAAATATCTCGTCTTCCGCTCTCAAAAACCTCTCTTAAATTTATCCTCCTTCTTTGTTCTTTCAAAATATGTCTAAGAACAATTTTCACCCCGCTTCCACAGCTTTCCAATATCAAGCTCGGTGTCCCTATTGTTCTTGAGATGGAAAACGTTCAATATGCAACGTGGGCGGAGTTGTTTAAAATTCACGCTATCTCTTATCAAGTCCTTCATCACATAATTCCTCCCGCTAGACCCCGTCCTGCGGAGGATCCTGAGGTGTGGATTACACTTGATGCTACCGTTCTTCGGTGGATATACGCCACTATTTCAAAGTAGACCTTCTACGTACGATTATGGAGCCCGATACCACGGCTATGGCCGCATGGAATAGATTGCGTGACATATTCCAAGACAACCAAAGATTCCCGTATCGTCACACTCGAGCAGAATTCTCTCTCGTTCGAATGGACGTATTTCCGAACGTTTTTTTGCATATTGCAAGAAACTAAAGGAATTGGCGGATCAACTCCGTAACGTTGGCGCACCAAGAATAAATAATCGTCTAGTTCTACGCTGGTTGCCGGTCTTTCGAGGCCTATAATGGTGTTGGCACTCTCCTTCGCCAAAGCAACCCTCTTCCCGACTTCCATCAAGCCCGCTCCATGCTTACGTTGGAAGAAGCCGGTTTGGCTAAAAAGGCGGCTACCGAGCGAGTTCGGTTGTCATGATGGCATCCTCTCCGAATCCGTCGCTTTTGTTAATAATTCGGGCCAAAACCATAATAATGGTGGAGGCAAGAATAATCGCAAGAATAATAAAAACCGCAGGGCAAACGCGGTAGTAATGGTGGAGGTTTCGGTAGTCGCAAAACATCGGTGGGTCCCATCCGATGAACAAGGCCCACCACCCCCATGGGCCCGCAGCAGTGGGGCCCATGGCAAAGGAGCAAGGCAGGGGACCGTGGGCCAACAGCCCATACCAAAGAGTGCAGAAAGAAATTCCAGCGGCCGGCCGGTGGGGCCGGCCAACAATCCGTGCCCAATGCCCAAGAATGGCGCCCACCGCCGCGGGTCCAACAAAGCGCAAGCAAGTAGCGCAAGCGGCCGTGTCCAAACGACGGCCAAGAGTTCTTGGGCCCCGACCTCCGCAAGCCCATCATGCAAAGCAGGCCCTACTCGCACCGATATCGAGGCCGCAATGCACACGTTGGGATTAACTCAACCGGACCAAAATTGGTACATGGACACCGGGGCCACTACTCACATGACTTCCGAATCGGTACTCTCTCATCTTATTACAATTTGAGCACCCCTCGGGAATAATTGTTGGTAATGGCGCTCTATTCCAATTCTAGGGTATGGTCGAAAACGTTATCTCCTCCCAATCCACCTCTCCTCTTGAAAGATACTTTACATGCTCCTAAATTGATTAAAAATTTAGTGTCCGTCCGAAAATTCACAAATGACAATTCTGTTTCGTTGAATTTGATCCTTTCGGTTTCTCTCGTGAAGGATTTCAAGACGGGGAGTCATCTCATGAGGTGTGATAGTAGGGGAGATCTCGTATCCTATCATGCCCGGTTTCACCATCGAGTCCAAATTTCTTGCCATCGCCTTTTGCACCATCTCTCCTTCCATGTGGCATGCTCGTTTGGGTCATCCGGGATCTTCTATTTTATCGCTTTTAGATAAAAATAGCTTTATTTCTTGTAAGGGTACGAGTCGTACTCCAATTTGTCGATCTTGTTCATTAGGAAAAATTGTTAAGTTACCATTTGTAGACTCCAATTCTCATACTTCTATGCCATTTGACATTATTCATAGCGACTTATGGACATCTCCTGTTCTTAGTTCAATGGGTCATCGATATTATGTTCTCTTCTTAGATGATTATTCTAGATTTTTGTGGACGTTTCCAATTGCGAATAAATCACAAGTGTTTTCCGTCTTCATAAAATTTAGAGCGCTCATTCGTACTCAATTCGAAAGAGAAATAAAAAATATTCAATGTGATAATGGGAAGGAGTATGACAATAGGGAGTTTCGAGAATTTTGTGCTACTCATGGGATAAATTTTCGGTTTTCATGTCCTCATACATCTTCACAAAATGGGAAAGCCGAACGCAAAATTCGTTCCATCAATAACATTGTCCGAACTCTCCTAATCCATGCCTCCATACCTCCGTATTTTTGGCATCATGCTCTACAAATGGCCACTTACCTTCTTAACATAATTCCGTCTAAAGGTCTGACATATTCTTCCCCTCTCAAAATCTTATATAATAAAAACCCGTCTTATTCTCATCTTCGGATTTTTGGGTGCTTGTGTTATCCATTATTCCCATCCACCACAATTAACAAACTTCGTGCTCGGTCTACTCCATGTGTATTTATGGGTTATCCGTCGAATCATCGTGGTTATAAGTGTTTTGATTTATCCTCCAAGAAAATCATTATAAATCGTCATGTCATTTTTGATGAAACCCAATCTCCCTTTTACGAAAGTTCATACTCCCGAGCCTAAGTCGTATAATTTTTTGGATGACCAAATATCCCCGTATATTATTCGGAATTTTTCGACAACTCCCGTGCCCAAAATCCTCCGGGGGCCGGCCCACCGCCCGCCGGTCCCACAAGCATCGCGCCCCCTCGTTTTGCCCAGCCCATCGGAACAGTTCCACTATTGGGCCACCCGCACCCCACCTCGGAACCGGTCCAAAACCGAGCCCAAAGATCTACCGATTTGGGCCGCGGGCAGCCCACCGCCCGCCGCGCTCCGTCCCGAGCCCGAAAATTCCCAAAATTCCATTAATTCTTCCTCGAGTCATAGACCGGTCACTCGTAGTCACGGGGCATTTTTACACCTAAAAGACATTTTAATTTACATTCTAATGTCTCTAAATCCCCTTGCCCCGCAATCCCGTGTCCGCATTAAATGACCCTAATTGGAAAATTGCTATGACTGATGAATATAATGCTCTTATTGATAATAAGACGTGGGAGCTGGTGCCCCGTCAATATGGTACTAATATTATCAGGTCTATGTGGATTTTTGCTCATAAGGAGAATTCGGATGGGTCCTTTGCTCGACATAAGGCGCGACTTGTTGGTGATGGTAAGACTCAGCAGGTTGGAATTGATTGTGGTGAGACGTTTAGTCCGGTGGTCAAACCGGCTACCATTCGCACTGTGCTTAGCTTGTCTCTTTCAAAGACTTGGCCAATCCATCGGTTGGATGTCAAGAATGCCTTTCTACATGGTGACCTCAAGGAAACAGCCTATATGCATCGCCGTTGGGTTTCGGGGATCCCAACCGCCCTCATCATGTCTCTTTTGTTGAAGAAGTCATTATATGGGCTTAAGCAATCCCCACGTGCCTGGTATACACGATTTGCTGATTTTGTTTCGACTATTGGGTTCACACACAGCAGGTCAGACAATTCTTTGTTCATCTACCGCCGTGGTTCGTCATTGGCCTATATTCTGTTATATGTGGATGATATCATCTTGACTGCCTCCTCCGATGCTTTGCGTCGCCCTATCATGGCCATGCTCGCTCCGAATTTGCTATGAAGGACTTAGGGCCGTTGAGTTATTTTTTGGGGATTGCCGTCAAACGTCATTCAGGTGGCTTGTTTCTGTCTCAACGGAAGTATGCTGCTGAGATCATAGAGAGGGCTGGGATGTCATCCTTTAAGTCCACTTCCACACCGGTTGATGCAAACCCAAAGCTGAGTGCCGCAACAGGTGCACCATACGAGGACCCGACCCGGTATCGCAGCTTGCAGAGCCCTCCAAAGATCTTTACATTTACCGCACCGATATTACGTATGCGGTTCAACAGGTGTGTTTATTCATGCATGACCCCAGAATTGAGCATATGAATGCGATCAAACGCATCATTCGGTATATTCAGGGGACACTGGATTATGGTTTGCACTTGTATCCCTCATCTACATCCACACTGGTCTCGTACACGGATGCTGATTGGGGTGGTTGTCCCGACACCAGACGGTCGACTTCTGGCTACTGTATGTTCCTTGGCAACAACTTGGTCTCCTGGTCAGCAAAGCGGCAGGCAACTTTATCACGCTCAAGTGCCGAGGCAGAATATCGAGGGGTCGCAAATGTGGTCTCCGAATCATGTTGGCTACGGAATTTGCTGTTGGAGCTTCATTGTCCCATTCAGAAGGCAACCTTGGTATATTGTGATAACATTAGTGCCATCTACCTTTCCGGTAACCCCGTTCAACACCAACGCACCAAGCATATCGAAATGGACATTCACTTTGTCCGTGAAAAGGTTGCAAAGGGTCAAGTTCGCGTATGCCATGTCCCGTCTCGTTATCAAATTGCAGACATCTTTACAAAGGGTCTACCAGCGGTTCTCTTTGAAGATTTTAGGGACAGTCTCAGCGTTCGAAAACCGCCCGCTATGACTGCGGGGGTGTGTTAAAACAGAGCAATATACATGTGATATACACTGAATATACAAGCAGTGTATATCACATATATATCACTAGGAGCTAATGAAACAGTGGGCTGTCCGCCATCGCCGCTGGGCCTCTCGGCCGGTTGGGCCTCACGGCCAGTTAGGCCTCTCGGCCAGATTGTATATATCCAAGGGATATTAGGATAGTGTATATATGGTATATATATTTGTAGTATATTGTAATAAATAGGATACCATAATTAGTGTTATACACCTACCATAATTGTAGAGTTAGAATTATGGTAGAATAAGGATTTAGAATTAGAATAGGAAAAGGATTTGTAGAATTGTAACTTGTATATATATATCTATTCAATCAATGAAAATAATCAAGGGGATTATTTCTTTCATTCATTTTGTTGGCAGTGTCTTGGATAGTCCAAGTAGATTTGCTGATCTGAGCAGTCTTCAGAAGCAAGGTAACAGAGAATGGAGTATTGAGAAGTAAGGTGACGGTGACAGTGAATAAAGATTAATTTCATAGGTGCATGGACTCGTGGCTTTAATCAAGGAATGCACTGAGAGCTATTGCAGGATTTGTTGAGCCTAATTCATCGCCGACACTATGAAGATCCTACGCAGAGTGTGGAACGCTGATCGACCTGGTAATTTCGGGCTTGTATTATGTTCGCTCTAGTTTTCGCGATATATTCTGGGGCGCCGTTTTTTTTTGTAGGTGAGCAAGAGAGAATTGTAAACACAAACTCCCTATTTTGATTATAGTGAAATATGCAGCGCCAAAGTGGACGTAGTTCTCGCATTGAGAGTGAACCACTATAAATGTGTGTTATTTATTTTTCGCTTATTTATTGTTTTTTGATTATGTCGGATTTGGGACTCAAATCCTAACAGGATTTTCAATCCCTTCTGTTTTTTCATGCATTCACCAAAATGTTGTTATGTCACTGTGGGCTAAAATCTTGCTGCTTAAGCGTACATTAAATGCATGCTTTGCTCTACTGTATGCCTTGTTTTTTCCTACCAAATGCCAGTTTATATTCTCAACTTTGGAAATGCTTCCTCCAGTTCACCCTAATTTTAATCATGTTTTAGAATTGTAAATTTTCCAAGAACATATAACAGTAAAGAAGCCAACATGAAACCGTGACATTTTAGTGGCAGTACCACCTATATGCGTTGATTCTGGTATTTGCCAAACATACAAAGTGTATGTATGTGATTATATGGATTACTACTAGTATAAAAGCACAAATCTCTAAAACGAAATATTGATTGAAGAAAATAACCTGTTATAAACAGGTTACTTACCATACCTACAAATTACAATTACTCCTACCTTTTAGTAACAAATTTCAGTTATTTAAACTGACGGTGTAATGAACTTTCTTTGCTATGAGTATAATTTAACATGTACTAAACACGTTACGAATTACCATACCTACCATGATTCAATTAATGAACTTCTGCACATGATTCAATTAATCAACTAACTACTTGTGATTTATAATTACTTTTTCCACAAGCTTGGACATTAAAGTTACAAAGTTTTATTAGAGGTAAACGCGGCACTTTATTGGCACTGAAGTTAAACCAACAAGAGTTGCACCAATGAGAGCGGCTTCTAAATCTAATGTTAAATGACGATTAAAGTCTTATTTTGGATTTGGAACATTAGATCAGTAAATACACAAAAAGCTTTTCAAAGGCTTACAATGTTACATAGGAAGCACTATTATTGTTATCATTGCATTTGATTGACTGATTGAATCTGAGGAGCAAATTGCCATAGAAGTTGTAACATATTTTCAGCGTAATTTGAAACTGAAAATATTGATATGTTGCACCATGCTCCAATCTAATTCCTAATTAATGACCAAAATTTAGCTCTACGTACCGCTTGTACGAGTGCCGTGGTTCGGATGGTTTTTCGGGCTAGCAATGGGACGTAATTGTTAAAGATACACATGCTCCGGTCAAGTCATTCTTTGATGGTCATATTCTCCCTAAATCAAATTTGGTCTTATTACACAAAAAGAAAATTGTGCCATCTTTTTCTTACATGAGACCAATTAGTTTGAATAAGGTGTTTTCAAGATGTATTCACAATAAATTACTGATATTCGATCGCGGGGAAAGTAGTCCAATGTTGTTCTTAAATTGGATAATCGAAGGCATACGAGCTTGGAATTTTCTCAGTGTGGTGAGTTTTCCTGGTTAGTGAAATGACCCCGTAGGTATGATACTACCTTTTGTAATGCCTAAGCATGATTAAAAAAGGTAATATTTGTCTATCAGTCATTGACAAAAGTATCCATATACGTTACAGGAGTTACTGAATTTGATAATGCAGAGATTTCTGTTCTTGATAGTGATCTTAGGAATGTTGAAAGTTGAAATTCATAAAAAGTATGTCCGTTTCTTTTCTTATCTCCTTGGTGATTTCCATTTTGAAGAGGTTTCCTTTTTTAGTCACGGGCTGCTCCTTTGACAATTTTATGCATGTATTAGTTATTTATAATTTTTGTCGTTAGTGAACTTATTTCTGTTTCAGGTAGGTGATAGTAGTACCAATTCAAAATACATAACATAGACGCATATATTCTTTTTCCTCTTGTTCTTAAAGCTATTTTGTTATACTATTTCTTTTTAAATTTTTTGTAACACGGCTGACTTTTTATTCACTTCCACTTCCTGTACAAGGCTTATAAAAGTAGAGTCTATGGAAGCTGTAAAATCAATTTACCATACTGTTATTTAATGATTTCTTTTAGAGGTTTTAATAATCAAGAGTTTTTATTTTGTGATGGTCAAATGCAGGAACTTAAACAACGGATACAAAAATAGCTGCCAAGATATCACATTGTTAATAAGGAGAGCAGAAGATCAACAATATTACATTGTTAAGGAGTGATTGGTTTACAACAATGTTTAGTTACCTTGTACATTAGATACTTTCATCTTTTACAAGTTGTTATATGGGTTGGTGTGCTACAGATATTGTCCATACATTGTTTTAAGTTTGATAATTCTTTATAAGTATCTTCTAATTAATTGTTCATCTGATTTTTACTTTGATGTTATAAAATAATAATTGATCACATACACGGATTAAGGTCTCCTTTACTTGCAATTATTGTATCTTTGCCGGCAATAACAAAAGTCACAAAATATGTATTGCATTTCTAAGGTGTTTTAATGGCAATAGTAATGGAGGAGCAACAATAGGCATTGGTCGTCTTGGCCAAAGATGTGCTTGCTGAAACAGGAAGGATGAGTGGGTTTTCGATCTTTATTTGATAATATATCAAATGCTCTTTTTGCAAAGCGTTGGTGGAGGTTTCTTACCAACAATTTGTTGTGGTAGAACTTCATATGGAATAAATATTGCAAACAAGTACCTCCTACTATGTTGAAATATATGGAAAGGGCGATCGCAGTTTGAAAAATATGTTGCAAGCTCGGGACTTGTTAGAGCACGACATTTGGTGGGTAATTAAAGGTGGAAATTGTAGTACATGGGTTCGACAACGGAAATTCTATTCTTATTCTACTCCCAAAATCCTATTCTATTTGTACAAGAATTCTACAATTATAGCCATGTTAATTATATACAACAACCTTACCTAAAATAAGCTTCCAAAACCGTGATATACAAGGCTATGTATACCGTGTATATCACGGTCCAAATCAGCCAAATCATCTTGTGTTTAGGTGATATACACGGTATATACAAGACATTATATATGCCGTGTATATCACAAATATACTTTCGAGGGGCGGGGGCTGGAACGAACAAAGTTGTTTTGAGCAATTTCCCTGCGGATATTGCTCATCATAATTTGGAAAAAATTAAGTTCACTCGGTCCCTGGACAGCTGGATAAAGTATGGTGGAAAATTAATAGTACGGGCAAAAATTAATAGTCGCGAAATAATCCAAAATTTATTTTTCTTCCATCGTCGTTCATCCCTCTAAATCTATGACCACTACAACAATGAATGTTTCCATGAGTTAAGGGTAAAAAACACAACTCAGGTATTATTTCTTTATAAAGTAATACTTGAGGTGTGTTTTTAACTCTCGTCTCATTTTTCCACTCTAAAAGTACCGCCAAAAGATCATTGTTACTTGAAACATGTAATTACTTTAATGACTAGGGGAAACATATACGTTCAATTTTGTGAAACCGTATGTTCCTAATTTTTCTTTCCCTTTATTTAGTACTTATCTTGAATCCGTGTCTAGGATAATCTTCCCAAACCGTTGAAAACACCACTTCACGGCCAAGAGATTTGCATATGCATATGTTTGGACCCCTATATATGTATTTAGCTGGCCATCCCAATATCAATTTGAACTCATCTCAATATAAAACTGGACAAATCAATATAATAATTATAAAATAAGTGTTACGGCGATATCTTTAAAATAACTCACCAACACTTGACTTTTTGTTTAATATTCATCGATTAAGAATCAACCAACCATTAGAAGTGGCACAACGAAATGTAGCACCATGAGCTACTTTAGGGTATTTATTCAAGATATGATTTGGCGCTTTAAAAGAATAAAAACGGCTATCCGACAAGCTATAGAAGTTGAATCTTGTATGATCGTTATACGCACAATCTTTGAACTGCAAAAGCCAAGGGGCTTCGAGATCATGTGATGGCTTATGATCAGCAAGCAGTGATCTCCATGACTTGCAAACGGCACTCATGCGTACGTAGTCACTGATGCTTATTACTTTTTTCACAATCATTCCCATGATTTCGATGAGGATGTCTTCTTCCCATATGCTTCTAAGGGTAGCCATTAATTCGTATTGAGAGATTGAGAGAGTCAAGAGAATAAGGATGCGTTTGCAGTGAAAAAATGGAAGCTATGCGAGTTGAAAACCCTATCCAAAGTAGGTTTTACGATGGTACCCTATCCAAAGTAAGTTTTACAAGGGTAGGTTTTAAGATGGTACCCAAAGTTTAGTCGAATACATTGTAAGAATCGATATATTAAATTCTTTCTTATTTGAAACATGTAAGAATCTTACTAAGATTTAGGACTTTAAAAGGACATAGGACGATAATTCATTGAACGTTGTTCTTATGTTTCACTTTTCAAACCTTAATGATTTTCTTTCTTCTTTTATTTTTGGTGGTTTTCTTAATTAGTCTACTTGTTGGCTGGCATTTCGTGGTTACCTTTTTTTTCCTTGTTATTAAAAAGGAAGTTTTCACAAAATAAATAACGTAATAAATATTTCGTATGCTTTCAATTGGTAAAAATTTCAGCCTTCCTTTTTTGGCAGGATTCCCTCTTAGTTCGAATTATTAAATCTTTCTTTATTTCACCGTAAGAAAACTAAATATTTTAGGAGTTTAAAACTGAATAAAATTAACCTTTTGTAAATCTTTTCTTTAGTTGTTAACATTGTTTAGTCAATTGCAAACCGCATAGAGATGTAAAGCGACAAAGCGGGAGCGTACGATTATTGCCGAAGTTCTTGAACTTTTGAAAGTGTAAGGCTTGGATTTAATTTTAGAATTGAAAATTTGAAATACTATTTGATTTCTTTACTTATTTATTGTATCGAGAAATTTTAGTTATCTATTTGTAAGTTTTATCCGTATAAGTTTTGCTTGCTATTGTGCCATAAATTGGAGAAAAATTAAAGGTAGCAAACAATCACGTGTATTTGATACTCCAGATCTTGGGTTGGACGATGTACTCCATACAAATTTTACAATGAGTGTTAAACGTGCACGTGCTTTGTAATTTTTGTTATTTCCCTGATGAATAGTTTCATTGCGCTTCGCATTATAGTCCACAACACTACACTCAAGCACCGCAAATTAATGTTCCATTGAAGATGTAAGATTGGACTAATAACGATCGTCCGTTGGAATTCAAATCGTTCACCTGATCTTTTGCGATCATCGGAACCTCGCATCCTTCCATTGCCCCCCCCCCCCCCCCCCCGGTCCAAACTTATGCTCCACCGGTAGCACCAGAACCTGACATGGATTCAACTCATCATCACCTACCACGTGTCATGACATAATTCATCCAACTGTACTATACGAATTTTGACATACACATATAGTCCCCGCACTTTTTGAATGTGTCCTTCGCTCTCCCAGAAAGTAGATTTAACATCGGACTAATGAAAACCCTACACTTTAGCGGAAAAACTGGTCAAACGTAATGTCTCCTTAATGTTTTTGAAATTGCGGTAACTAACCATTCGCTCCAATCAACTTGAAGTGATGCAATGATCACATGTGTCTTTTCATTTCCCAAATGTTACTTTTTCATTGATAAATAGGAGTTCACAAATCTTCCTTAGAAGGCAATTAAATTTTTCTCCAAATTATTCCGTGTATACCATGTATATCGCAGATATACTTTTAGGGGCAGGGCTGGAACGAGCAGACTGTTTTGAGCAATTTCCCTGCTGATATTGCTCATCATAATTTGGAAAAAATTAAGTTCACTCAGGTCCTCGCACAAATTTGGATAAACCATGGTGGAAAATTAATAGTACGGGCAAAAATACTGTGAGTAGTGCGTGGAATTACATGTGGGAAAAAGATACGCCTATGGATACTTAAAGCTCGAAAAATAAACAATCAACTTTAGCCAAATTTTGTGCTTAAAGTTGGTTATAGGAATTAAGATTGTCGCAAGTTTTATCTTTTGGCACTACTCGATTTTTTTGTTTCGTTATTTATAAAGAGTTCCCGCGAAGCTCACTGCTTAGTGGTATTCGATTATAAAAACAAAAGAGTTTTTGTTACACTAATGTGAACTCGAGGCTGAATTATATGCAAACTATAAGTTGTTGTTTAACTAATAATTTACAAGGCAACAAGGCTCGAGTTTGCCTTTGGACAATGAGAAATAATCCATATTTGTCCTTGAATTTCACGAAATAATCCAAAATTTATTTTTCTTCTATCGTCGTTCATCCCTCTAAATCTATGACCACTACAACAATGAATGTTTCCATGAGTTAAGGGTCAAATACACAAACTCAAATATCATTTCTTTATAAAGTGATACTTGAGATGTGTTTTTAACTCTTGTCTCATTTTTCCACTCTTAAAGTACCGCCAAAAGATCATTGTTACTGAAGCATGCAATTACTTTAATGACTAGGGGAAACATATACGTTGAATATTGTGAAACCGTATGTTCCTAATTTTTCTTTCGCTTTATCTAGTACTTATCTTAAATCCGTGTCTAGGATAATCTTTCCAAACCGTTGAAAACACCACTTCACGGACAAGAGATTTGCATATGCATATGCTTGGACCCCTATATATGTATTTAGCCTGGCCAAGATAGATAGTATTCCCAATATCAATTTGAACTCATCTCAATATAAAACTGGACAAATCAATATAATAATTATAAAATAAGTGTTACTGCAGTATCTTTAACATAACTCACCAACACTTGATTTTTTGTTTAATATTCATCGAGTAAGAAGTAGTGTCAACTTTATCTTGACATAAACACTGGTACAAATAGTCGCAAAGAACGAAAAAAAAAAAAGAACAAGGAAACGCCACTAATATAAATAAGGGGAAAGTAAGTTTCAGCCATTACAAAGTAATGGAAGACCACAAAGCAGACGGAGACAATCAAAACACATTATGGGTGTGTTCGGTATGAATGAAAATGTTTTCCACGGAAAATAAGCGAAGTTTCTTACTTATTTTCTTGTGTTTGATACGTCAGTAAAGAGATATTATCTCAAAAGCATTTGTACATATAATTTAGACAAAAGACTTTAGGAGGAGGGGGTGGAGGCTGGCAGGGGTGAAGATGGGATGTGTTGGAGGGTGTGGGAAGACACAATGAACGTGGAATGTCACTTGTGAAACTTGTTTTAATTTCATGAGTATGGGTATTAACTTGGATACAACAGATCAAACAAGGAAAAAATGGAAAACGTTTTCTATTTTAATTTCTTCCATACCGAACAAACATAATATGAGTACTATTTGAACCTAACTTAACAGTTCATGAGTATGATCTGAACATCCAAAACTTGATAACACATATAACATGGCATCAACGGTACTAAGCAACTCACAAGTCACAATTATGAACGATTGTACCAAGAGCGAAAAGGTGTTAATTTAATTGCGAAGTCGTGGTTGAAACCACAATGGTGGGTTAGGGAAAGGTCGTTTGATCCTTCCTTCTTGAATACAGTAAATACCTGATTGGCGATAACGGGTTAGCGATTTCACGTAGAGAGTATGAAGCGCATCCACAGTAAAATAGATGCTATTTGCTTGGCATCCATTGCCACTTCTTGCAGGAACTGAGAAGGAATTGCTATTTGGTGACACAAATAGTGTTTGATCGCCCAAACTAGTGATAGATTCAAAGTCTTTACCTGTTTTGTAGAAACCTTCATATCGCTCGATCATTAATTTACTAGTATGATAGATTCCGAGATCATAATCATCGTCGTGTTCTTCATCGTCATGCTCATCATCATGAGCATCGTCATGCTCAGACAGTCGGTCTGTCTTGTTCCAAATGATAAGCAATTCTCCTGTGATTGATTTAGCCAAATATACATATTTTAGGCCAGAATCAGTAATATAATGAAGCTCACTATCACAAGGCCGAATATGATGAGCAGTGTTGTATTTTACTATGTTGATTAATTTCATCTTCACCTCGCAACAACCAGGCTTGAGAACGACGACATGATTGATCTCGTCACTAATTCTCGTGTCCTTAATAGTGTTAAGATCGTCATCGTCATAGGAAACAAAAGTGTATAACACACCATTGTTAAATAACATGGTTTCATAGCAGCTAATTGCTCTACCCGCATCAAATATTTCTCACGATCTCTCTTCTTCTGTAACTCCAATGTCACAATTACAGAATGCCAAGATTTCATTGGAGAAGTCCAGAAAAGCGGCGACGACTATGAGATTTGTGGTCGAATCATCGGTGATTGAAAATATGTGAACCATATTGACCATTACTGCGATTGTATGTTGCTCAAAATATGGGGAGGATGGCAATGTGGTCAATGGTGGAAGTTTGACATCGATTTCGGAAATAGGGTCGAAAAGGAACATGTCAGGGTTATGGCTAGGTCCAGCAACAAGAATCAACCAACCATTAGAAGTGGCACAACAGAATGTAGCACCATGAGCTACTTTAGGGTATTTATTCAAGATATGATTAGGCAGTTTAAAAGAATAAAAACGGCTATCCGACAAGCTATAGAAGTTGAATCCTGTATGATCGTTATACGCGCAATCTTTGAGTGCAAAAGCCAAGGCGCTTCGAGATCATGTGATGGCTTATGATCGCAAGCATTGATCTCCATGACTTGCAAACGGCACTCATGCGTACATAGTCACTGATGCTTATTACTTTTTTCACTATCATTCCCATGATTTCGATGAGGATGTCTTCTTCCCATATGCTTCTAAGGGTAGCCATTAATTCGTATTGAGAGATTGAGAGAGTCAGAGATGAAGGATGCGTTTTCAGTGAAAAAATGGAAGCTATGCGAGTTGAAAACCCTACCCAAAGTTTAGTCGAATATATTGTAAGAATCGATATATTCAATTCTTCCTTATTTGAAACATGTAAGAATCTTACTATTTTTTTCGTTCAAATTACGACTAGGCCCAAGCCCAGAGGCTCAGGCCCAGTCCATTTACGACACTAAAGGTCGTCCCTTCCATGGATGAAAATGGCAACTGCCATTTGTACTTCACTTTTGCTTCAGCTAGTGTGGCTGAAAGGAGTAAGGGCATTAAATGCCTGCTCACCGTCATACCACCCCAAGGTGAGGCTACCCCCCCCCCCCTTTTACTTTTTCTGATAGCATTAATTACTCCTTGTCCGATTTGCATTTTGAATCTTTCATTTCTATTGGTTGAGAACCATTTTTGGAGGATTTTCCCTCCAAAGGGAGTTCTCCCACATTGATCTTATGGGTCTCGGCTAGGGTTTTGTTTCCCCTATAAATACAGACCCCTATTCTCATTGTTAACGGTCAGAAAAACTTGATTCAAAGCCTAATCGAGTTTAAATTAGCTAATTTGAATTAAGTTGGGATCCAAACTATTTTAGGGAACCCAGAATTAGTTTAAATTAGTTTAAATCTACTTTCCTTTAGTTTTCTATTTAGTTTTAAATTATGTGATATGTTCTTGTGTGTTATGTGACTGATTAAGTATGCTTAGTTAAGATTAATGGTTGTTTGTGTCCCTATGTTAATATTCATCATGTTTTGTTTAGTTGTAATTACTGTCGTTGTTCATTATTGTGATTATTTGTATATGATTAACTAGACAAATGCTTGTTGTGTTAGTTCTGTTCATATACAAGTCATTTAGTTAACTTAATACCTAGTATAAAGTCTATTTAATCCTGTATATGTTGTTTAGTGGTTAACATGCTAATATAGGTTCTGCTTTAGTCAAATATGAGTTGAGAAGGTTATATGGTACCCAAATGATATCAGTTTAAGCTAGTTCAATTAGTAAGT
Organism: Anisodus tanguticus; assembly: GCA_034509755.1. Classification (NCBI taxonomy): domain Eukaryota; kingdom Viridiplantae; phylum Streptophyta; class Magnoliopsida; order Solanales; family Solanaceae; genus Anisodus; species Anisodus tanguticus. The sequence goes on along the minus strand of CM067540.1, from coordinate 7,436,778 downwards.
CCAATATATGATTGTATGGCTTGTGTAGTTAAATATGTTGTTCATGTTAATCTAAGCTTTGTCAAATCAGGTATAAATCTGGTTATGATGAAATGATACCTAATATGCCTTGTAAAGTTGTGTTGTTTCGTGCAAGATCTGTTTAGCTTAAGTAAACCACTCAAATGACTTTGAAGTGAATTAAAACATGCAGTATTAGCCTTGTTTAGTTTGGTTTTTCTTTTCTTTATGAACAATGGGTTCCAATGTGCTTAAACTAGAATGTTTTGGGTTGATTTAGGACTGTTAGGATTCATATTTGTCTGGATAGTTTATAGATGTTCATGATGGTTTAAAATGATTGATATGATCAAGATAACGTGTGATGTGTTAGTTTAAGATATTTCATACCATGTATAGGTTGACTAAACCAGTAAGGTCTCTAATAGATCAACTGGGAACTTGTTCTGGCTAAGAACAAATGATCTAGGATAGTAGTTTTGAAACTCAGTTGTATTGGGAATGGTCTGCCTGTGTCAAAACATAAGCTTAACATATGGTCTGATGAAATGTTCAAACTTGTCTGGTTGTACAAATGTGGATATTGTTGACCTGTTTGCTTGTCTAGTATCTCTGTTGGCCTAGAATTCCTATGTATGTGTTTTGAACCATGAAAAATGCCATGTGCACATCTATTTCAGAGGTTTTATTTAATGCCATCATGCATACTTGCCCATTTCAATATGACCTTGTCATGTTTATATCACTTGGCCTGGGATAGAAATGCATTGAACCTAAAAGAGACATTCCAGATTGTCCTAACTCCAAATGTGTAGTGTATGAGTGTGTAGATGTCTTTCCTGACCCCTTCTTTATTATAAATGCATGCATGTTTGACTAAGTGATCAAAGGACCACTTTATGTCTACTATTGTAGAAACTGAGCCCAACTTGGAGCCTACATAGCCTTAGATTGGTTAACTTCAACATATGAGCTGCATGAATAACATTGTTAGGGGTAGACTTCTTTGTTTTATCCAGAAATCATATATGTATGTTTTTTAAATTATTATTGTATGCACGTCTTTCTGAGGCCCTATCTGCCTTAAATGTGTTGTGTGCGACTTCTATTGTGTAGTTAGCCCATGTTTAGGTTAAAAATGATCTGATGTGTTAAGAGCCTGGCTCAGTTGGCTTGTCTTGAATCTAAATCATGTTTCGACTTAACCAAGGCTTGTTTACATAATCACTGAGGTGTTTTGTTGTCTTCCCTACCCCTGGCATGCCCCCCCCCCCCCCCCCCCCATAGACATGTCTAATGGTCTAACTTGTATCTACTCAGGTTATATGAATTGCCTATGTTTATCTGTGAAGTGTCGATCAAAATCAATGTTAGGAAGGATGCTTGCATGTTTCAGCCTGTTCTTGTTTTATCTTTATGGCTTCCCTTGCTTATGTGAGTACTGAAACAATATCCCTGGCCAATTTTCTATGAGCTAGATGTAGATGATGAGAGTGGTTTGCCTCCAGATATATAGAACTTAGCTTGCAACTTATACACTCTAATAGGATAGAAAAAGCTATGGGCAATTGTATTGATTTGTGCTTTGAAATTCTGAATAATACGTAAGTGTGATTAAAACTAAAAAGAAACTTGAAATAAGGACATTTTGAAGATTTATATGGTATGCATGAGCTACATATTATCTGTTTGCTGGCAGTTGCTTTATCTCAATACTTGTTTTGTTTATGAAGCCATGATGATATATCACGAGGTATATAGACGGTATACCAAGTATACATACCCATATATCAAGTGTATATCAGCATGAATATCTGGTATATCACCCATGCCTGTCATGCTAAGAACGCCTTTTGGGCCTAGCTCATTTCTTGCTACCTGTTTTGCCTATTTCACATGGACATATCTTCTGGGCTTCGTTATGTATGTTGTGCTCTGTTTGGTGCTTTCTTTACATGCCTCAATTGGGCCTAGCCCAACTGAATGTTCTTTTTATCTTCACTTTGTTTATGGTGGGTTCTGGGTGCGTCTAACTAGGCTCTTCCTTTTCCCCTCTTCTTGCATCGGCCACCCCTCGATGAGATGGGCCCTTAATGGGCTCATCACTTCATCCAGCTGAGATTCAATCGTCCATGAGCATTGCACACCTAGCCGGTTGGGCTGAGGCCCAATCAGAGATATATTGGATCGAGTTAGACGAAAAGGGAACCTAATGTTTGCATGAAGGCCAATCTATGGATAAAAATAGCCAATTGGTGGGCTTTGTAATAAACTACGTTAATAAATAGTGGAACTTATTATGATTGGAATCTAGGATAGGCAAATGATACGTAAATCGTTTAGTTGAGATCGCCAAAATAGTTTTCATAGTTTGTTTTTAAAATCTGGAAATGAATAAGAATAGCGGATTGTTTAGGAAAAAAATAAGGACTGATTTGGACATTGGAAGTTGGAAGTAAAAAACTGATTTTTTGACTAAGTGTTAAAATGATTTTAGCCTTTGAAGTTAAATTTGGGTTGATGATTAAAGGACCCAAATGTTGCGCCTGAGTGACAAATGGACTACTGGAAATTGGACTAAAAAATGAATACCTTTTGGTTTAATTAGGGTCCGGGCTAAGCCCAAATAGGATTAGGGGATTTTGACAAATAAAACATGTTTTGGACTTGAGTTGACTTGAACGTTTTGGGAAGTTAGAATATGGTATTGACTATGGGAATATGGCATGCTAAAGAATAAAAGAAAAATTATTTTCTTACTATCTCTTTCCAAAAACCATACTTTTCTTTTTCAAATAGAACTATATCACTTTGGAAATTTAAAAAGGTTTTAAATAAGGTGCAAGTGTAAAGAATAATCACAATAGTTGGACTAAATCTGGAGTTTTACTCAAATTCACACTTGAGTGTTCTTAGTCCGAAAATTAAATTGATTAAACATCTTGTGCATACTTTTTTAGCGGAAGATTTCAACGTTTCGTTTTAAACAAAACCTTGAGCTTTCTGAAGGCATGAAAGAACAAATTATTTTGTGGATTTTAAACCTTAAGCAATTTTATCATTTTTGAAACACATGCTATAGAAATCGTAGGTCAACCGTATTCTACGGATTCTTAATATCGGAGTGCTAATACCTTCCTCGAGAGATCACCAGAACCCTTACTTGACTCTGGTTTAGATAGGATATTTCAAAGGAATTTGAATAAAACTATTAACACTGGTTTTCCTAATTTACCTAAGCATAATTTGTTTTGTAGATGCCTCCCAATTTGAAATTTGACATGGTTGTTGAATCACCCGAGATGTTGAAAATCGGTGGTCATGGTGAGTGCCGCACAACAAAAGAAAGTAACGAACTCGTCTAGGACACCTTCCTCCCTTATGACTATGAAAGGCAATCCCGACCTCTTAGAAGTCCTTACTAGGTATTAGGACAATAAAAGAATGGTCTTTAGGTTCGGAGACTTTGAGATAACCCCAACCTTAGAAGAGATTTGTGACTGCATAGACAATGTAGATACTTGTATGAGGAAGAGAAAGAAACCCAGCCACAACCTTCTAGTACCCCATAAGCCAACTCCCGGTGAGATTCTTAAGATGTTATCTCTATCTAGCGCCAATTGGATATTCAGCCCAATCGTATCGTTTAAGGATCTCCACACCCGGTTTGGGTCTACCTCGGGGTATGTAGAGCATTTCGTAGAATTTTACTCATTTGTTGCTTGGAAAGATACCCGACCTCAAACGTTCGCTATATGCCTTCTAAGAACCATGGTGTTTCCCAAAGACCGTTATCAAGTCATAGATATCGGTTTATCTTTGTCACCCATGCTATCTTTCATGGCATAACCACTAACAGGGAAACCAAATACTATGACCTAGTCCAAGTCATCCTGTCCGACATTTACCGAGCCTTGGGAAGTTCAACATCTCTGAGTTGAGGTTAAAAGCCTTAGAGATGACATCAGAGACTCTAACTCTCTTTAATCTTCCCTCAGATTACGTTTGCAGGATGTTGATTTATTGAGGGACCAGGAGAATTCTCTCCAAGTATTGAACTCTTCATACATGACCCTTCAGGAAAAAAAGGCTAGGCTAGAAGCAGATTTGGCCACTGCCCTGAAGCATTTTATCTCTTCGGAGAACACCATAACTGAGCTCTAAGCCAAATGTCGGAGGTGGAAGCTCCGCATAGATCTGGCCATTTTTAAGACTCGCGTAGATACCCTTGAGGAAGACAGTGATTGATGTCCCTTTTAAAATTCTAGATACGCAGATCGATCTTCATGACGTTGAGTTATCCTTAGAGGAGCTACGCAGAGATAAAAATGATTCTGATGTGGAAGCTAATGATGTCCCCCTGCCTAACCTTTTGGTCTTTTTTTATGATATCACTGAAACAGCCCGACGGATCATGGAGCGAATGTTTCGTAACCTTTCGCATGAGTTTATTTTTGCTTTGCTTTTTATGCAACCGGGTCATTTTCGGGCCAGGTAGTTCTTTTTGTAACTGGGCTAGTTTTAGCCCGGTAAAAATATCAATGAATGAATTCCCTTCTCACAATTTGTTCAAGGTTTTCATTTCATGTTTTATTTATAGAAGATAATTTGCACTACTCCTATAAATTAATTTGATGATTGCGACTTCACCATTTAATAATTTCAAGAAAAATTGTAAAGCATGTTTTTAACTTAATAATATCTAGTCCTTGAAGTTTTTTAACAAATTTTTATCAGACTTGAATTATTTTGAAAGATGTATTTTTCACCTTCCATTCGGGATTTACATGGCCTTTGCAGTTGGTTTTGGAATTTTCTTGGTTCCGATCAATTTCTCACCCCTGTACTTTGAGCAACCAGAGCCCTAACCTTTTATTTTCTGTTAAGATTTTTAATAAGAGAGGGCCCTTATTTTTAATGGTGCTGTAGAAAAGGATGTCTCATATTTATAATAACACACGTTTTTATGCTCTTGATGGCAAAGATTTATTAATCATTAAAGGAGAATTTTATTGATTTCTTTAACTTGTATTTGTAAAGATAAGTGGAAGAATAATTTGGCTGCCATCAGTATGGCCACTCCGGTTATATTTTTGCAATTTTTGATGATCTGAGAAGTTCCCGAATGCGTATCTGGAAAGTCCCTAGTAATGAGTGTTTTTTCCTTGAAGCTCTGAATCTATCCTCTTGGTATGAGTGTATACGCCCCCAGTGCTTGGGTGTTCAGACCATGGATCCCAAGACAATGGAGAACAATCTTCTGTAGCAAGAACCTTAATATGCTTTTATTGGTGCTGCCTCATTAAAAACCTTGTCGGAAAAATCCAATTGGGACAAAAACCAAACGAAGGAAAAAAAGAGTGCAGCGAATGTTTATTCCCATCTTGGTCTGTCAATTGGTAAAGATCCTTTGTCGGCGATCCCGGTGACTATATACAGTCCTTCATAGTTTGCACCTAGTTTTACCTGCATTAGGTTCTTTTGTGCTTTGAGTTACCCTCCGGAGCACCAAGTCTCCGAGTTTGAAATGTTAGAGATTTGTGCACCGACTGTAATATCTCTCCATTCTTTATTTTTGGGCTACTATCCGGATGTATTTAAGATCTGGATAGTCTTCAAAATCTCCAGTCCTTCCCAGTCTGCACCGAATTAGTTGTTTCTCTTCCCGGAGATACCTCAAGCTTGGAGTCCCAACTTCTACCGCAATTAAGGCCTCTGTACCATAATCAAGGTTTAGGGAATTTCTCCGATACTTGTCTTTTCCGTGGTCTTGTATGCCCATAGTATCTCCGGTAGCATGGAAGGCCAGTTTTCTTTTGCCGCTTCCAACATCTTCTTCAAGTTCTGAGTTATAGCCTTATTTGTCGACTCCGCTTGACCATTCTTACTGGTATGATAGGGAGTGAAGGTGATAGCTTGATGTTCAAGTCATCCAAACTTCGTAACTTTGGTTCCAATAAAATTACGGCCGTTGTCACAAGCTATCTCTTTTACGGCCGTTGGCTCCAATAACTTTGACTTGGTTATTCTTCATTTTGTTGGCAGTGTCTTGGATAGTCCAAGTAGATTTGCTGATCTGAGCAGTCTTCAGAAGCAAGGTAACAGAGAATGGAGTATTGAGAAGTAAGGTGACGGTGACAGTGAATAAAGATTAATTTCATAGGTGCATGGACTCGTGGCTTTAATCAAGGAATGCACTGAGAGCTATTGCAGGATTTGTTGAGCCTAATTCATCGCCGACACTATGAAGATCCTACGCAGAGTGTGGAACGCTGATCGACCTGGTAATTTCGGGCTTGTATTATGTTCGCTCTAGTTTTCGCGATATATTCTGGGGCGCCGTTTTTTTTTGTAGGTGAGCAAGAGAGAATTGTAAACACAAACTCCCTATTTTGATTATAGTGAAATATGCAGCGCCAAAGTGGACGTAGTTCTCGCATTGAGAGTGAACCACTATAAATGTGTGTTATTTATTTTTCGCTTATTTATTGTTTTTTGATTATGTCGGATTTGGGACTCAAATCCTAACAGGATTTTCAATCCCTTCTGTTTTTTCATGCATTCACCAAAATGTTGTTATGTCACTGTGGGCTAAAATCTTGCTGCTTAAGCGTACATTAAATGCTTGCTTTGCTCTACTGTATGCCTTGTTTTTTCCTACCAAATGCCAGTTTATATTCTCAACTTTGGAAATGCTTCCTCCAGTCCACCCTAATTTTAATCATGTTTTAGAATTGTAAATTTTCCAAGAACATATAACAGTAAAGAAGCCAACATGAAACAGTGACATTTTAGTGGCAGTACCACCTATATGCGTTGATTCTGGTATTTGCCAAACATACAAAGTGTATGTATGTGATTATATGGATTACTACTAGTATAAAAGCACAAATCTCTAAAACGAAATATTGATTGAAGAAAATAACCTGTTATAAACAGGTTACTTACCATACCTACAAATTACAATTACTCCTACCTTTTAGTAACAAATTTCAGTTATTTAAACTGACGGTGTAATGAACTTTCTTTGCTATGAGTATAATTTAACATGTACTAAACACGTTACGAATTACCATACCTACCATGATTCAATTAATGAACTTCGCACATGATTCAATTAATCAACTAACTACTTGTGATTTATAATTACTTTTTCCACAAGCTTGGACATTAAAGTTACAAAGTTTTATTAGAGGTAAACGCGGCACTTTATTGGCACTTTGAAGTTAAACCAACAAGAGTTGCACCAATGAGAGCGGCTTCTAAATCTAATGTTAAATGACGATTAAAGTCTTATTTTGGATTTGGAACATTAGATCAAAATACAAAAAAGCTTTTCAAAGGCTTACAATGTTACATAGGAAGCACTATTATTTTTATCATTGCATTTGATTGATGATTGAATCGAGGAGCAAATTGCCATAGAAGCGTAACATATTTTCAGCGTAATTTGAAACCGAAAATATTGATATGTTGCACCATGCTCCAATCTAATTCCTAATTAATGACCAAAATTTAGCTCTACGTACCAGGTTGTACGAGTGCCGATGGTTCGGATGGTTTTTCGGGCTAGCCGGGACGTAATTGTTAAAGATACACATGCTCCGGTCAAGTCATTCTTTGATGGTCATATTCTCCCTAAATCAAATTTGGTCTTATTACACAAAAAGAAAATTGTGCCATCTTTTTCTTACATGAGACCAATTAGTTTGAATAAGGTGTTTTCAAGATGTATTCACAATAAATTACTGATATTCGATCGCGGGGAAAGTAGTCCAATGTTGTTCTTAAATTGGATAATCGAAGGCATACGAGCTTGGAATTTTCTCAGTGTGGTGAGTTTTCCTGGTTAGTGAAATGACCCCGTAGATATGATACTACCTTTTGTAATGCCTAAGCATGATTAAAAAAGGTAATATTTGTCTATCGATCATTGACAAAAGTATCCATATACGTTACGGAGTTACTTGAATTTGATAATGCGAGATTTCTCGTTCTTGATAGTGATCTTAGGAATGTTGAAAGTTGAAATTCATAAAAAGTATGTCCGTTTCTTTTCTTATCTCCTTGGTGATTTCCATTTTGAAGAGGTTTCCTTTTTTAGTCACGGGCTGCTCCTTTGACAATTTTATGCATGTATTAGTTATTTATAATCTTTGTCGTTAGTGAACTTATTTCTGTTTCAGGTAGGTGATAGTAGTATCAATTCAAAATACATAACATAGACGCATATATTATTTTTCCTCTTGTTCTTAAAGCTATTTTGTTATACTATTTCTTTTAAATTTTTTGTAACACGGCTGACTTTTTATTCACTTCCACTTCATGTACAAGGCTTATAAAAGTAGAGTCTATGGAAGCTGTAAAATCAATTTACCATACTACTAATGCAGGAACTTAAACAACGGATACAAAAATAGCTGCCAAGATATCACATTGTTAATAAGGGGAGCAGAAGATCAACAATATTACATTGTTAAGGAGTGATTGGTTTACAACAATGTTTAGTTACCTTGTACATTAGATACTTTCATCTTTTACAAGTTGTTATATGGGTTGGTGTGCTACAAATATTGTCCATACATTGTTTTAAGTTTGATAATTCTTTATAAGTATCTTCTAATTAATTGTTCTTCTGATTTTTACTTTGATGTTATAAAATAATAATTGATCACATACACGGATTAAGGTCTCCTTTACTTGCAATTATTGTATCTTTGCCGGCAATAACAAAAGTCACAAAATATGTATTGCATTTCTAAGGTGTTTTAATGGCAATAGTAATGGAGGAGCAAATAATAGGCATTGGTCGTCTTGGCCAAAGATGTGCTTGCTGAAACAGGAAGGATGAGTGGGTTTTCGATCTTTATTTGATAATATATCAAATGCTCTTTTTGCAAAGCGTTGGTGGAGGTTTCTTACCAACAATTTGTTGTGGTAGAACTTCATATGGAATAAATATTGCAAACAAGTACCTCCTACTATGTTGAAATATATGGAAAGGGCGATCGCAGTTTGAAAAATATGTTGCAAGCTCGGGACTTGTTAGAGCACGACATTTGGTGGGTAATTAAAGGTGGAAATTGTAGTACATGGGTACGACAACGGGAAAATTCTATTCTTATTCTACTCCCAAAATCCTATTCTATTTGTACAAGAATTCTACAATTATAGCCATGTTAATTATATACAACAACCTTACCTAAAATAAGCTTCCAAAACCGTGATATACAAGGTTATGTATACCGTGTATATCACGGTCCAAATCAGCCAAATCATCTTGTGTTTCGGTGATATACACGGTATATACAAGACATTATATATGCCGTGTATATCACAAATATACTTTCAGGGGCAGGGCTGGAACGAACAGGCTGTTTTGAGCAATTTCCCTGCGGATATTGCTCATCATAATTTGGAAAAAATTAAGTTCACTCAGGTCCCTGGACAAGTGGATAAACTATGGTGGAAAATTAATAGTACGGGCAAAAATTAATAGTCGCGAAATAATCCAAAATTTATTTTTCTTCCATCGTCGTTCATCCCTCTAAATCTATGACCACTACAACAATGAATGTTTCCATGAGTTAAGGGTAAAAAACACAACTCAGGTATTATTTCTTTATAAAGTAATACTTGAGGTGTGTTTTTAACTCTCGTCTCATTTTTCCACTCTAAAAGTACCGCCAAAAGATCATTGTTACTGAAACATGTAATTACTTTAATGACTAGGGGAAACATATACGTTCAATTTTGTGAAACCGTATGTTCCTAATTTTTCTTTCACTTTATTTAGTACTTATCTTGAATCCGTGTCTAGGATAATCTTCCCAAACCGTTGAAAACACCACTTCACGGCCAAGAGATTTGCATATGCATATGTTTGGACCCCTATATATGTATTTAGCCTGGCCATCCCAATATCAATTTGAACTCATCTCAATATCAATTTGAACTCATCTCAATATAAAACTGGACAAATCAATATAATAATTATAAAATAAGTGTTACGGCAGTATCTTTAAAATAACTCACCAACACTTGACTTTTTGTTTAATATTCATCGATTAAGAAGTAGTGTCAACTTTATCTTGACATAAACACTGGTACAAATAGTTGGCAAAGAACGGAAAAAAAAAAAGAACAAGGAAACGCCACTAATATAAATAAGGGGAAAGTAAGTTTCAACCATTACAAAGTAATGGAAGACCACAAAGCAGACGGAGACAATCAAAACACATTATGGGTGTGTTCGGTATGAATGAAAATGTTTTCCACGGAAAATAAGCGAAGTTTCTTACTTATTTTCTTGTGTTTGATACGTCAGTAAAGAGATATTATCTCAAAAGCATTTGTACATATAATTTAGACAAAAGACTTTAGGAGGAGAGGGTGGAGGTGGCGGGGGGTGAAGATGGGATGTGTTGGAAGGTGTGGGAAGACACAATGAACGTGGAATGTCACTTGTGAAACTTGTTTTAATTTCATGAGTATGGGTATTAACTTGGATACAACCGATCAAACAAGGAAAAAATGGAAAACGTTTTCTATTTTAATTTCTTCCATACCGAACAAACATAATATGAGTTATGGCTAGGTCCAGCAACAAGAATCAACCAACCATTAGAAGTGGCACAACATAATGTAGCACCATGAGCTTCTTTAGGGTATTTATTCAAGATATGATTTGGCAGTTTAAAAGAATAAAAACGGCTATCCGACAAGCTATAGAAGTTGAATCTTGTATGATCGTTATACGCACAATCTTTGAACTGCAAAAGCCAAGGGGCTTCGAGATCATGTGATGGCTTATGATCAGCAAGCAGTGATCTCCATGACTTGCAAACGGCACTCATGCGTACGTAGTCACTGATGCTTATTACTTTTTTCACTATCATTCACATGATTTCGATGAGGATGTCTTCTTCCCATATGCTTCTAAGGGTAGCCATTAATTCGTATTGAGAGATTGAGAGAGTCAGAGAATAAGGATGCGTTTTCAGTGAAAAAATGGAAGCTATGCGAGTTGAAAACCCTATCCAAAGTAGGTTTTACGATGGTACCCTATCCAAAGTAAGTTTTACAAGGGTAGGTTTTAAGATGGTACCCAAAGTTTAGTCGAATACATTGTAAGAATCGATATATTAAATTCTTCCTTATTTGAAACATGTAAGAATCTTACTAAGATTTAGGACTTTAAAAGGACATAGGACGATAATTCATTGAACGTTGTTCTTATGTTTCACTTTTCAAACCTTAATGATTTTCTTTCTTCTTTTATTTTTGGTGGTTTTCTTAATTAGTCTACTTGTTGGCTGGCATTTCGTGGTTACCTTTTTTTCCTTGTTATTAAAAAGGAAGTTTTCACAAAATAAATAACGTAATAAATATTTCGTATGCTTTCAATTGGTAAAAATTTCAGCCTTCCTTTTTTGGCAGGATTCCCTCTTAGTTCGAATTATTAAATCTTTCTTTATTTCAGCCGTAAGAAAACTAAATATTTTAGGAGTTTAAAACTGAATAAAATTAACCTTTTGTAAATCTTTTCTTTAGTTGTTAACATTGTTTAGTCAATTGCAAACTGCATAGAGATGTAAAGCAACAAAGCAGGAGCTTACGATTATTGCCGAAGTTCTTGAACTTTTGAAAGTGTAAGGCTTGGATTCAATTTTAGAATTGAAAATTTGAAATACTATTTGTTTTCTTTACTTATTTATTGTATCGAGAACTTTTAGTTATCTATTTGTAAGTTTTATCCGTATAAGTTTTGCTTGCTATTGTGCCATAAATTGGAGAAAAATTAAAGGTAGCAAACAATCACGTGTATTTGATACTCCAGATCTTGGGTTGGACGATGTACTCCATACAAATTTTACAATGAGTGTTAAACGTGCACGTGCTTTGTAATTTTTGTTATTTCCCTGATGAATAGTTTCATTGCGCTTCAGTATTATAGTCCACAACACTACCCTCAAGCACTGCAAATTGAAGATGTAAGATTGGACTAATAACGATCGTCCGTTGGAATTCAAACTGTTCACCTGATTTTACAATGTCCAAATTCAAAAAAATCGTATTCATCAGAAGAAAAAAATCTTATTGTAATAATAATATAAAAAAATTAATGCTACATTTTCAGCTGTCAATATTTACTTGATCCGGAAATCATCGGATTCTAAGTTTTGAAATTTATGATTTTTTTATTCAATCTTCCTCCATAACGGTTGACATAGTTGAGAAGTCAAACAACTCTTTTTTTAATTATGATTTTTTTCAATCTTGTTTTATATTATGAATTATTAATTACTAGTAAGGGTTGCCCGTGCTAAACACGGGACTAACTGCAAATAGTTTGAACATTAACGCATCAGCTAATCATACACAAATTATTTTAAATGAGTAAACAAAAGGCAATATTAACTCTTTCTACCATCAACTATTATTGTCAAATTAGACATTGCGCATAACTCACACCCCAAAAGCTAGCTCGTAGGGTGAGAATTGTGATAAAATATTTAGTCATAATTGTGTATATTTTGTATAATAGGTGTATATTTAGTCATTTATTACCTCAAGTCTAACCTAAAATTATACTTGTATTATGGGTATATTTACTACCCCTTTGGAATGAAATAATCAAAGAAGATATCTCTTACATGATATCAGATTATAGGGAAAGTTTCTAAACCCTAAAGTTTTTCTCTCTTGACCGTCGCCCCCCCCCCCTTGCCGCCGCCGACCACTTCCTTCCTCCTCCCTATTCTGTCAGCCATGTCTGACTCGAATTGAAATTTCCATCCTGCCCTCAATGTTTCAAACACTAAGTCTCATATTTCCATCACTCGTGAGATGGAAAATGTCCATTATGCAACGTGGGCGGAACTCTTCAAATTCATTATCGGTCACACAGGGTATCCATCACATAATTCCACCGGAAAATGGCAAGGAGAGTGCCGAAAACTGATGATGAAAAAGAATTATGGTTGACCCTTGATGCAACGGTTCTCCAATGGATTTATGCCACAATCTCGAGAGATTTGTTGCATACAATTATTGAACTCGACTCCATGACAATGAAGGCTTGGTGTCGATTATGTGACATATTCTAAGATAGTAAAAATTCCCGAGTCGTCACACTTGAGAAAGAACTCTCTACTGACATGGCGGATTTTCCTAACGCATCTGCATATTGTCAATGGCTCAAGGTTTTGTTGGACTAACTCAAGAACGTTGGGGCACCGGTAACCAACAATCGTCTCATCTTACAAACGGTTGCCGGTCTCACTAACGCGTATAGTGGCGTTGGTACACTCATCCGCCATATCTTATGATGTGAAACATATTTGTATATTCATGCATAACCCGATGGAGGATCACATGTATGCTCTCAAGCGCATTGTGCGCTATATCCAGGGCACTCTCGATCATGGCTTGCATCTTTATCCAGGGCACTCTCGGTCATGGCTGTGAAACATATTTGTATAGTGTGAAACATATTTGTATATTCATGCATAACCCGATGGAGGATCACATGTATGCTCTCAAACGCATTGTGCTCCATATCCAGGGCACTCTCGATCATGACTTGCATATTTATCTGTCTTCGACAACCACTCTCATTTCGTACACAGATACCGATTGAGGTGGATGTCCGGATACCATACGGTCCACGTCTGGTTATTGTGTCTTTCTGGGTAACAATTTGATATCGCGGTCTTCCAAAAGGCAAGCTACCTTGTCTAGGTTCCGTGCCGAAGCAGAATACCGGGAGTTGCCAATGTGATTTCTGAATCTTGTTGGCTACGTAACTTTCTCCTGGAGCTCCACTGTATTGTTCTGAACGCGACATTGGTTTATTGTGATAATATTAGTGCAATTTGTCTCTCAGAGAATCCGGTTCAGCATCAACGCACTAAACATATTGAGCCGAATATTCACGTTGTTCATGAAAAGGTTGTTCGTGGACAAGTACGTGTCTTACATGTCCAGACATGCTATCAGATTGCCGATATTTTTACAAAAGGTCTTCCGCTGGTTATTTTATGAAGATTTTCGGGACAGTCTCAACATCCGCCGACATCCCTCTTCGACTGTGGTGGTGTGATAGAATATGATAGAATATTTAGTCATAATTGTGTATATGGTAGGTGTATATTTAGTCATTTATTACCTTAAGTATAGCCTTGGATTATGCTTGTACTATGTGTATATTTACTACCCATTTGGAATGAAATAATCAAGGTAGATATTTCTTACAGATTGTCCGAGTCCATATAAGGAGTCCATGTTCTCATTCAATTTCCAATGTGGACTCTTAATACTTTCCGCACGCCCAGACCTCATTAACTGGAGCGTGGATAATATACTTTGGGAACCTAACATCGATGAACAAAGAATTGGAATGAGTCTGGCTCCGATACCATGTCAAATTAGACATCGGGCCTAACTATTATATCCTACTGATAGACAACTAGAAACTCTAAAAGAACAATTCCGGATTGAGCAATCAAACTTATAAGTTTTTTATTGAACAACAATTTTCACAAATATGTGATTTTAAAGAAGTAAAATAATTCCATAGATTTTTCCATAGATTAAAAAACAAAAAAAAATATGTGATTTTAAAGAAGTAAAATAATTCACCCATTCCTAATTAGCTAAAATCCCGGACGTTTGCATCACATGGAATAATAGCATGTAGACTCAAATTTGGAGTCAATTCTTTGTTTTTGTATAGGTCTTGCACAACACAGTCCGGATAATTGCAAATAGTCTACTATACAAATTCTTCATCCTAATGTGTATTTTCAATTGCGTCTTTTCTTAAGATTGATAAACATTTAGCGAAAATTATTGGTGCTTTTATAATATGCAGAAGATAGATACGATTTATGAAATATGGCCTTCTCATGCTTCTATTTTAACATTATTCATGGCCATGTTTGTTTTAGCATTTGGCGTCTACTAAAAACTCATGTTTTGCCTATGAGATTTACCGAGGACGCCCCTTGGTAACCAGAATTTACCGAGGGATGCCATCGGTACAAGGCTCGTACGCAATTTGACCCTTGTTAAATATTACAGAGGGACACTCTCGACAAATATTGAGGGAGACCCTCATTCGTCCCTTGGTATTTTTCTAACAAACAAATTAAATGTACCGAAGGACTCTCTCGGTACGTTAAAAACATATAATATAGATATATTATTTCACTTAATATAGATATAATAAACTTAATTTAACTATCAACGTATAAGTTAATCAATCGGTAATATTTTGTTAAGGATACAACGCATACACTTCTACTTGTTGTAATTATTGACATATAGGGTAATCAATCAACTATATTTTCTTAAACATACCATTAATACACCTCTAGTTATAGTAATTATCAATTTATAAGCTAATCAATCAGTAATATTACTTAAGAATAACACTAATACACTTTTGCTTACTGTAATTGTTATGCATATGCTAGTCAATCAGTAATACTACTTAACAATACCACTAATACGCTTTTACTTAATGTATATGATAATCAATCAATAGTATTTCCTAAAAATACCACGAATACACTTCTACTTAGTATAATTATAAAAAAATATAAACTAATCAATTACTAACATTACTTAATGATATCGCTAATACACTTTTAGTTAATGTACTTATCAATTTATAAGTTAGTCCGTCAATAATATCTCTTAAAATTGTCTAATACGCTTCACTTAGTTTAACTATCAACTTAGAAGTTAATCAATTAATACTATTGTATTAAGGATATTACTTGTTGTAATTATTGACGTATAGGCTAATCAATGAACAATATTTTTAAGGATACCACTAATGCACATCTACTTGTAGTAATTATCAATCTATAAGCTAATCAATAAGTAATATTACAAAATAATATCACTAATACACTTTTACTTACTGTAATTATTATGTATATTCTAATCAATCAGTAATATTTCTTAAAGATACTACTAATACATTTCTACTTAGTATAATTATCAAAAATTATTTTACTTACTGTAATTATTATGTATATGCTAATCAATCAATAATATTTCTTAAAGATACTACTAATACATTTCTACTTAGTATAATTATAAAAATTAGGCTAATCAATCACTAACATTACTTAAAGATATCACTAATACACTTCTAGTTAGTGTAATTTATCAATTTATAAATTAGTCCGTCAACAATATCTCTAAAAAATGTCTAATACACTTCACTCAGTTTAACTACCAATGTATAAGTCAACCATTCAGTAATATTGTGTTAAGAATATCACAAATACACTTCCACTTGTTGTAATTATTGGCGTATAGGCTATTCAAGCACTAATGTTACTTAGCAATATCACAAATACATTTCCATTTAGTGTCATTATCAATGTATAAGTTAGTCGGTCAATGTTATTTCTTAAGAAGGTCACTAATACACTTTGTTGGAAATTTGCCTTTGGCGGGGAGATGCGTCCACCCATCTTTGATGAATTAAACATTAGTGTTCCGCATGTTGGAGGCTTTGTCTCTTCACACATGCATAATCTACTAAGTGAGTAGGTGACTGTTGGGCCAAGAATCATCAAATTTCGTTGAGAAAAGAAAGAGATATTGGTCCACGAAGTAAGGTGTTTGAGGCATGGAAATGTGGTGTGGGACAAATCTACCACATCGGTGGGAATAGGAAGAATTGCTCTCTATATAGGTCTCTAAAATGGTAAAGGGTTTGGGACCCCAAGGGGTATCCCATGTGTTTAAAGGAGGGAGGACCTAGATGTGCTTGGGTTCAAGGCTAAGCCCACACGCGCGCCGCCGCCCGCGCGCCCGTCCCGTCCGGGCTCGGGTCGTGAATATTTGTTTATCCTTTCGAATACTTGTAATAGTTATTTACTTCCCGTACTGCTTTATAAAGTAAAATAGAGTACCAACACACTTCACTTAGTTCTATTATTAATAAGTTAATCAATCAGTAATATTTTATTAAGGATATTACGAATACACTTTTACGTACAGTAATTATTGACGTATAAACTAGTTATCAATAAATAATATTTCATAAAAATACCACCAATACATTTCTACTTAGTGTAATTATCAATTATAGGCTAATCAATCAATAATATTACTTAAAGTAAATAAACTTATATTTACTTTAATTATCATGTATAAGCTTATAAATCACTAACATTAGTTAACGATACCACTAATACACCCATGCTTTAATCATTATTAATTTATAAGCTAACAAATGAGTAACTTCTATTTAAAATGCCACTAAAAAGTTTCTACTTATTCTATCACTTTATAAGCTAACTATCACTTAGAACAAATGCACAAGGACATATAGCACAGAAATTCCATCACTCGAGTTCACGAAAAATTCATTAATTCCGTCTATAGGGTAGGGCCCACACTACATGCAATGATGTTTCTGTTATGACTGTTTTATATACAGACAGAGATGTCAATTTTTCATTGCACAAACAAAAAATATTGATAATGGCGAAGAACAACAAAGGGAAGTATTTCTGCAGGGAAATGGGAGCCAGGGGAGCACCACGAAGGCAACGACGTCCTGTAGATGAATCAGTAGTTAGATCACTAATATATGGACTTTTTAGTTTGATTTTAATTGTCTTAGTCCTCTTCGTTGTTTTCTATTTTCTGTGAGTCTAGTAGTGTTTTGAGTCTAGTAGTGTTTTTGTTCGGGGAGTCTAGTAGTGTTTTTGTTCTAGTAGTGTTTTTGTTCTGTGAGTCTAGTAGTGTTTTTGTCTCATGTTTTACTCTTTTTGTTCTGTGTTTTCGTCACTACACTTTTTTCTTTTCAACTTCATTTCACTCCATGCAACACTTTTGATGTATAAGGTAAGTGGAATTACGTATTTAAAGTTTTAATTTCCGATCACTGAACTTCAATTGATGGATTGTTCATGTTTTATTTGATTTAATTAGGATCCACGGAGCATAAGTTTACGTCAACTTCCGGAGATGTTTGCACCAGGTGAATTTTGTCTCAAGTACTTGTTATGTGTTCTATGAAAGAGATAAACAAAATTGTCGGATATTGAAATATGTTACTATAAAGTATAGTTTCTATCTAGTTCTCATTGTTGATGTTCATGATTACGATGTTCTAAATGATTCCTCGAGAAGTTAGTGAAATTTCTGCTTTTTTATCTGGTTTTAAGGATGAGAAAATTCCTCAGTTCTAATTCTATATATCTTTTATTAAATGATTTACACATTTTGTAAACTTTTGGTTGTTAGTTAAGTCGCCATGTCTTACGAGAAATATAAAAGAAAAAAATTACACAAAAAGGACAAGTTAATGTTGCCTTTTAATAATGAAACTTACAAATACAGAGATACTTGAGTGAATAGAGAGAAAATGTGTACACGCATTAGGATTTAAAAAGCAATAATGTGCTCATGAATTTTGACAGTCTTCGATTCTGAATTTTGATTGATTTTTATTTAGAGTATTCATTTACTGTATGGAGTAATACATTTCTCCAGCCTCTTATTAAGTCAATAGTAGCTCATGGAAAAAATTCAAATCATCTATATTTCACCTTTTTGTTCCTTATTAGATGTTCATCTGATTGTATATTCATTTCACAGTTGCTGAAGATCCATCACAACATATTGACGAATGCATCAAATATGCCTCAAAGACACTCGCTCGGGATAACATGAATGGACGTTGTTTTTGTAAGGCTGTGAATACAATCTAGATAGAAGAGAAACTGCTGTATTCTCTGATATTATGTCATAAATATCATGCGCTTTTAGAATTGTCGTCTTTGCCAATTTGCCAAATGTTTATGAAGTGTGTGATATACTTGTGAAAGACCTCTTGGTTAGTGCAAAGACCTCTTTTAAGTTCAAAATTTAAATCGTGAACGTGGAGGAAAACTGTCTAATTGAGTTCTAGTGATTTGATCCTCTTTTCATAATTAAATTGATTCTCTGTTCTCACTTGCTAAAGTGTATAAACTGCAGGTGGACAGAGGCTTGTTCCAGTGGGTCTTGGAGATGCTGACCAATGCATTGAAGATGATCTTGCTCCATGGTATGCTTACAGAAACTTCTCTTAATATAACATGAGTTCCCTTTAGTTTTCTCGATATCTGTGTGCTCAGTATTACATGAATGTTATAGGCGTGATTTACTGTGGCCTGAATTGGATAAGGTGCTTCTCGATGGGGATGATGCGACTGCTGCTACTCCATATACTGCTGCATTTTTGGAATATAGGGTTGTTATCTATGACAAGTCCAACTTTAACAATGACTTGACTAACACAAGTGGTCAGGCAAATGGACATGTCATTGTTGATGCTCAACATCCTTGCAGGTAACAAATCTTCCTAACTCATTATTCTTCCATTCTATGTGTGTGCTCTATTCAGTTCTAATCTTGCTTCTATGTGCCTCTATGTCTGCAGAGCTAATGTTGCTGTAAAGAAGGAGCTTCATACTCCTGCTTCTGATCGTTCTTGCACTCATCTGGAGTTTGACATTTCTGGCACTGGACTTGCGCAAGTCCTCTTTTAGACATTCAACATTTTATGCTTTTTTTTTCTTCAATCAAGAACTGTAGATATATATAGCGTGTCGTTCTAAATTGCTGTAATAAGGGCATTCAACAGATGATTCTAATTCTACAAATTTCTCTTATGGGAGATTTTGACTTGGAAGTTATTTGAAGCGTCACTAAAATTGATTGTGGTCATGCTTTTCTAAAATGGTCCTTGTGTTTCTTAGGTATGAAACTGGTGATCATGTTGGTGTGTACTGTGAAATTTTTATTGAAACCGTGGAGGAAGCTGAAAGGTTACTAAACATATCACCAGACACTCTCTTTTCCATTCACACTGATAAAGAGGACGACACACCAATTGGTGGAAGCTCATTGCCATCTCCCTTCCCTCCGTGCACTTTGAGAATAGCATTGACTCGGCATGCTGATCTTTTGGGTTCTCCTAAAAAGGTAACTTGTTTACTGATCTTGAAGTTCCTCGTCTTCTGTGAGCTTGTAAAGTACTCACGCTTAATTGGATATCTTGCAGTCTGCTTTACTTGCTTTAGCGGCATTTGCTTCTGATCCAAATGAAGCTGATCGATTAAGATATTTTGCATCACCCGCTGGAAAGGTGTGGACTTATTGCATTTGTTACTTTCACTTATTGGAGCTGTTACCTTCATCATTCTCATGTCTGTGTAATCTATTTCTTTAGGAAGAATATACTTGGTGGATAGTTGCAAGTCAGAGAAGCCTTCTTGAAGTCATGGCTGGATTTCCTTCAGTCGGTGTTTTCTTTGCTTCTGTTGCTCCTCGCCTACAACCAAGATTCTACTCTATCTCATCATTTCCTAGGTGAGTATCTTGCTGCAATTCTTTCAAATATTAAAGTAAAGGCTGTGTTAGAGAGCTTGTTACACTATATGCAGGAAGTAGCACAATGTAGAATGGAGATAAAATGAGTTAACCACAACAGGCTAACTTTTCAACATTTGTATTTCATAATGGGCGATGCAAATGGGGATTGAGGATATCTGTTCTAAAGATTTTTATTGGATAAATATGTTCATATTTCTTGGAGTTAAGTTTTCATTTATTCGTTGAATATAGTACAACGTATTTTTGACAATGTCAGACATTCTGTTGACTGAGAACATATGCTTTTGACATTTTTTCTACAATACCGCGTCTTTGCACTACCTTGTGAAAATGAAGGATTGCTTCTTCTTCTTTCTCTCAATTTGATTTACCAAATCAGATTATAACCTTGTGGTCTACATTTACTTGCAGGATGGCGCCATCTAGAATTCATGTCATTTGTGCACTGGTTTACGACAAAATGCCAACTGGACGAGTTCACAACGGTATCTGCTCAACATGGATGAAGGTATTTACTAAATGAACGTTGAAATTTTGTAAAGCATTCATATAAATAATAAGAGAACTCACAAAGAACCACTTGACTGTTATTACCATTGTGCACTAAACCAGATGGAGATTTTCCGGCATTTAGCTTTTTTATTATAACCAGACTAGTTGATGATTTTTCCATTTATTTTGAACTTTTTTAGACTTTTATTTGTTAAAGTTAATGTAGCTGTGGTTCTTATTCTGTTTCCATGTGGTTCCTCTTTCAGAATGCTATTCCTCTAGAAGAAAGCCTTTCCTGCAGTACAGCACCTATTTTTGTTCGGCAATCAAACTTTAAACTGCCAGCTGATAACAAGGTTCCAATCATAGTGATTGGCTCTGGTACTGGGTTGGCACCATTCAGAGGTTTCCTCCAGGTTAGATTCAAACCATCAGAGAATAGCGAAAGTGTGAGGTTTTGAAATGCATAGCATTTGACACTTCTGTTATCTTTCAGGAAAGATTAGCTTTAAATAAGGAAGGAGCTGAGCTTGGTCGTGCAGTGTTATTTTTTGGATGCAGGAACCGCCAAATGGTTAGTAATTTAACTGGTTATGGATATTTCAGCACAAATTCACCCACATAAGCACAGATATTTGATACTATATTTATCCCTTACTACATCAACTCAACTCATATGTTCGTATCTGCAGGACCACATCTATCAAGATGAGTTAGACAATTTCCTCGAGGCCGGTGCACTTTCTGAGCTAGTTGATGCTTTCTCACGTGAAATACCTAACAAAGAATACGTTCAATATAAAATGACAGAGAAGGTATGCTTGCTCATTCTACCCTTTGTTATTGTGCAAATAGATTTTATGTTATGCCCGTGGTTGTTTTGGGATGTTATCTAACTATTTTCTTTCTCTAGGCTGCAGACATCTGGAACATGATTTCTCAGGGAGGATATGTATATGTATGCGGTGATGCTAAATGCATGGCTAGGGATGTCCATCGGACTCTTCACTCTATTGCACAGGATCAGGTAAAACTTCTCAATAACATACTATTTTCTGGCTTTGGTCTTTGTTCTGTGCTGTCAATGGGTTGTCTCTTACCTTACCAGCCTCCTTTTAATATTTAATTCCGTTACTCACTTGTCATTTCTGTTAAGGGGTTTCTGATTTCTGCAAATTTTCATCACCACTAAGGACCTGGACCAATTCAATGTACTTTACTGCTGTGCCACTGTAAGACTCACAACTATAAATCAGATGTTGACAGATATAAACTAATTTAGCATATATTTACCTATCGTATCTATTTAGATGCAAGCACACTCTAATATCAATTGATGGAATACAAGCATAACAGGATCAAACTTGCATGTAATATAAACAACACATAATCACATATTTAATCAAGTATAAACTCGATACTTATCTCTTGAAGCGTGACACGTACTAATACATGATCTATTTAATTCTTTATTAAAAATTGAATAAACAATTGTTCTATAATAAATATTATATTCAAACACATGGTTAATAGTATATATCCCAACAATCTCCCACTTAGACTTTTAACCATGATAATTGTTAGAACATACCATATCTAAACGCATTGTTAATGGTATATACCCAACAGTAATGACCATTTCTGGTGTCCTTAAATTGTTCAATGAGTTGAGTGAGCAGCAGTATAGCCATGTATTGACTGAACAGTGCCGGGGGGGGGGGGGGGAGGTATTCGTGCACTTCACATTTTAGTCATTTATTCTCTTGAATTTTTTCAAGAAAAAGGCAACTTATGATGTCGCCTTTTCAAAAGTAATGCCGTAGATTCTCAGCTTTAAATGTTTTCTTCTTTTGAAGCTGTTACGACATTAGAATGATGAATTTGAATATGTGATCCTTCTTTTCAGGGTAATGATGAGAAGAGTAAGGGAAAGAGTATAGAAACAAGCTTGTGGTCTTCCCTGATCCAGTCACTTGCTACTATTGACTGTAAGACTTTACATTCATCTTAGATATTTAACTGCAAACACTGAGGTCTATGATTAAGCTATTTATCTATTAGTTGAAGTAATGTGTTTTCTCGCAGTGAGTCCTTCATACAACAGAGAAACCATGGAACTCTTACCTGATGGCCTTCTCAAAGGGATTGCAATTATAGGAATAGTCCGGTGCTTAGTTAAGTATGAAGAAAGACGCAATGTGCCACCAAGCAGCCTTACTCTATGTCCACTGTGGGTGCAACCTTGGAGGTTATCCAGAAGAAAAGAACTGAAAGGCCAGAATTTCAAGATGCTGCTCTTCGTGATTCCCCACATACTGCTGACTGGTTGTGGGTGCATTCTCTATTACTGATATAGTAGTTCTTGACTCATACACAACATATTTTAGAAACCTGTCTTTGCTTCAAAAAAATAAAACAACTTATGTGCTAGCTCTGTGATCCGATGAGAAAGGTTTTGTCCTTACAGTGTTCGCTATACAGAAGGAAGCAGAAAGCTCTGCTTAATGCTCTTTTTATGTTTCTGTTAAGATCTTAATTCATAGAAAAAAGTGGTCTTGTTAAGTAGAGTATCCTGGAGAAACTGAGGCAAGAAAAGAAACAAATAAGTCTCAGATATCGACACGTTATGTTGCTGCTAACTAAACTGCAGCAGCGACATGCCTAAAAAATTAAGCTTAAGGATCTTTCCTCCCTTTTTGTCGCTTCCTGGATGAAAAATCAGATGAAGGGGACGCCCCTCACTTCTGTAATACATAACTAAACACTAAAGATAAAAGGAGAGAATACTAAAGTGAGTTAGCATTTCACTTTTTTTATGTAAATTGGAATAGTTTGTTGCATCCTTCAAGAAAAGAAAATTTCATTTCCGCTTAAAAAATCCTTAAGTGAGCCTGAATATCTCTCTGTGTACGTCTCTAATGGTGACTATCTCATTCAAAATCTGATTTTTCCCTGTGTCATGCCCACCCAATTACAGTATTATCTAGTGAATTAATGTCATATCTTTGAATATTTATCCTACTTCAGATTGTTGTGGTGACATATAGCCTAACATATTCCTGTACTAAAATGGAATAAACCGATGAAAATAACAGAAATTAAGCTTCTTTTAGGCAAGCGCATAGTCTATGAAAATAACATAAATGTCATAGGAACTATGATCATGACAATACTATTTTACATCAGCTCATCATAGAGTGATTTGCTGATATTTTTTTGCTTTAAGCAATTCTTACCCAGCTCCCATTAGATTTTGACATCATTATGTGACGAACTACTCTTGTTGACAGGTTAAACAAGGAGATCATGTCACACTATTGAGCCCTTTTGCAAATTTGTTGGTTTTGAAATGCAAGGAAACGTAAACTCGTTATAATATTACTTTCAAATGCTATTCCAAATATGCCATTATTATTTTCTCTATCAGGTTTTTTCTGTAGACACCATATATTAGTGTGTTCTATCAGTTTATATCCCATCATTTCGTCTATCATCACCGCCTTATAACGCCTCAGTGCAGGGTACACTTGAGCCTCTAGCAATGGAAATATTCTCTGGTTAAGGCAAAGCAAGATGATTGGTTGTAATAACTACGTCCACAAATTGTTGGTTTTGCAGATGATTTTAAAAGAAGGTGGAGGAGCTGGTTACTGTAATCTGGGACAGAAGGTTCTATCTGATTAGATTGGACACACCAATTAATTTTGGTTAACCAGACTCGTCGATCAGTCGCTGTCTGGTGGCTGCATGGTTCGTAGCATGCGCCTTACGTGCTAGCTGTTGAGAGAGTTTGAGTATCACATGTAAGGATGTTATTTTTTTAACTTGGAACTTTTTCTTAGCAGAGGTATCTGAATGATCACTAAGAAAGTTTAAAAGTGTCTAATTGACATTTCGTGCCACGTTTGAGTGGCTTTCTGTGTAATTGGCCTCATGTGGTTTTAATTTTAAATATGAACCAAAACACTGATGCAATCAAGTAACCTAAGTACTACTGATTAGGTTTTACTGTATACCTTTTCTCATTTATCTTAAACATTAATCATGTGTTATAAGTGTAAAATTCCAAGAACATATAACAGTAAAGCATCTATCCTGAAGTGACTTTTTAATCAGTGCCAGTCTTATTCCACCATGAAGGGAATCAGGTCGACCATAAGCTTACAAACAAAATGTAATATCTCTTGACCGAGTCTAAATTGATGGTTTTGGCCACAAGGTGCCATCCATTTCTGATAAGAAGCACATCAGAAAGACACAAACACACCAACGTTATAAATAAATGTATCCCACCATGCTTTGAGCTATAGCCAGTAGAAAGCTTAACTCAGTTTAACTAGAAACCTTATTTATTAGTTGAAATGTTGATTAAGCTCTGCCAAATATAAGCGAGAAAGTAATGAGAATTTGACTTCGTTATGTTTCTTTGATCAATATCAATGGAGACAGAAACGTAGGCACAGAAATTTGAAATTACCTTATGAAAGTTCATTCCATTTGGAATCTGAGAGTACAAATGCTCAAGCGACTCTAAATTTTTGTAGGAAGAAAACAAGAGTTAATCTTTGAGGAAGAAGTAAAACTATTCATACATATTGAACAAATGTATGTGTTGAAGGATCTGATTTTTTACGAACTCTTC
This sequence comes from Anisodus tanguticus, assembly GCA_034509755.1. Taxonomy (NCBI): domain Eukaryota; kingdom Viridiplantae; phylum Streptophyta; class Magnoliopsida; order Solanales; family Solanaceae; genus Anisodus; species Anisodus tanguticus. The sequence continues at coordinate 7,411,229 of CM067540.1, read as the reverse complement.
GCTTGCTTGAGAGATTTGGATGAAAAGTGTTTCTTACTGGTGCCTATTTGATGTCTGTTTTCAATTCCTTTGTAACAAACCACTTAAGCGCATACGCTGACTCTTCGACATCAGCTCAGAATCTGTAGAGGAGCTTCGATTCATCCCAATCATAAACCTGCAGCTAAAGCAAATTAAGGATGTTATAAAAGAATCTGACTAGAATTATCTAGGCTAGTCACCTTAATACAATTTACCAAAATTTATCTACTATCCTTTAAACACTTTTCTTTCAAAAGTACTATTTGAACATTATATATCGGGAATAACTGCAGCATTCCTTCAATTTCGCCTCGTATAACCTATATGCATTTGATTCTGGTATTTGCCAAACATACAAAGACTATCTGCTTTGAAATGTTGACAGACTTTTGTGTTTAAAGTCAGCGAGCACAAAGTACCGCAGCTTTCACAGTTCTTCTGTAAGTACAAGTGCAAACTTAAAATACAAGCCTAAGGTAGAAGGTATAGATGCATCCATGGTAGAAGCTTTAGTTACTACTCCTACCTCAGTTTTAGTTTCCTATGTTCATCATTTCTGATGCAACTCGGTGCTTTTTTACTGGAAAAGGTGGGGATCAACTACTCTATTGTACCTTTATTGACTGGTCCAATGAAACAAAGTTTTCTTTTTTTTTTTGCATCTTTTACAGATGTTTTTAGAGTTTTGACACATCTTATTGGAATTTAACATAAATTGGGTTCAAGGGGCATGTAAAGGTAAAAACATACCAGTTTTACAAATAGAATTACCTCCCCAATCTTCTAGCTTTAACCAATATTAAGTTGAACATCAGCTTTCTGAATATTAAGTAGGTTGAAAGCTTCTTGATTTATCACCTTTTTCATAATGTTCTAATAATTGTTTTTTGTCAAATTGTATATTTTCCTTGTGAAAATCTTCTAGTTAATCCCACTAAACTGACATCTTTGTGTTGATGACCAATTTCAATAGCTTTCTGACAGCAGGGTAATTCATCAGAGATCTTACTTCTTTATTGATGTTGTTTGGTCCCCACTCAACAGAGACCTTTTGATGATACAACTTCCTGTGTTTTATCTTTTTTTTTTTTTTTTTTTTTTTTTTTTTTTTTTTTGATGATCCAGTTTCTGGCTTGCGCCCGACTACTTCACCGGTATTACCCGACGTCCCGGAGGTAATAGCACCGGTCCTTCAAAGCAACTATCACCAGTGTAAATCGCGGGATGTGCTCCGTGGCCGGTTTACGGGAGCGTACAACCGAACAATGAGACAAGGTCAAATTCCCCAACAAACAGGTATCCCTCGTGCTTGCGGGGAATCGAACCCACGCTGTCCATGCCAGAGCGCCTTATAGCGCCCAGGCTTTGCCACTGGACTATGCCCCGGAGGACTAAACTGTGGTAGGGTAAACTTTTTAAAGTGACTGGTCCCACCGCATTACGGCCCCATACCCCAGAAAACCCCACCTCCGGCCTGGCCCTACGGATTAGTATACACCGCTTGGCCCTACGCGTATGGAGGGATTTTTTTGGGGGAACACAGTTTCACTCTCGCTGATCAGAGGACTTGAACACGGAACCTCAGACAGCAATACCCTAATGTATTGGCCACTGGGCCAAACACTTTGGATAAAAAAACTTTGAGGGTAAACTTTTTATACTAGCCATCCCCACCGCATCACTGCGGCTCCACACACAAGAAACCCCACCCCCATCCTGGCCCGTCGGACTGAGTACCGCTAGGCTTGCAGGCGGACAGTGGAGGGATTTTTATGAGGCTTGGCTCTAGTCTCGCTGGTCATGGGAATCGAACTCGAGACCCAAGGCAGCAATACCCTTAGTGTAATGACCACTTGGCCAAACACCTCGGATAAAACTAAGGTAGGGTAAACTTTTTAAAGTGACTGGTCCCACCGCATTACGGCCCCATACCCCAGAAAACCCCACCTCCGGCCTGGACCTACGGATTAGTATACACCGCTTGCCCCTACGCGTATGGAGGGATTTTTTTGGGGGAACACAGTTCCACTCTCGCTGGTCATGGGAATCGAACTCGAGACCCAAAATGAGATTCTTTTTTTACAAATTTGTCCAGGATTCCAAGTAACAACAACAACATATCCGGTGCAATCCCACAAAGTGAGGTCTGGGAGGGTAGAGGGTACGCAGACCTTACCCCGTCCTTGAAAGGTAGAGAGACTGTTTCGGTAGACCCTCGTCATGTCCAGGATTCCAAGTAATCCTCTCTTAGTTGGTCAGAAATTGAATTGTGTTATATCTTAGAAATCAGGAATTCATATAGTCTTGTGCATCATTCAGAATTGATATGTGTAACCTGATTAAGTTGAGTCTTCAGTGAATTACTCAGAAATAACTGAATCACACAAAGCTAGTAAGCTATGTGGCAACAGCATTTAGCTTCCCTCTCTCTCAAAATTACATTTAACGTCCCTTGAGATGATAGAATGTTGGCCTTATATTTATTTAAGTAAATGGTTGAAATGGAGGAGTCATATTCTATAGGAATATAGATACCTACTAGACTGAAAATCAAATTTTATATAGAGTTTAGCAATATTATATGAGACAGAGCATCCGACCTCTGAATATAACTTCTATCTAGACTCAATGGAAATTTCATATATAGAATAATAATTTGAAAGTTAAAAGGAAACAATCTCATGTGGGGCATTCTAACGAAACATGGTTCCTCAAACCTACTTAATCAATAATGACATTCACCAAATCTGAAGCAATGGATTGGTGGAACAATGAGGCTGCGGGACGATCGCTAGCCCTGTTGCAGAGTTTTCCCTTTATCGCGCTTACCTGAAATATGTTAGATAAAAGAGTCAGCCCTACCATCCGGGGTCGCCTAACAGCAACGTGTGAACTACTTTTTTCAAAACATAAACATTTTAGTATTGATAGGAACATCAATGTTTTTTTACTATTCTTGGAAAGTGAAGGTTAAGCAATTATCGAAAGGATTTACTCGTTGTCGGGACTAGTTTCCCTAATTTACCTTGTGGACAGTTGTGGTTGCTTCTGATCTCCCATGAGAAAACTGAGTTTGGGTTCTCTTCTTGCAATCCCTGGCATAATGGTCTGGTTCTCCACAGTTGTAACACTCTTTCGGTGAGAACCAACATTCTCCAAAATATTTCTTTTGACAAACCTGACAGACCGGTCTGTCACCCCCTGTGTTAGGGTTGGTGACCTGGACATTGGTACCTTGGTGTTTGAACCATTTGTGACCTTGGGGCCTGTGATGAGACTGGCCTACTGACTGGCTCGGTTTTGAAGAACCCCTACTGCCTTCTTGCCTCTGGTTTTGATTCTGATTAAAGGATCCCGACGATCGAAACCTCTTTTGTGAATAGTCTCTTTTTGCTTTAGCAAAACCCTCTACCCCCATTGTCATGTCGACGATCTGAAGGTAAGTTCGATCATTGGCTAATGCCAGTACCTTCTCTGCCAAGTTCGGGTTTAAACCCTCAACAAATCTTTTGACCTTCTCCCTTTCCGTAGGAATAATGTGCGCGTTGTATGCCGACAATCGCATGAACTGGGCATCATATTCTTGCACACTGCGGTCTCCTTGTTTCAACTGTTCAAACTCATGCCTGGTTGCATCTTTTCGGGTGTTAGGCATGTACTTTTCAATGAATGCGGCTCTGAACTCCCCCCACATCATCGATAGTGACATCGGGGAACGACTTCTTCTATAATTTCTCCACCACACCCCCGCGTCGTTCACTAAATGTGCGCCCACCAAATTGACGCCATGTATCTCTACACATCCCAGGGTAAACAGTGGGTCTTCTACCTCATCGAGAAACACTATCGGGTAGAACTTGGAGTCCTTCCCCATGAAGATATGTTTCCTTCTCCTCATAAAATTTGCCCATAGTCTATCTGGTACTGACTGAGCTCCTACCTTTTCGGCTAGTGGTGTAGCCACAACTGGTTCCTAGGCCGACGGGTTCTGGGTCGGGGCCATCACTGAGACACTAGGTGTAGGCTGAACCATGTGTGGGGCTACCGTTGTCATAAACTCTATGAGTCTATCTAACTTTTGTCCCACCGTTTCCTGGGCCGCTTGACTCTCATTTTCTTCAACATTTTCCACGCTATCTTGAGACACTGCTATTTCAACCAGAGGTATAAGAGCTTAATGGTGAACCTCTTCTTGAGACCTCGGTTCCTGTGCCGGAACTCTTAGGGGTTGACCTTGTGCCCTCGCTCTTCCCCGGGTAGTTCTGATCGACCTTCGCACCACCGGTACTTGTGAGTCTACCATTTTCTATTCTGTAGGTTGGCATTCAGCTCCTTGTGAACCTTGTTCCTTGCCTCCCTTTCCCTATCATCCATTCTTTCCTTCATCTTCCAGATTTTCTTCACTTGACGTAAAATTTTGGGCAAGGAGCCTTTTTTACTATCTCCACGTAGCATTTTTGCTCTTCTAAACGAGGAGTGAAAATCTCCCGGGATGGAGTTGACTATTATTTGTAGTATGACTCCAATCGGATAATTGAAAAAGGTTGGGTCAAATGAAAGTCTCTTCCGTCTAGCCCTAAGTAAATCTGTACAACGTGCGATTGTGTCATCCATATATGCACCAAAATCGTCTCCTGTGTCCACCCTATGGTGCATGAACACCTCTTGAGCTCGCATTATGTTTTTCATTTCAATGAGCACTTCCCTCTTGGTTGGAACTCGTATTGTAGCCATATCTACAAAAATAATTGTTAGTTAGTTTACCGTTGCACAATCCCCTTCCATAATCCTTTGAATGAGGTAGTACGAGAACCAATTCTATGACAAGACTCAAGATAGGCACGAGGAGAGTATGAAAGAAGCGAAATTGTTTAGGATGCTATCCCATTCACTTATTACTAAGGTGGCACGCACACCGTCGCAATAAGTAACCATTCAACACTCAACTCAAAGAAATTTCCTAGAATCTCCTAACCTGGTTGCACTCTGATACCAACTTGTCATGCCCCGACTTTTCTCAAGTCTTCCCTTAGGGCGTGATGACACCTGGGCAACTATCCCTGCCTAGGCGAACCATTAACCTCGTTTCTTCCTGAATTAAACATGTATCTAGGTGCTGAAATAATATAATCATGTATTTTTTGTGAAAAAGCGAGCCCATACTCGTGCAACCACAACTTCTATCTAGACTCAATGGAAATTTCATATATAGAATAAGAAATTTAAAAGTTAAAAGAAACAATCTCATGTGGGGAAAACTTGGTTCCTCAAACCTACTTAATCAAGAATGATATTCACCAAATCCGAAGCAATGGATTGGTGGAACAATGAAGCTGCGGGACGATCGCTTGCCCTGTTGCGGAGTTTTTCCTTTATCGCGCTTACCTGAAACATGTTAGATAAAAGAGTCAGCCCTACCAATCCGGGGTCGCCTAACAATTACCGAGATTTCTATCATCTCGGCTGTATGCCTAAACTTATACACACACACACACACACATATATATATATATATAGTCATATTTTCAGAAGATTCAAATAATATTCCTTTCTTTCAACTTTTCGCCCTTCCCACTTGTAAGGGTTATAACTCTCAAACCGTAACTCCAAATAAGTTATTTCTTACACCGAGTCGAAGGTAACACGGGGTCCTATCACTATCCCAAGTTTCCTCTTAAAATACTTAGTGTAACTAGTACAAATTCACGAAAGAGACAATCCTATGAAAACTGTCTCGCCGGACTGTTTAATAAAGGGGACACAATCTTAAAACAGTCATAACATTTTATTCATAAGTCAGATTAATCTCCGTAAAGTCTCAAACTGTCGAGAACAGAGAAGTATAGAACTTTTATTCAGCACAACTTTTCAGATTCCTTACCGATTTGTACAGTTTTTCCGTTATACGTTCTGCCTTCCAGATTTCGATTGATCCGAGGCAGAAACTTTAAACTGCGATAACTCTCAAACCGCATGTCGGTTTTATCCCCGCTTGGACTCGATCGGACCGTGAAGTAGAGATGTATAACTTTATAAAATTTCGTCCAATTCTAGTAGGGATAACTCAGCGAAAAACAGTTTGTAATTTCACGACCCGAACTAGTTACTAGATAATCTATTAACAATAACTTCACGATCATTCTTTCAACATCCGGATTATATTCTAATATGTATTGTAACTCAAAACAAGGAATTATACTAAGAATTTTGAGTGAGAGAACTCACCTTTATTGCTTCGTAACCGCGGATGAACTTTCAAACTCCAACTAACCCTTTTCGGAACTCCTTAATTGCTAAAGTCAATTTTTTTGTTCTCTGAAATTTCTGGGGTTTTTTTTTCCTCTGTGTTCTCTTCTGCTCTGCCAGAATTTTCCGTATAACGTGTTGTGTTGTGTGTGTTTGTGTAGGAGTGGGAAAGGAGTTGATAAACTTTGGTTAGGAGTGTTAAGGGATGAGGTGTTTGGAAGTGCTTAGGATTAGTGAAAAAGGGGAGGGGGGGTGAATTTGGTTGAGATTTTTAAGGGAATTAAACGTGCAGCCTTCCCTTATATTAAATTTTTTTTCTTCTAATTACTACGGGACGTTACAACCGGTCTATAGGTGATAACCAGGATGCTTGATGGTGTAGAAGGAGATGCAGTAGATGAAAATTCACATGGAAGGAAGTTGCCTAAAAAGGCATATGGTCTGTTGATATTTATGCAGAGTTAGCGAAGAACATAACACAACGAAAGTAAAAAAGATCCATCCTGCTAATACAACTAGCTGGGATTAAGGTTTAGTCATGTTGGTAAACTTACATTAACGCAATGTAAGTGTATCACTTGAAAGTATATCACGAGCTTCTAATTACGAACAATGGCACTAGGAGCTTGCTGAACCAACATCCATACTTTTGAGCATTCTAATAATTGACTATATAAATTGTAACATTCTTTTTAAACTGACTATATCATTCAGATTGCTAAAACTGAATTTTGGTTTTGCTATTTAGAAAATGTGATAGTACAAATCCTATTCTAATTCCTTGTTAGGAGAAAGCAAGAATCACATCTTTAAGAAGGAACTGGAGCAACAAATATCATACATCATGTGCAAACTAAGCAATAATGAATTCAAACTGATGCAAATATCAAAGTTTTAAAGGTAACAAAAAATATTAAAGCAAATTGAAGATATTTTAAAGAGACATCATTGGTATTGTACTTCATCCTGTCTTCATGTTAATACACCAGTGCTAGGCCTTGAATGCTATTGAAAGAAAATCTCTCATTAACTCTTTGATTATATACAGATATCCCTGTCAAAACCTTAAGCTCATAAAATAGAAGAAATATTATGAGCTAATCCTTCAAGACCTATTGTGGATTGGATTTGATCCTTTTCGAACTCTTCGTTTGCTCGAGCCATTCGGATCAAAATTTTCGCTTACTGGTGCTGATTTGATGCCATTATTCAATTCATTTTTAACTAATCCGTTAAGCATACGCCGAGTCTTCAGCATCATCTGCTCATTTTGTTGTTGTGTGCTCCATTTCAAAGAAAAATCTGACCTTGTAAGTGAAGAAACTTTCTCTGGAAGAACTACTAAGAGCCCTATGCAAATGAGAAGCACAAATGGCTTATTACTAATGAAAACCATTGTCTTCTTTTGTGAAACAGGAAAAAAAATCAGTTGTCTTTAGGTAAATAAGACACTAAGCAGTTCAAATATTTGGAGTCCTGTTTATGTGATCCATTCTTGTGTGTGTATATATATATACTGGCTGGTTTATTTTTTTAATAGGATTTTGGAGGGCCCCAGAATCTGTAGATGAGTTTTTAGATTCACCCCAATCATGAATATTGCAGGTAAAGCAAAAATTAAGGCTGTTATAAAAGAATCCAACTAGGATGAATAAAGGGTTCTTGGAACAACATCTTTGAGAAGCTAAGCATCTTTTTTTTCACTTGTTTCACTTATTATTTGTATCATTACTTGTGCAATGATCTTCTAATCAAGGACTAATGTTTGCCACCTGGACTTGCAGTCAGCTTGCCACATCATCTATCAGACAATGTTATTAACGGGCATGCGATTGTTGCTTCATGGATGAAGCTATGCGCATCATAGAAGTGTGCGCTTCAAACAATGAGTGATCCAAGCGAAAAATGGATTTCAATTTTGTGGAGTTAGATTAGTATCGACATCATTGTACATTGGATGTTTCGATTAGTTATTAATTGCAATTTGATTATTACAGTACTAATTTGTACTATATGTTTTGGTGTTTCCAAAACTTTGTGTTAGTTGTGCGCTTCACTTCTTGCTTTTCGTTTCAAATCTCATAAATGTCATCGCTTATTTTCGTTTTTTCACTTTTAAAACTACTGATCTCAGCATTCTTAAAGCCCCCAAAAATACAATTAGTTATGAGACTTAATACACACCCAAGATATTGATCTAGTAGTCAATAAAGTGAGTTGAAAATCATGAGATCTAAGTTTAAATTTTGAGGGAGGCAAAAACACTAAGTGATTTATCCCCCGCTCGGACGAATTACCCTATATTTGTGTTGGGAGAGATAGTAAGTACTTTATAGAATTAGTTGAGGTACATGCAAGCTGAACCGGACACCACGATTATCCAAAAAAATTAAACTTAATACTACTTGCTTAAAATGGCTATTGTTTGTTAATCAAAACTTACTTAGGTATTAAGGAAGAAAATCTTTTTGGTGAGAGACTGAGCAGCCAAACAATAAGACTGGTAAAAGGGTAAGTAGTCATAAAGCAAAATGTGATTAAAAAAAGATAGTATGTGGGGAATAGAACAACACTTCCTAAAAACAACCAAACACTTAACTTTATGCCATTAAGAAAATCTCACTTTAGAATTACAAGCTCTCTTCCCAATGCAAAATTAAAATACCAGTCTTGGTTTTTTGTGCCAAATCTGTTCCTTTTTGCTTTTCTTTTTAGTCTTTATATTTTTAGATTTCTCCTATTCAGATAAACCCAATTCAAGTGTCACTTTCTCTTAAAATTTGAAATTGTTTTTTTTTTCTCGTTAAACCAGGCAGACCAACTTTTTCTTTATATTGCTTTGATTTACTGTACTCCCTTCATCCTGATTTATGTGTCATTTTTTTACTTTTCGAGAATTTAATTAAACGTTTTTAAATTGAATTAGATTAACTCAATATTTTAATATTAAAATTTATATATTTGAAAATTACATGAAAAATATTATAAGTTGTGATTTTTCTAATATCAATTTTATAAAAAAATATATCTTAAAATGTTGGTCAAAATTTAATTGAGAGAGATGGAGTATAAAACATTAATAAATCACACCAAGTTGGAACATTCTAAAGTACATGTTCTGAGGCTCTATGAATTTGTGGAGAATGGATTGTGTCTTGTAATGGTTCAAGGTGTACAAATACAGCATGTTTTCACTTTCATTGGTGCTCTACTCTTACCTTTTGTCTTGTCACAGTAGATAAAGTTTTTGTAGTTTACCTCAGCAAGGTGTGATGAGATGATTGGAAATTCTTTTCCTTTTTTGGTAGTATACCTCAGCAAGGTGTGATGAGATGATTGGAAATTCTTTTCCTTTTTGGTAGTATACCTCAGCAAGGTGTTCAGATCAGTTTGTGCGGACATGATTATTTCAATGGATCGAGCATTTGCTATTTTTATGCTCATTGGAATTTGAATCCTGGATACGATTTTCAATTCATTTTATTGACTACTAAGCCACACTCTTTACCAAAATCTTATGATCAAGACCGGGGAATGAAGATCCTTTTGATCGAGAGCAATTTACTCCCTCAAAAGTCTTCTTTGTCATGGGCAGATGTATGTATATATATATATATATGTGTGTGTAAAAAATTAAAATCTAAAACATAATTAACACTATAATGAATTTAATGCTGAAAATTTTAAAAATTGAATATATTTAAATTAATTCTAAATTTACCATTATTCTTTGTAGTCTTAATCTTCGTGCGCAATAAAACTAAAGTAATATAAAATGAAATATATAGAGTAATAATAAAAGAAGGTTTATTTATGTGTTTGGAGGGACCTGTTAATTTGCTTGTACTGCACATTTCTAACTTAAAGGTTGGCATACTTATTAGATATACTCTCTTAAAGCTATCGTTGCCTTGAGAATCTTGAAGGGGCTTTCATGATTTCGTCCTATGCCATTAGGAACTTTTGCTAATTTGGAGAAGAAGATTGGATCCATATTCCAATCGAGACAGCACGTTCACTTAGTTGGCAATCAAAATTAGTGACGGGGTCAGGATTTTCACTAAGAAAATTCAGATTAACGAAGTAAACTCAATAAGAAGTCAAGAGGACTTGAACATCTATTATAGATGCAAAATTTCAATTTGACCTTATATTACTTGCAGAAATGCAGGGTAAGAATGCGTACAATAGACTCTTGTTGCTCGGCCTTTCTCCGAATCACGCACATAGCGAGAACTTAATGCATTGGGTTGTCCTTGTTTTATATACATATTGCATGTCTAGCTTCGCCCCTGACCAAGATTGCTTGATATGTTTCCTTTTCAACGTCGTCTTAGGACAGTTGGTTTATATTTTGTAGGTGAATGACATATGCACAGTGAATACATATAACTTAATAAGTTAAAATTTTGAATTCGTCTCTATTGGTACAGACAAATACGACCAAACAGAACAGAGTCCTTGTCTGCTAAGCAAGACAAGCCCATAATTTAATGTTAGAAAACAGCAAGCTTTAGATAATTAGTGGGCTCAAAGACCCAATCTTTGTTAAAGGTTATATTTGAACGACAAGAGTGGGACACTGCAAAGAGAATGTTTACCAAAATACAAGTGGTTAAAGAAGATGCTTTGCTCTACTTTAAGATCATAATTGGCTGTATAAAATTGATCCTATAACATGGATACACGAGTATTTATGTCCTTCCAACTTTTCTATATTTTCAATCCTTCAAAATTACCACTCCTTTATAACCCTCAAAACCTTTAAAAGAAATGTAAGCCACAAGATTACTGAATTTGATAGTGAAATTAGTTAAGTTTGGTAGGATTTATTTATGTTAAAAGATAAGTTTTATTTGTGTTGTGATGGAATGAAGGTGATCTTTGTTGTACTTTAATCATTCTCGTGAAGAAGCGCATCCTAATACTATTATTATAAAAGAAAAATGTAGTAATAGTTGCATTCACTTCTATTTTTGGTTTCCACCGGGTATTCGGAATTTTAAATTTGAGCCGACTAAATTATAATTCGCATCGAAAAGTCTCATATTGGGGGTAGTGCGCTCCTTAACAAAGGCGTCTCCATATCCAACAGCACTCGAACCCGAAACATCTGATTAAGAATGAAAGAGTATTTACCACTCCATCACTTACTCTTGTTATATAGGTAATGCTAGATTCACTTTTACCTCGTTCATTGAATATGATAAAAGGGAAGGATGAAAAGAGTAATGAGAATATGAGGATGATGGCAGGAAATATGATCCAAAAATCTAAATAGAAGATTGTTGTTGTCAGATATATTGACGTTGGTCATATACACTTTACTGATACCAACTTCGAATTTTAAGTACTTATGGAATCGTTTGTCATTTTATGTAATAAGAACGGCAGAAAATCATATGTAAGATTTCAAAGGTCTCCTTTCAAATTTGTTTAATTAATCATCATTATGCTAGGATCATAGCATTTGCTCTTTTTGTCTGATATTTTTCAAGGAAAAGAAAAGAGTGTAAATATGCCCTTGTACTATTTGAAATTTCAATATTTCCCTCGGGTTTTGATCATTCATACCTTGTCGTTACAACAAATTAAATCAACTTGTGCCCTTACCACCAGAGCTTCATCGTGGAACAGATGGACTTCATGTCGGGGGGAAAAGATCAACTTTTACCTCTTAAGTTTCGACTATGGTTAAAATTGCAATCAGGTTTCCAAAAATGAGACTTTTTCCTGACAACGAGTGCAATATTAGACTAAAAGTCTAACGTATGGCAAAGTTGCTCAATTTCAGGTAGTAAACAGGTAAATTTGTCCCTTAGGTTGGCTTTTTTGTGACAAAAGATATCTAACTATGCAACTTAGATGAATTGGTTAAACATGATCCACTGAAGCAGGCGCCGCTGGTGTAGCTGGTGCAGCTGATGCTATGGTAAACTGCACACCTCTCGACTGTCCAGAATGTAACACGACTGCAAATTGTGTTGCTGCCAATGCTGCAGCTTCCTGCTCCACCAAACCACGAATACGAGTTTTTCAATCAGTTATTTACTGAATAAATACGCACATCGATCTCTTTCTCGATGCATGATCAAGTGGCAATTCATAGATGCAGGATCAAGTGGCAATGCATGTAGAGCAAATATTATGACTAATAAAACTAACACCCACCTCTCTTTGCCTGCGCTTCTGCAAAATGCTGATGGCCCAGAGCATGATGTAACAGGGTAAAAGAAAGCCAACTGCACGAAGCAAGAAAAGCTGCAGATATGAATCAATTAGATCCACCGTCCAGAAAACTTTTTTATGAAAAACATAGACAGTTAGTAACCATGTAGGTATGCGTAGCCAACTTACCGAAAAGAAAGCAGTTGGATCTTCATCGTCACCATCCGTGTCTGTCATTGGTAATGCATGGCGCAAGAGTAGAAGAGCCATCAACTGTCAATGAAAATCATCATTTTTAAGACTGACAGTCATTAAATTGAGAGGGGAAGGGATATAGGAGAAAATAAACACAAGATATGGTCCTGGATCCTGGACACCCAATAACCATAAAGGAGAGACCAGTCGAGATAGACCACCAGGAACTGAGACAGCCAATCTTTCATATCTTGAAGAAAGCTTAGGCTTTAGTCATGGCGTTCAGGTATATAAAGCTTGAACAAGCTACTGCACTCTTCATTTTGATTGGTGTCTCTTCACATTTCTTTTTCAAAACCAATTAAATGTGAAAAGTTGAACTCTGGAAATAAAAAACAACTAAGCATGATGGGAAAAGAAACATTTTTTGTTCTTGCCTATCACTTGCTTGCCTAGAAATTCAGTTAGAGAAACAAAACCCTGAATTGGATTAGTGTATTCTTTTGACTGAAATTCAACCAAGGAGCATTTACCCACTGCTTGAAGGTGAACCATTATATGAAGCAATGACACAAATGCTTAGTAAAGAGGCTCACAATGTTATCTTAGGAAATAAGTAGTACAAGGGCTTACAATTAAAGCAGCGGATCGGCAGAATGCCGCACCACTTGCATTTGCAGAATTGTAATCATCGTATTCAGCTTCCAGAAGTTGGCGTTCAGCCTCTGCAATTGCCAAGACGCGAGGATCATGTAAATCCAAAGGAGTACCTGAGATTTGCCATCCTCCCCTGCACCAAAATATGAAGGCTTAAAATTAGTTTTTTTTTAAAATAAAAATAAATTAAAAGTGCATGGTTTGCACCCTTGTGTGGCCTGGTGGTCAATGGTCAATGAAGTGTGGGAGAACCATGAGGTCTCTATAGTTCAAATCCCAGCCTAGACAACAAAAAAACACTAGGTGATTTCTTCAATTTGTCCAAGCCTTGGTAGACAAAATCACTGGGTACCACCATGATAAAAAGAAAAATGTAAAAGCGCATGGTCAAGCCTCATGGCTAATTCCACACTGACTAGCTAACATCACAACCAAATAGGTCATCACATTAATCGTGGGCTGTTTGAATTGAAAAGCTTACAGATATAAGATAATTTTTCAAACAAATTAGTGTGTACAAAAACAAATGAAAGAACCACTTAAACTCACCCAATATCAATAACTGTCTCCTCAACTACAGTTCGAGGAGGAACAGTATAACCAGGCTGGTATTGCTGCATATTGCAATTGAAAATGACATTTATCAGAAAAGAAATCATCTAATGAGCTTCAAGACAAAAAGAAAGAATTTCAAATGAATCAAGCTCAGTCTCTCGACTTCTCTGAAATCCTCACGAGTCATGCTATTTATTTTAGAGATATATATTGAATGTCAAAGCACTATGGAGTAGGGCTATGCAAGAGGGTGGAACAACTACAGCTGAATGCTCCAAGGGACAAATACATATCCAAACTTTTTCGCTTTGAGCTCATCATTGTCTTGAAAAACCAAACTAAGCTTAGATACTGAAATAACCAATTATAGCAAAGGGTGTTACTATAGCTATCTCTCCTCTAATATCAACAAGTAAATCATACCAGAACTGAGAAGATTATAGGGCCAATAAATATTGATTTTAAAGTAAGGGTAGTTCGGCTTTAAACTAAAATATTCAACTTGCATAATCAACGTGAATAGAGGGGAAATGAATACAAAGGACCATGTAGCAAAAAGATCCCTTCTTTTTTATCAAAAGCCATCATTGTGGTGGGGTTTACGGCATTGACCCATACCAGTTCATTCCTTCACAAAAGGAAAAAAATTCCCTGTTTAAATATGTAACTTGCATGATCATTTTAGGTTCAGTATTCACCGAAAGCAGGTGACAAAAGATATCTAACTATGCAACTTAGATGGATTGGTTGTGTAATTTCTCAAACTACAGGGAAGGAAAAGGTGAGTGCCACGCTAGCTTTTTTTAAAATGGTGGTGTCCAAGCCATCTTGCACACAATTCGACTAATCCACCTAATACTCGCTACACCCACAAGCACAGATGGAAATAAATCACTTAGCTATTTTTTGTCTCAACTAGGATTTGAACTATGGTCGGTCTTAAATTGCAGTTTCATTGACCGCTGGGTCATATCCTAGGGTGCTGCCACAACATTTCTGAACTAGGAGAACTAGTAATTTATCCTTGTCCATTCACCCTATTGTGATCAGTGATGCATTAAAGTACTATGTGACTCGTGCAAAATCAGCAAGCCAGACATCCTGGGCCAATAATTCTCCACATTTTATCTCATATGATCTAATCTCAAGGGATTGTATATACCGTCTAAACTCGTCTCACTTACCAAACTACTGCTAAGGGTAAAGGCAATTCACTATTTTAATACACAAGACAATACGGAAACCAACTGGGAGATTGACACATACCTGATGGCATATCTCACAAGTAATATCCCCCTTCTCATTGCACCAGTGTTGAACACATGCTCGGTGTGTGTACTGCAGTAAATGTTTTCCCCCAAAATAATTAGCAGAGAGACAAATTAAAAGAAAACAAAGCAAGAGAGACGGAAAAAAAACAACTCTTAAGTTATCAGGCAAATAAAGAAAATCACATAACATGCTGTATAATAAACAGGAAACAGTGGAAAGAAGAAATGTGCAACCATCTATGCAATTATAGTGCCAATAAGTAGATAAAATCAAATTGTCAACACAAAAAACTTTGATTAGGATGAAGATGTGTATTACAGCTATATCTCATTATGTGCTGCCATGGAATCAAAGAGTTCCTGAAGTGAAATCAAAAGGTGCTTATTTTAGAACGTTGACGTGTTTGGTCAAGATTTTAGAGATAAAATAAGTGCCTTTGAGCAGTAACAGAAGCTAAAAAGAGTAAGTTTTCCCCAAAAGCACTTTTGGAGCATTGGTCAAGCACAAAGTACTGCTCAAATATTGGCAGAAGTGTTTTCAAATTGATTAGTCAACCACAAACTGTTACTCTCTAAAAGTACTTTCCCGAAAAGCATTTCTGACAAAAAATACTTTTCAAAATAAGAAGATTTCGGAAGTTTGGCCAAACAGACTATATATGTTGATAACAAGAGTAAGGTCATGTCTTGGTTCATAATGGTGGATAACCACAACTGCAGCGAAATCAAGCTTAGAAAAGGGCTCCCAACAACAGCGTTGAAAAGAAGTACATCACCACTGAGGCACCAAGAGAGCGGAAAAATAAAAAGGAACCAAAAAAACACACCACCATCATGCAGTGGCAAGGAAATTACAGCTATATCTCATTATGTACTGCCATGGAATCAAAGAGACCCTGAAGTGAAATCCAAAGGTGCTTATTTTTTTTCAAAAATGCTTATTTTAGATGTTGAGGTGTTTGGTCAAACTTTTACAGATAAAGAAAGTGTCTGCACAAAGTACTGCTCAAATATTGGCAGAAGTGTTTTCAAATTGATTAGTCAAACACAAACTGTTACTCTCTAAAAGTACTTCCCCAAAAAGCATTTCTGACTAAAAATACTTTTCAAAATAAGCAGATTTTGGAAGTTTGGCCAAACATATTATATACGTTGATAACAGGAGTAAGGTCATGTCTTGGTTCATTATGGTGGATAACCACAACTCAAGCGAAATCAAGCTTGCTTGAAAAAAAGGCTCCCAACGACAGCATTGGAAAGAAGTACATCACCATTCACCACTGAGGCACCAAGAGAGCGATAAAAAAGAAAACAGAACCAAAAAAACACACCACCATCATGCAAAGATGCTCCCTCACCCACCCCCCCACCCCCTCTTCCCACGGCACCCAATATATCACCACATCAATACCTGTTGGGATCCACTTATCGAGTATCAATAATTTAAACAGCGTCTACGAGGGTGATCAAACTGAACTCAAATGCAAGCACGAGTGCTTCCAATTTCAAGGACGAATAGCAAAAATGTAACCCCACATTTCCTTTTGTCCTGTAAACAATTTTTCATATAACCAACAAAAATCAAGGGAGAAAAAGATTTCACCTTGAGACTTCCCCTGCAAGCACATGGGCTCTCCAACTTGTCCAAAGAATCTTCCTCTTGACAAATCCTGCACTCTGCTCTACCAATTAGTGGTGCCTCCTCATCATCCTCCTCCTCCGGGAGCACCCCCTTCTCATCTACAGCTATCGACGAAGAGGGTCCCACCATTTCTGGGTTCTTTCCGTCCATAACTTCTGCTCCATTCGGCTTCACAAGCCGATCCATGTGCACCACCAAACAATCTCCCATTCTAAACCCAGATAAAATGACTCAATTCCTACACCAAATTTACCAATAATCACTTCCAAAATTCATAAATCAAAACACCCATCTCCCCATTTTGCACGAATTTCAAGATTTTATTAAATGAACAACAAAGTTAAGATCTTTCATCAATAACAATTACTCATCAGTTTAAACTAGTCGGATTCCGCTATATGAAATCTTCTATACCCATTTCCCTCTATCAATTCAAAACTAGTCGGAATCGGCGCTATGAATCTTCTATACCCATTTCCCTCTATCAATTCAAAACTAGTCGGAATCGGCGCTATGAATCTTCTATACCCATTTCCCTCTATTTGAGTTCCTTTCCTTCCAATGTTAAAAAACAAAAATAAAAATTTCAAGATTTTCTTAAATGCACATCAAAGTTAAAATCTTTCATCAACAACTACTACTTCTCAATTTAAACTAGTCGGGTTCGGCTATATGAATCTTCTATACCAATTTCCCTCTATTTGAGTCCCTTTCATTCCATTTAAAAAATAAAAATTTCAAAAATAATCAAAAAAAATTCAAGATTTTCTTAAATACACAATAAAGTTAACATCTTTCATCAACAACGACTATTACTTCTCAATTTAAACTAGTTAGATTCAGCTATATGAATCTTCTATACACTTTTCTCTATATTTGAGTTCATTTCTTTCCAATCTTAAAAATTTAAATAAATTTCAAGAATAACCTAAAAAATTCAAGATTTTCTTAAATGCACAAACAAAGTTAACATCTTTCATCAACAACATACTACTTCTCAATTCAAACACCAAATTTACCAATAATCACTTCCAAAATTCATAAATCAATACACCCATCTCCCAATTTTCCACACATTTCAAGATTTTCTTATATTCACGACAAAGTTAACATCTTTCATCAACATCTACTTCTCAATTTAAACTAATCGGGTTCGGCTATATGAATCTACTATACCCATTTCCCTCTATCTGATTTCATTTCTTTAATGTTAAAAAACAAAAGGAAAAATTTCAAGAATAACCGAAAAAATTCAAGATTTTCTTAAATGCACAACAAAGTTCAGATCTTTCATCAACAACAACTACTACTTATATCAATTTAAACTAGTCGGACCCGCAAGGGTGGCTCAGTTGGTTTGAGCATGAAACTTCCCAATGGGAGGTTTCAGATTCGAAACCCCCTGTTGTCGCAGCAGGGGGGTTGCCTTTTGGGTCGAGCTCGTCGCACAGGGCTTGCCTAATGCGGTTTAATTCTCCTTTGTGGTTTGCGAGCTATTGCACAGGAGCGAGGTTTATCCTCGTGCGCACCGAAGGGTAGCCTAGTGCTATCGCACGAAGCTTGCCTAGTGCGGTTTAATTCTCCTTTGGGGTTTGCGGACTATTGCACAAAATCGAGGTTTACCCTGTGCACACCGAAGGGTAGCGCTGCGGGTTCCTTTGTCAAAAAAAAGTAGTCGGGATCGTTATATGAATCTTCTATACCCAATTCCCTCTATCTGATTTCCTTTCTTTTCAATGTTAAAAACAAATCAAGAAATTTCAAGAATAACCCAAAAAATTTCAAGATTTTCTTAAATGCACAACAAAGTTAACATCTTTCATCAACAACATACTACTTCTCAATTCAAACACAAAATTTTACCAATAATCTCTTCCAAAATTCATAAATCAAAACACCCATCTCCCCATTTTCCACACATTTCATGATTTTCTTAA
This sequence comes from Anisodus tanguticus, assembly GCA_034509755.1. Taxonomy (NCBI): domain Eukaryota; kingdom Viridiplantae; phylum Streptophyta; class Magnoliopsida; order Solanales; family Solanaceae; genus Anisodus; species Anisodus tanguticus. Next base: position 7,392,537 of record CM067540.1, on the reverse strand, counting down.
ATTCACAACAAAGTTAACATCTTTCATCAACAACATTAAACTAGTCGGGTTCGGCTGTATGAATCTTCTACACCCATTCCCCTCTATTTGAGTCCATTTCTTTCTAATGTTAAAAAATAAAAATTTCAAGAATTACCTAAAATTTCAGGATTTTCTTAAATGCTAAGATTTCAAGAATAACCAAAGTTAACTTTTTTCATCATCAACAACAACTATTACTTATCAATTTAAACTAGTTGGGTTCAGCTATGAATCTTCTATACCCATTTCCTTCTATTTGAGTTCCTTTCTTTTCCAATTTAAAAAAAAAAACAAGAATAACCAAAAATTGTGTACAAAACCAAACCCTAAAAATAAAATTTACCCCGATCAGTGAATTTCCCAAAATTTGCATCACAAATACAAGTCAAACTACATATTAAAAAGAACAAAAAAAAAAAGAAACCGTACCTGGGGAAAATGAAGAAATTCAAGAAATGAGATAGATAATCTGTTAATAAATATTTGTCTTAGGTTTTGACCAAAAAATATAACAAAAACAAAACTAAGAGGTGTAATTTAATGGAATTTTTAGAGCCAAGAATTGGGGATTATTTTCTATGTAAAGCTTTACAGGTTTTATGATATATCTGGTGATGCATGAATACCATGTGGATGAGTATATATATACGGATGATATACGTATTTATTGTTTACAACGGGTTTGATTTGTCTGCCTTGGTTTTGGTGTTGGGCTGGTTTAAAACTTGCTTTATGTTATGCGAGAGCATGAATATTATTGAGAAATAGAGAAGACACAATAGTTATTATTTCTTTTGAGTCAATCGGAGAAAATTAATTTGATCTCAAAGTTATTAGTTCTAATATTTTTTCAAAAGTCCATAATATATGATAATATCTATAACATTTCTCATTAGATGTCTATTTTGATAGATAATATGCTTTATTCTTATTAGAAAAAAAAACTCAATGGGAAAAATTCTAGTAAAGGAAAAAGAGTACACATTTTGGTTGTCTCATTAAAAATCTTACAAGGAAAACTCAGTGGGACAAAACCTTATACGGAAAAAAGAGTATAACATGTATTAACTCCCCCTTGATGAAAACTTCAGTCCAAATGTTTGAGTCTTCGCACTCCAATCTTGTACACCATCTTCTCAAAAGTTGCAGTTGGTAGAGACTTAGTGAATAAATCAGTCATATTATCACTTGAACGAATTTGTTGCACGTTGATATCACCATTCTTTTGGAGCTCGTGTGTGAAGAACAACTTTGGTGAAATGTGTTTTTGTGCTATCTCCTTTTATAAATCCTCCCTTCAATTGAGCAATGCATGTTGTATTATCTTCATATAGGTTGTGAGTATTTCAAACCACATTTATTTACAAGCGATTCAAATTAGTCCTAACATCAATTGGATTTATTGATATTTCTTCATTTTCTTGAGTTTGCAACTCATTGATTTCTTCAAGAATATCAAGATTGATCAAATCTTGCATTTCTTTATGAGATTCTTTCTTAGTGTCATCTTGATCATTTATTTTTCTTTTTCTAGGATTCTGATCTTTAGAACCCAATGGTCTATCATGCTTCAGGCGTGCTTTAGACTCATTTGCTATGACACTAGTAGATAGTCCTACATGGACATCAATCTTAATTGGGACATTCTCTGTAGAGATATGTGATTTGGTAATTCTTTTCAAATTTATAAATGCGTCTGGCATTTGATTTGAATTTTCTGTAACTGAATAATCTTTTGGACCTCTTGCTCACAAATAGAAGCATGTGGATCAAGATGAGACAACGATGAATTATTCCACAAAATTTCCCTTTTTATTTCATTAATTTCTCCCCCTAATTTGGAAAAATTGTCTCATCAAATCGATAATATGCAATTGATCTTATTTCAGTATATTCATGTAAGGAAAGAAATTATATCATGATCATAGTTATAGCAAGATAAATAAATGCATCAATTGAACAAATATATGGTACTTCATGACCAATCTAATTTTCTCATTTCAACTTCTTTTAGCAGGTAGTCTACTGCTTTTCGAAAACTCTAAAGCTTCAATAATATTCAAGTCAGCAACGTGCATAACATTATGAAAGATTTTGAATATCACAAAGGGATAAGGGTAAACAGAGTCATTTTTGTACCCCTCATCAATAAATTTTTATTAAGGTGATTTCAGTACATCAACCTTAGTTCATTTAATCCATTTAAGGATTACAAACAAGTTTTTCAATAACTTGTATATGCTTCAGGCATTTTGAATCCTTCAAAAAAAATTATATAAATTTTTGTCATGTAAGTCATGTAGGTTGAGATAATTTTCATTTAGTATTTAATTTACATGACATCTTCTGTTGGCAGGACTGCAGGTCCAGTAAATTTTCTCTTATCAAGATGCATCTACTTTGTAATTATTTCTACATTAACATGCTTTAACAGATGTAGAATTCAGATCCTCATAATATTATACAATATTGTGCATTATATTGTATTAAATATATTGTCGACGAGATACCATTTTGTATCGGTTTGCAATTAGACATAACTTCCTGAGATCTTATCACTTCATTATTTTTCAGGTACCTGAACCTCGTATGAGGTTTTATGAAGTGTTATGTCTTAGGCTCTTCAAGAGCACATTGCCTCCTTATTGTGATCATTTTCTCCTCTCATTTTTCAAGAATTATTGCATTTGGAATCGATTTATCTACCATGCTTCACGCATGTTGTAAACACTGTCCTTCATGGACATTTAGAAGCATCTTGCAGTTGGAATATGAAATAGTTGGGTTAGCAAATGCTTCTAGCATTTGACTTGAATTATCGTTTAAACGAGGATCATACTGATGATAATTCCCAACATATTTCTTAGTTGTTTATTCTCACCCCCTTATGTTAGAAACACTAACATATATTTCCACCTTCTTTACAGAACTAATCTATGTGCATCGTGATAGATTCATTAATCATATACAGCACAACAAAAGCTAGTAGATGAATATATTTGGTTCCTGACCTTGAACCAATTATGAGGGGATAATTTATCATAATTTATTGGTCTGAAACATACAAACGTCATTGTATGCAATATATCATATCTCAGACCAACACATGAAACTTTATTCTCATAAGCAATGGTTTAGCTATCTATGAAGGACATTCAATGCTAAACCAGTTTGAATATCAACCAGCATTATCAAGATGAATTGTCTTGATTACATAACCTGAAAATTGTGCTCTCAACTCAATTATTTTGAGCAAGCAACTTCGTAAATGTCAAACTACAGGTTGACAATAAACGCACATGTGACCGTCTCATAGATGCATCTATTGAAGACATTACATTGCAGTTGAACGGGCCCTTATTCACTTTTTATATTTTTCAGAATTTAGAGATTTAGTCCCAATATTAGCTGGTGTAACCAATATATCATGAGAACAAGCAACAAAAATAAATTATTAAAGAATCTTCCATTTCTTCAATATATGTCAAATACTTAATCTGCACATCATATTTAAATCAGGATGACCAAATCACTCATGCCAACCTATAAAATTATTTATGTTAGTAAACTTTAAGTTTACCACGCCATGTGCTATTTGTTTTAGTAAACCAGAAGGTTTACTATGACATGAATTGTTTTATTTTTGTACCAATAAACTTTTGATTTACCGTGACATGTGATTTCATCATACTTATAATTGTGTAGTACAATTTGGAGAATAAAAAGTGTAACCTTTCACATAAATATTTCTTACCCACTATGATTTTGAAGATATTTAATAGCTTCAATATGATATAATAGCTTCAATATGATAGTCATTTACTTTAATAAACTTCATGCTTAGTACAACTTGTGCTCGATCATAACAACTTCGTATATTACAATTTAGAACGAATGACATAATAGTATATAAGCTCTTCAGAAGCCTTTAATTTATTCTCCATAATCTCATATTGTTTGGACCTTATTGGTGTCATGATCTTCTAGATATATAGTTAGCTCTTCTGGAGTCCTTAATTAATTTTGTACTATCAAATTAATGATCAACAGACATAAGATCACACCATATGATTCCTACAAATGAAACTAGCAAAGGGAAGTGAAAGAAGTTGGTGAAAGTGCAATTTATGAGTTTCAGTGCAAACTAAAAAGATGCCTTTTTCTTTAAACAAATATAGATATGTCAATCTCAAATAATTACACATAAATCCCATAGCCAGTTCCAAATACAGCATAAACAATTCATACCTTGAATTTAGCATTAGAGATTTACCAATTAAAATTTTCTCCTAAAACGATTTCATCAAGTTGTGATCTTACCTTTAACCTTGGATATAACTTTAAATTTCATGAACAATCAATAGCTTTAAGCTTTCAAGTTAGTGGTCCAAACAATTCATAGTAGCATATTTCATAACTAATATTTAGATCAACTTTGCTTCAATAAACTAATCTGTTAATAAGAAGAATGCAATGGTGTATTTACCAACAAAGTCCAAAAACCAACAGTTGGCTATTTTCTTATTAGAAGCTTACTGTGCCGCATCTCGACTGATTCCAAAATAAGGTCATCGACCAGTAATGCGACTTGTAGAAGACTCCCTCCCTATACCTAGCAGAGTTGGCACTAATAAGGAGAGCAGAAAACAGCTACCGGCCATTAAAAGATCCACGACTTTAAGATCCAAAGACTTGCAGCCGATTCATCTATTCTATTAGTTCTCTCTGACAGAACATTCTCTTTAAGCCCTAATACTGATCCTATTGCCTTTACTCCTACTGCCCTACCACCAAGACCGGTAAGACCAACAGCAGCGGATTCAATAGGACAACTGGAAAAGAGTTAAATTAAGATAATCCTGATTTCAATGGAAACGGAAGATCTAGTGTCTAATTAAATAATTCAAATTTAATCCAAAACCAACTAGAAATATATATCTACCTACTTGAAAATAAATTAATCCAGTTGGTAAATTGTGTTTTCTTATACTATATGACACATCGTTGCCAAGTAGTTGCTAAATAACTGGAATGAAAACAAGTTGAACCATAATATATCTATCATAAACTGATGAAAGCACCCACCAAAGACATTCATACCACAAAATAATATTTATATCTATTGTTATTTTATCTCTTCATGAGGTATGTTGTGGTATTTCTTCATTCACTTCGAGGAATGAAACTTGGTCATTTAGATGCACTTTATACACAACTTCAATAGCTTATTATTTTTCTCAAGCACAAGAGAATATTTCTTAGACAATTTTCAATGTCTTTACTACTTCAGCAATAAATTTTTAAAGTTTTACTACTTTCAAAAAGTTCTACTTCCGGAGTAGAGTTCAAAGTTTTATTACTTAAGGAGTATAGTTCAAAATTTGCTACTTCGAGAGCAGATTTTTGAGTTTGCTACTTCTGGAGCAGATTTATAAGTTTACTACTCCGGAAGTAAAACATAGAATATTTAGAATATTTTTTCTCAACTATTATACCTCTTCTGGAGGTGAATCGTGATAACTTCACAACCAAACACACGTCCGTATTTATAAATTTTACAATATTTTGTCTCATTCGCTTCAGGGATTGGATTTATATTTGTAACATTTATCAAAAGTTCTTATTCTTCAAAAAACATAATCATTCCTTAAACATATCAATATATGATAGCTTAAAACATTTTAAAAGATATTGCTATTTCTGGAGAAAATTGAGGCATACATATCTTGTAGATAATTTTTCCCTAACATATCCTCCACGATAATCATAATAAGCAAAATATTATCACTTTTAATGATTAACGAAGACATAATATTATCACTTCTGGTGATTGTACACATTTTCTTATGAACTCTGCTAATATCATAATATTTCTTAATGTCTCATCATGTATTGCTCTTCAGGAGCAATTAATGTTTTTGAAATTTTGCTAGCGTAAAACGATTAAGACATACTAATAAATCAAAATTCATAAATTGTTAAGCAATCATATATAAATATATATGCAATGATTCCACCCTATCAGGTTGCTAACAAATCGCATATGCATATGCAGTCGTTTGTTAAACCGGCAGCAGCAGCATAACAAACAAAAAGTTGTGATATCTTATGCAATATTACAATCTTTACTAGTTACTCCCACAAGAAAATTAACTAAATACAAAAAGAAAGATACTACCTCACATCTTTTGCATTCTCCGTAACTTTGTAACACTTTAATCTTTTCCAAAATAAGTGTTCAAGGAATAGTCTCGTGCTGATAACGTGTTATGAAATAATAATAAAGTTAGAACAAGAATATTATTGAAAAAGATAGAAGAGAGGAGAGTTCTTACTTCTCTTAAGGGATGAAATATAATGAGGGGATCTCTATTTATAAGAGAAAATTGACTTGGTCCCAAAGTTATTACTTATTAGCCTTATATATGACAATATCAATAACACTTTAAATGAAGTTAGTGGGTGATGGATGAGTTTTAACCCCCTTTTAATAATGCTTTCTTTCAACGGTTTAGAATTTAATTGAGGCAAAAGGCAAAGTTGTCAAATTATGGTCTGTCATAGAGTACTCCCTCCGTTTCAAAATAAGTGTCACATTAGCAAAAAAAAATTATCCCAAAATAAATCATCTTAAGAACTCAAAGACAAAAATTGGCAAATATTTTCAACTATACCCTTTGCATTAAAGAAGTAGTCCTATTTAATATTGCTCAATTCTAAAAAACATAGGGATAGTTTAGTAAACTTTTCATTGTATTTATTAATTTCTTAATGGTCATGATGTTTTCTAAGATGACACTTACTTTGAGACTGAGTGAGTACTAAAGTTCTCATTCTTTTTGTTGCCTGGTGACTCCAGTGTCTGATACTAGCTTTGGAGTCATCGGCAGAATCGAGATTTTCACTAAGGGTTCAAAATATGAAAAAGTGAACACACAAAGAAATTAAGGGGGTTCAATATATACTATAGAGCTAAAATTAACCCCCTAGACTCTATCTGGCTCTACCCCTGTTTGAATTCCGATTAATTCATATTCGCGTGAAGAAGTCCTGTTTTTTGCGGTAAAACTCTCCCTATCAAAGGTAACTTCACATCCAGAGTTCGAATTCAAGATCTCTAGTAAAAAATGAAGAATCACTTGTCATTCTATCACAGAAGTAGCGGATATAGTAGTTTGGCTACAAATTCATACGAACCCAGAACCCATAATTCGATAGAGTATTGTTATATATATATGTGTGTGTGTAAAATTCTAATAGAAAATCAAGAAATATTATATTTGAGCCCATAATTTAAAAATACAATAAGTTTAGCTAAGAATCTTATAAGCTGGACTCATCAAATTTTTAACTAGTGTTACTATGAATATGAACATATCTTTAACTTTGGGAGCAAGTATTTTCAGTACACAACTTTTAGCTTTAGGGCGTTTACTTCATAACTGTCAACTTGTTTTTATAGAAAACACAGTTTCACAACAGTTTACAGCTTCAAAACTTAATAAAACCTAAATTTCTAAAAAGGCAGCCCGGTGCATTAAGCTCCCGCTATGTACGGAATTCGGAGAAGGACCGGACCACAAGGGTCTGTTGTACGAAGCCTTACCTTGCATTTCTGCCAGAGTCTGTTTCCACGGCTTGAAACCATGACCTCCTAGTCACATGGCATCAACTTTACCAGTTACTCCAATGCTCCCTTCAAAACCTAGATTTCTATATGAATTTATTCCTCAAGCTTTGCAAAAATGCATATTTTCGACTACCATCTAAATAACGAATAGCAAGGCCAATGTGAGTATTCAATTTGAGAGTCCAACTTTTACTACAAATCTTTAATTTAACATGACAAATAGAACTCTGTTTTTAACACAAAGCTCAACGGACATTGGCTCCATTGCCCACACAAAGCTTGTCAATTTGAACAGATTTGAATTATTTACCACCCAAGAGAAATCTTTCGTTCTACAACCACCCTCCAGGGGATACAGGCAATTCAAGAGAACCAGCTCTTCTACATTCTAGTATATCTGCTTCCTCATACCGACTAACATTCTCACCTCAAGCTTTTCTGGTAAAACTTTTCATAACAATAAATAGAGATGCCTTCTCGAATTGGGTCTCAACCACATTTCAACAGTCCCATAAGATTGACCTCATTTCGCCGAAGTATAGCATCACTTGCTCGGGGTACCAAGCAACAAAGTGTGCAGAGATTCTTGGCAGAGGCAGCTGATCCACTTTGGTCCTTTCACCTTATCCACAGATGCAGGAAAATGGCTTCTGCTCCTATAAAACAATCTATGAACATCTACCACCAACACGTGTGACTATGTACTTTCCTTTCTCTAGATCATACACAGTCTTCAATTGTGGCTTTCTCCACTTTGACACATACCATGCTGTAATCATCACCAAAATGAAAAAGGCAAAGAAGAGAAGCAAAATAAAAGAGTCCTCACTGAACATGCTTGCAAACCGCCCGGAATGCTCTTTGTCCAACTCACCCGTGCTCTGCAAGATGAATGCTCCCAATGCCCAATCAAGTGGAATATTTTCAACTTGATTAGCATATCCAATCCTGCTCAAACACATACTTGAATTAAGTTGGATAGTCAAATATTTTAACTATTATCATCTACGTTTTTTTCAGTAGATTTTAACTATTCCCTTTAACTAGAAGAAAGAAGAGGCAAGCCTCAGGAATAAGATACTTAATCATGACTCCCGTTTTAAAACTTGGAAAACTATAATATGTGAAAAGCAGACAGCAGTATGTTTCCTCTTTCTTATTAAGTCAAGCAGATAGCAGCAAGTATTAAAAAGGAAATCAAACTTAGTACCTATCATCATCCAAAGCAATTCCAAGACTATCATGAAGTAATGCCAATATATATGCTGAAGAGAAGCAATAACGATGCAAATGCTCCTCTTGAAGGGAGTGGTACTTGCTTTTCAACCTTGACCAGTCCTCTTCGCAAAATCTTTTCCCAGCAGCCATAAGATCAGAAAGAAAAGCTTTTGGGGGCAAACCAAAAAACTGTTCAGAAAGGTTTGGGAGGAAAAATAAACAAAAAACAGTTTTTAGCACAACAAAAGCAAGATGTCAACCATAAATAACACAACAGAATAATGTCGACTTCTATCAACAGATAGATATAGTCAAAAGACGAATGTGCACCTTGGAAGTGTAGAAAAAATTTTCTGTAGCCAAAAAGTTCCCCTGGAGCTTTGGCATAAATGTAGACCCGATGTAGCAGCTTTTATAAGGGCAACTCTCTGCATTATGCAAGAAGAAGAGCTTCTTCATTCAGTGGTTTCAAATGAAAGGAAAATGCCTGACTGAAATTAAGTACAAAATTAACATTGCATATTTTTTATTACAGGTAAAAGGAAAAACAAACCTTTTCCTTTCTGCAACAGTGATAGTGAGGCAGACCTGCACTCTGAGAAGTTACCGCTGGGATACAGAGCAGATAGGTGCTTACTCTTATCAGCGAAACTACTGGGGGAGAGCTTCAATGACCTTATGTTGTGTATATATCCTCTAGGAGAACAAGGATCTGTCAGCTTGACACTTTGAGCAACTGCATTGATGGAAACAGAAACAAATTTGTGACTATAAATTTTATTTGGAGAACCATGAGAATTAATGCCTTATTTGAACCAAAAAACATGAGAACTGATGCATCAGCCCACGTTGGAAGCAGGATAGTAACTAAAGCCATGCTACAAAATGTCACTTGGAAAACTGATGCATCAATCTAAAGCCGTGCTACAACAGTAGCGTTCCTAAAAAATGTCACTTGAATAACATAAGAAATCACTTTAGAATGAAAAAAAATCAAATAGAGAAGGCATATATCATTTGCTTTAGTTTTCTCAATTCCTTTGTTTTCTTTTGTTCCTTTTATTTATATGCTTTTGGGTGTGGGGATGCTGTGGGAGTAGTCTTTTAAATCAATGAGGAAACAACACATTTAATTTCGGAGTTTAGAGAAGTAAAAAGCTCGAGCATAGAGCACTTTCACCAAATTGTTTGCAATAATGGACAAACATAATGCACCAACCCCCAACTCAAACACAAATAAAGATTAAAAGGTTCAAAGAGAAATCAAAAGAACTGGTATCAAAACCTCTCACTCTTAAATCAAATATCTACGTACTCATCTCTTGAGAGTTAGAAAGATGTCTAAGATGTAACAAGAGAATCAAAATAATATCACACCATGAAATAGTTGAAGTTCATGTACTAATGGAAAGGAGATTATAACATTACCTTGATCTTGGCCCCTTGCAACAAGGGACTCCAAGAGTAAGTCAAGTGCTACATTCTGCAAAACATCAAGAGCAATGAAATCTTAACATATATCTATAGATGTTTCATAGATATTAAAAAGGACATGAGGGAAAACGAATACCAGGTCAGAAAACTCAAAAATTCTCTTGCAATACAACTTCAAAATGTTGCTTTAAATGCATATCCTAATTAAGACCTCAAGACGATGAGAAGATCAAATTTAGTGTTATTAAAGATTCTTATTATCTAGTGCTGACTACTTCTGTGAAACATTGGTTCTCTACTTTTTTTTGTTTTTTAATTACCGAGAAATCCTTGAGGGTCAGTTAGCGCACGATTCGAAACTCGGTGGATAATGGGCCTGCCCCTCTACCCTAGATCAAATCCCTAGTGGGCATTGAAGTGCAATAATAAAGTCCAGTAGGCGGAAGTGTTCCTAATAACATTGAATTATCACCTCCCAATTTCACAACATTTAGCTCACTGTGCAGACTACAGTCGCTTATTTGATCATGTACTCACCAATGACACTTAGGTTTAATAAAATGATAAAGGAAATATTGCAGTGTTCATGATAAACAACTAACTAAAGGAAATAAAAGTTACCTGACCAAATTGAAGCAAGCTATGACTGTAGATCTTGTAGGTAAAGTTTCTGAATTTAATCATACGAGAATATTCTTGGGGCATAGGCTCGTTAGAAACAAAAGTCACCTGAATAGATTATACAGCAAAGATTATAGTAACATTCATGATCTGGTACCATCATGGAGTTGCTTCATGCAAACTGATAAAAATAATTTCAAATGCAGAGTAAACATAAGACCGGCTCGATCCATTTCAGATCACATGAGCGCCTGGAATAGACAAGCCGAAAAAACCCCAAGATAGTAATAAATTGAATTTTCAAAATGATGAGATCAACCTGGGCAGATGCACCACCAAGTTCAATTATCCCAGTTGTTTGCGAAGGATCACTACCAAGAGTCCCAAGGGCATAATTAGCAATAACCCAGGCATATAAACCCTCATCAGATCCTACAATTAATAAAAATATGATGATTAATTTTGCTAACATGAAGCAACGATTGAACTCCATAATGAAGTGTTTGAATAGCATCCAACAGAGAGGTTCACAGGTATACAGAAACTAATGTGCCAATATAACATACGCCATAGAAAAAGTAAATATGACAAGACTGGGAGATTCAAACATTTTACTCTAACCTAAACAGAAATGTTTCCCACCTCCAAGGATTCAGAAAGATAAGAACTATAAACATTTGAGCATATTGAAACTCACTTTTCAAATTCTCCAGAGTAATCCAGGAATGAGAAAGTAATGAAGCCTAAGGAGGCAATTGCCAAGATCACAGATATCAATAAAGAAAAAGTGTAGTGGATGGCAACACGATCAACACAAAATCAGATGCAGAAAAACAACAAACAGATTTTTTTCCATTTTTTTTTTCGAGAAATGGCAAGTGTATTATAAATGTAGCACCAAGAAGATGCTGTCAAAAGTTTTTACAAAGCGCCAGAAGCATATCCCTTCTATCTTAAAAGGATTCTATGAGATCTATCACTGCTTCAGCATCACTTACATAGCTCTGTGTGGAAGTATTATCACACACAAACTTTTTTAACTCAAAGTACTATTACCATTTTGCTTCAGTGTCTAAATGATTGGAGCTAGTCTTTAGTTCAGAACAAACAGACTTATATGACTAGATCCAGCAATCAACGAAGTAGTTTAAATTCTAATTATGACGGGTCGGCTATATGAATCCTCTGCATACATTCCGCTCTAATTCAGCACACTCCATAAAGTAGTTAAACCTTTTTTATTTGTATTTGCATAACATAGGCATGAGATAAGTCTAAATGGAGTACCATGATCAGTGAGCATTCATACAGCCGACCCCAACTTGTTCGGGATTAAAGCACAGTAGTTGTTGTAGTAGTTGAACTTTTTTACCCTGGCCTTCAATCTACCACAAGTGTCCTCTTTTAACTGTGCTATGTTTTACAAACTCATATAGGCAGAGTATATAACTATACCACAAAGATAAAAATAATGTGTCAAACCTCATATCAGAACACCAATTAAAATTGTCAACTGTAACTTAAAAAAACAAACTTTCAAATCGACTTAATCATAAAAATAGAACAATGATGCACAAATTACACAGACACATCCAAATCGCACCAAAAACAGACCAATAATTCCCAAATCAGACCAACTAGAAACTTCCAAACTCAAAGGTAGAGCAAACTAACAAAGACGAAAGAGTACTCAAGAATAGAGGTGAAGAAGAATGAAAACCCTCTATTTTCTTAGGATAATTGTGGGAGGGAAGTGCTGGAAAAAAGAAACAACCAGAAGGACCTGAAAAGAAACTAAAGATAACCTTTTTATGAACTCAAAATAGTAAAAAGAAAACAAAAAGACAGTAGTTTAAATTCTAGATTTGATGAGGTCAGCTGTATGAATCATCTATATCAATTCAGATCTAATTCACCACTCTAATAACTTATAATCATGAAACCTTTTTTTAACTTAGATGTTGAATATTTTTTACCCTGCCCTTCAGCCTACTACTACCACAAGCTTCCTCTTTTATCCTTGCTATGCTTTATAAGGTCATATGGTCAGAGTTACATAACTACACCACAAAGATAAAAATAGTGGGGCAACCCTCATACCAGAAAACCTATTAAAATTGTCAACTGTAACTTAAAAAAAACTGTCCAACTTGTTTGGGATTAAAGCCGACCCCAACTTGTTTGGGATTAAAGCATAGTAGTTGTTGTAGTAGTTAAACTTTTTTACCCCGGCCTTCAACCTACCACAAGTTTCCTCTTTTAACTTGGCTATGCTTTACAAACTCATATAGGCAGAGTTTACATAACTACAGCACAAAGATAAAAATAATGTGTCAAACCTCATACGCGAACACCTATTATAATTGTTATCTGTAACTTAAAAAAACAAACTTTTCAAATTGACTTGATCATAAAACTGCAAAATACATTACATTGCATAAACAACTCAACATGAGACAACCAACAGAACAATGCAATACAAACACATTCCACGTACCTGAAATAACAGAAGCCCAATCATCCTTAAACTTAAACCCCGAATCCCTCAACAACCTTCTACAAACTTCTAGAATCTTCTCTTGTACACCTAAATCCAACAACCTCATTCCTGCAGTAGCCATTAACCTAATCTCAGTTTCACTCCAATATTCCTTAGGTACATTTCCCTTCGCAAACTCCACTAATTTGATCACCGATTCACTAGCTATCTCAGGCTCCTCAACATAAGCCGATAACCCCGGATTCACCCTCATTGAAACCAAACCCTTATCCCCAAAATCAAACACAGGTACCCCATTCCTAACCTCGTAAGCAAACACGTGTATCCTCGTACCTGTACTACCCCCATCAATAACAATCCCATATTTCTTAACCATAGAAAACCTAACATTACTCGAAAACACGAAAACATAACATAAAAAAGCGATAATCAACACTATTGAAGTGTAACATAAGATATTCGATTTAGAATTGTTTCCATTAGGGCTCCGATGTGAAGATCTGTTAGGACGGTACTGGAATTTCGCTGATTCCATTGTATGACTCTGGTTCTTATTAGGATTTATTTTGCGGGCATTGGATCGGCGCATCAAAAATTGGGAATATGTAAACCATATGATTAACGATAGTGATGATCAAATAAATAGCAATCTGCATATAATTTTAGGGATTTTTTGGGATCGGAGATTGAGAGGGCTTATCCGATTTGCGCCCTCTCTTCTCCGGTGAGCGGTTTTTTTGTTTCTTGGATTTGTGGACCGGTGCCGGTTCAATCTTTTTTCTTTTTTAGAGAGGCGAGGTTGTGGAGAAGGAAAGTCCTTTATTCTCTAGGGTGTGAAAGTAAATTTACTTCTCCAAAATCTTTATACAGTATTTTACTATTTCACCATAAATAAATACTAAATAATATTTCATTTATCTCAATTTATGTATATAATTTAATTAGATACAGAAATTAAAAAAGAATGGAAGATTTTTTAAATTTATGATCTAAAATAAAATATAAATATTTGCGTCATCGTAATTTTATTAAAAATAAATGGATAAATTTTAAATTAAATTATTTCTATATTTAAAAATATATTATTATTTTTTAAATAAAGTAAAAAGAAAATTCTATCATATAAACACAAACGAGATCTTTGACTTGAAACACTAATATATCTCTGCATATATATACCATTTTTACCTTACTTTCTTATTTTAGTTTTATTTAATAATTTTATCAATCTACTAACTACTAAGTGGGAAAGTCAAATATACCCCTTTACTTTTTCTTATTAACTCAACTTATCCTCCATGTGATTAATTATGCCCATGTCATCTTTATACTTAACACTTAGTAGACGTTCGGCCATGTATTTTCAAATTATTATTTGATAATTTGATTTCAAATCACGTTTATTTATGCAATTTACATTTAACTTCAACTTCATGTCATGATTTGAAATTTTAAATCATTCAAAAATGTGTGATTTGGGATTCTAAATCATGATTTCAATTTTTTTTAAATATAAAACTTGACCCATAAATTTATATTTTGTAAAAAACAAATGCAAAAATTAGTAGATATATATCAATTGATCGACTTTATGTTGTATTGGATATAATTTTCTAATACATAATTTATATTGTATATATATACAGAGGTATGACTAGAATTATAATGCATTTAAAATGGCAATTGGATACAACGGTTTAAAGATATGATTCCAATAAACAAAATAAAAAGACTTTGTCAACAAAGGAGTGATGAAATATTCATAGAATATGAATATGATGATACGATTACTAATTGAAAGTGAGCTATGGATCAAATAAAAATAAGATGAACAGAATTCATTCGACTACAAGTACAGTTTCTGAATGTCGGCAATAATGTCGTCCGACACCAGTGACAACACTTAGTAAAACGATAACTTTAAAGAGTAAATGCAGTGAAATTTAAAGAACACAAAGAATTAAATTTTTATAAGTTATATATATTATATAACTTATGATGGTCAATGACCAAATGCATTGTATATATATTATATACAAATTTCTTTCTTTACAGATTTACAAGATAAAACGAAAATGAATTAAAAGTTGAACTCGCAGATGACTTCTGCCTGAGAAATCTAACTAAGTAGACATAGACAACCTCTCATTACAATCGCTCCATACAAAACTAATCTAGAATCTAAAATGTTGGACAAAATATTGTCGACACACTCAAGCAACACTTGTGATCCGGATTTCTGAGATGAAATCACGAAAGCTATCTTGGTATTTTTACATTTTGATTCTAGATATCAATACACTGTTGTGACCTCTCTATTTATTGTAAAGAGTCTTCCTTGAAAAGCTCAATGATTGGTTGTGGAAGTTAAGGGAAAGGTGGGCAGTCTTGTGGTAGATGATTAAGGAGTGAAAATCTCAACAACTTTGACTTGTTCCTTACTCGACTTCTTCTCCAAGCTTTGAATCTTTCTCCCACGTTTTACACAGCTCCAATTCACCATGCCTAAGTCATTTTTATCTCACAGTAAAATATTACTGCTTACCCTTGAAGTAAGGTAAAACTGTTCTAAAAAATGTTGGTCTGAATGTTGTGACATTTGTGCATTCAAATCGGTACTTCAGAAGATATGTTGGGTCAAATGTCACAACACCAAACCCAACATTAACAATCTCCCCCTTTTTGACTTTCTTCACAAAACTCATTACAAACCTAAATTGACTTAGGATATTGAGACAAATGTTTATCCGACATTTGTGATCAATAATATCAATGTTATGCTCCCCCTTAACCTGCGATTGCTTTCAAGTAATCATGTGTGTACTGATTCATAGGAATAGAAAAGAAGAAAGATACTAGCGCATATATACATATCATCCACTTATATAGATTTATATACAGACCATAAAAAGAAATATTCCACTGTCCACATGAATCAATATTCATCATGTCGAACAGTTAACTGCTCAGATTGAGCAACATTCACGACCCTTATACAGTATCAACCAGTAGCAACAACTCCCCCTAACTCATCATACAGCAGCAGCAGCTTTTAGCAGCTTTCTACTCCTGCATAATTATTTCTCTGCACAGAACATTAGATTCTAGCCTTCTTCCCTAGCTCTCCCTGCATCAGCACTTCCTCTGCTTCGCTCGGCATCAGCAGCAACCATTTCCCCCGCCCCCTTTTTGTGAAGAAATCAGCAGCATGTAATGGTCTCTTGCTTGAATCAGAGCATTCCTCACATCATTAACCTCAAAGATTTGTTGGTTGATTTTTTCAATTTGATTCATAAGTTATTCGGTAGACAGTGGAGACTGTCTAGGACCAGTGTTACCAGAAATGTTGGTGACATTCCTGTCAACATCAAAACTATTTTCTTCCATTTTCCAGGATAAATCTATGAATCTGTCTCTACTATTCAAAACTGATTTGTTTACTGTGTGCAGTTCAAAAGTATTCCCTAATGTGTGCTCTATATTAGGATTAAGACCTTGGGTAGTTAAAACTTTGTTTATCAAAGAGGGATAGGGGAGGATTGAGGTTGATTCTTTTTGTGTCAAGTTGACAACTTGATGGAAGATCATTTTGTCCAGATCAACTCTCAAACCTTTTCCAATTTTATATAGCAAGATGGCTTGTTCTGTAGTTACAATTGACTCATTCATTAAAAGAAACCAATTGTGTATAGCAGTTTTGTGAAGGGTGGCAAACATGGCTGTTAATTTAGAAGTTGGACATCTAGAGATCCACTTATGCATTATACCTCATGTGAGGTACTCAATTACTTCATCTATATTGTCCACTGCATGGTCATCTTTTCTAACATTTTCCTCAGTATTTAATCACATACATTGGTTTATAACAACAGGTGTGAAAAAATATACTCTATTATAGAGATATACCTTCCCAAATTTCTTCGAGGAGGTATCCTCTATAGCTGAACTCAAATTAGTATAAAATAACTTGACTATTTTATCAACATATGGTCCTTTCTCAGTAACAGATCCTAAGAGTTGTCTTTCTTTTAAGAACTCTACAAACCATATTCTGAACATGAGGCAATGTCTAATACTTTTTCATACCTAATAACTTTATTTGTGTACGAGTCCCAATTATCATAATTAGTTTTAGAATAGAATTTGTCTGAGTAGATAGATACCTCAAGGTCTGAATCAGATTCAATTTTGCTGGAGGATGTTGTTATTTGTGTCTCTTCTGATGTTGGCTGAAATGTTGCCTGAGATGTTGTGGCATCAATGGCAACATTCGGTGCAACACTCGGTTTGGCATACTGGGAATTCCATTTGGAAAGAATTTCTTCAGTGGAGTTTCATCAGGAACTTCCTCATTTTCTTAAGACACATTTTTCGGTACAGAAGCAGTTGGTTCTTCTTCACTCTCTTCAGTTGAGAGCATAAAGTATGTGTCGTCACCGTCACTGCTCGAGTAAGCAGATATATATGTATCAAATTTGGACCTTTTATTGCTCGGCTCTTCACGAACAGTTCTCTCAAACATTATACTCGATCGACGAGTAAGGAACATGGAGGATCTTGGTCTTTTACCCAATGCTGAAATATCAGATGTTTCATCAACATCTATTGGATTGTTGTCATCACCTAGGTAGCTAATGTCTAAAGGTTCATCTAACCCTTTAAATACTATAGCTTTGGACAAGTCCTCTATGGATGGTGAAGAAGATAACCGGCAGTGTTGCTGCAGTTCAGTTTGCTTAGACGATCCAGTGTTCATAAGAGGGCTTGTACTCATTGGGGTGTTGGTCGGAGTGTTGGCTGACATTGGAGAAGTTTCCATCGGTGAATATTGTGGAGAAAGTTGTGGAAATTTAGGGTTTAAGATTGAGAATGGTGTTTGATTTGGTGAGTCCATTGGGTAAGAGTTACATACCCGATGTGATTTCCCCCCCCCCCCCCTTTTATGGGAAAATTCAAAAAATGATAAAATGATAGCAAATGAGAAGAATATATATACATGGCTAACATTTCTTAGCAACAAAAATCCCTTAGTTTTAAGAGTTTCAGATTTATCTAACAACTTACACCTAAAAATTTGGGATAAAAAAATGATCATCACGGTAGAAATTTAATTTAATCTTATCATTTTAAAGTTTGAAATTCCTATTAAAACAAGGCATAAAAATAGGGAGGAAAACTGATTTTTCTGAAATCAGTTAAGAACAACATCCCAACAAATATCACAATCTAAAAATATCAACAACAATGTTGGCAAATTTTGGACGACACAAGTATTTTGATCCTTCAAGAATTTTTTATTTTGGCAACAAATCAAGATACGTTTTATACGTATTTTTATGAGTTTGACCACTTAACCAATGTAACATTTTTCCATTGTGTTCTTGATCTAATCATATAACACATACAAAAGAATTTTTCATGTCAAAAATAAGAATACTTATTTAGTATTCTCAAAATCCTTTTGAAGCATTTGATACTCCTATAGAATAGGAACGATATCTTTTCAAGGGCTTTGCCCATTTTGCACAGTTGCCAAATATTTGTATAGGCTTTGCCTATTTTGATACTCTTTTTTTATGATATATATGTATTTATATATCATCATAGAAAACAGTATCACGTTGAAATCACATTCTTATTGAAGGATCATGCTCGTGTGATCAAAAGTTATGCACTATACAACAACAATAATCAGTTAATGATATAACATAGGTAAATGTCACCCGAAAGGTTAGACAACGTTTCAGCCGACATTCACCAAAAATGCATTTTTTAGAGATTACAAAGACCAAGAGATTTCTTCAAACTAAAAAATCGCACATGGTCCAAAGCTTTTGTAAAAATAGCAACTAGTTGATGAAGAGTGTCAACATGTTCAATTTTAACTAGCTGTTTTTCAATTAAATCTCTTAAAAAGTGATGTCTAATATCAATATGTTTTGTATGTGAGTGTTGAACCGGATTTTGGGAAATATTTATAGCACTCAAATTATCACAATACAAAATTAAAATGTTGCTAGTAAATCCATAGTCATCTAACATGTGTCTTAGCCATATTAATTGAGAGCAACAACTTCCAGATGCTACATATTCAGATTCAACAGTTGAAAGTGAGACATAGTTTTGTTTACGACTATACCATGAAACAAGATTATTGCTAAGATAAAAAACATCCTCCACTTGTACTTTTTCTATCATCCACATCTTCAGCCCAATTCGAGTCACTGAATCCTATTAAGTTAGGATTAGTGTCTTTAGAATACCAAATTCCCAACTCACATGTGCCAGCATTATATTGAATAATACGTTTCACGACATTTAAGTGGATATTTTGGGACATGCTTGAAAACGTGCACAAACACAAACACTAAACATAATATCTGGGTGACTAGCAGTAAGATAAAGAAGGCTACCTATCATAGATCGATATAATGTTGGGTCGACATTTTCACCAACATTATCCTTACATACCTTAAACCAAATATCTTAACTAGATTATTGGCATATTTACTCTGTGAGATGAAAATTTCATCATCACTTTATTTTATCTGCAAGCCTAGGAAAAAAGTTAGTTCCCCAATCATGCTCATTTCAAATGTTGATGACATAGATTCAACAAATGACTTTAGATAAGACTGTGAGGTCGAACCAAAGACTATGTCATCTACGTAGATTTGAGCAATAATAATATCTACACTGTGACGTTTAATGAATAAAATATAATCAGCTTCACCATGGTCAAAACCAAATTCAAGAAGAAAGTTATTTAAATGATCATATCATGCTCGAGGAGCTTGCTTCAACTCATACAAAGCCCTTTTGAACTTGTCTACATAGTGTGGATGGTAGGAATCTTCAAATCCTTTTGGTTGTTCAACATAGACTTCCTTATCAAGATAACCATTTAAGAACGCACCTTTTACATCCATTTGGTGTAGAGTAATTTTCAGACAACAAGCAATAGTAAGTAAATGTCTAATTGACTAAATTCTAGCCACAAGTGCGAATGTTTCGTCATAATCGATTCCTTCAACCTGAGTATATCCTTGTGTAACTAGACGAGCTTTGTTTCTGACAATTGTTCCCGATTCGTCTGATTTATTTTTGAAAATCCATTTAGTTCCAATTACATTTGTATTGTTTGGACATGGAACTAAGTCCCATACTTCATTTCGAGAGAATTTTCAAGCTCTTCTTGCATTGCTTAAATCAAAAAATTATTTTTGAGTGCTTCTAAAACATTTTTTGGTTCTAATGTAGATATAAAACAAGAAAAACTAACTTCTTGGTATATGGTAGTCATACACACATACCTTACCATATCTCTGTGGTTGAGTGGTTCTTTCCCTCTTGTTTTAATTCCTTCAAAAACTCCCCCTATCACTTGGCCTGTTGGATGATTCTTCCTAATCCTTGATGAGGGGTCCCTTCGAACTTGATCTAACAATTCAACACTTGACTCCTCATCTGGCCTCTGTGGTCTCTATTTCAGGTTTAGATGTTGCTTCGGGTGTGACAACATTTGGGGCAACATCTGATTTTCACCAGTCTGCGCATTTTCCACTTTCAGACAATCTTCACAGACAGTTTTACCTTTATGGCTAAGTTTGGGTAAGCCTTTAACCGCTTCATATGAAACCAATTTCTTTAAATTACGGTAGTTGACATGCCCCAACTTTTGATGCTATAGTGTTATGTCATCGACCTTAGCATTATTGCATGTTCTTGTCTTACAACAAGATAGCAATTGCCACTTGTTCTAGTACTTGTCATGACACATATATTGGCTTCATTCGTAACCACACAAGCACTCTTATTGACTTTTACCTCAAAATGGTCATCACACAGTTGGCTGATACTAAGCAAATTAGTCATTAAGCCCTCAACGTGTAATACATTTCTTAAGGCTTGAACACCAGGGACATTCAAGATCTCTTTTCCAATTATCTTACTTTTACTGCCACCTCCAAAAGTCACGTTTCCTCCATTGAATGACTCATAATTCTTCAAAAAACCTTTAGTACATGTCATGTGGCGAAAACATCCACTATCAAAGTACCAAGAACCTGAAATGTTAGTTCTTAATGCAGTTATACATACATTACAAGTTAAATCCATTTTAGGAACTCAA
The DNA here is from genome assembly GCA_034509755.1 of Anisodus tanguticus. NCBI lineage: Eukaryota > Viridiplantae > Streptophyta > Magnoliopsida > Solanales > Solanaceae > Anisodus > Anisodus tanguticus. The sequence continues at coordinate 7,370,982 of CM067540.1, read as the reverse complement.
ACTCTCTTAAAACATTTTTTACCTTTTGACTCAGAAATGTTGCTTCGATTGTTATCCGAAATGTTGGACAACATTTTAGGCAACATTTTGCTCTCAGAATGTTGAAGATTGTAATAGTATGGTTTTAAGTGTTCAGGGGAGTTACAATAACTGCACACAAACTTCAGATTTATTCTTTGACGTATATGAGAAACTCTTATGCATCCCCTTTTCTTTTACAAAATATATTTTCTTATTATTATCAAAGAATTTAGAGCATCCAGTTTTAAGAGTGTTTTTGTACCCCAAATCATGCATGTGAAGGTTTACTAAAGTTAAGAATTTCATTCAATTTTGAAGTCCACGTGTTGAGCTTATGAAAGGTAGCTACGACTAAATCCAGTTTTCCACTGGTCTTACCAAATTCAATATCCTTTTTGGTAAGTGCACCCTCTAGTCGGGTTATTGTGCCTTTTAAATCTACATTCTCACAAGTTAAAGATTTTACCTTGGTGTCAAGTTGCTTGGATTCTATGATTAAGGCTTTACAAAGATTTTGTAATTCGTTAATCATATCATCTTTTGAATCAACTTGATCCACACAATCAGTCTCACTAATAGAAATAAAACCACTATAGCAATTAACATCAGAATAGTTAAAGAATTCGTACCTCTTGGATGTCACTGGGATGTAGATGTCGTTGTTGATGTTGAGGCAAATGTTGTGATATTTGAGACAACATTTTCAATGACATCTTCATAGTTCGATAAAGTCTGTTCGAAAACAGTAGCCAGCATTGCTTGTGATTCGACTTCTTGATCCCCTTCCTCTTCTCCTTCATCGTCACTAAGAGAAACCCATAGACTCTTACCAAATTTTCTAAGCGTATTTGCACATTCATTAGCATAATGACCCCAACCCGAGCATGCATGACATTGCACGGACTCAAGGTGTTTGGGATCAAATTTGGTACGATCCGAGTTGGTTTTTCTCAGTTGGTTTCCTTTTTGTACATTTGAAGGAAATCTAGTGGACTTTTGATTGGAGGCTTGGTTTTGGTGCTCTTTAGATTTAGATCGATTTCCCTCATTGTTGAACTTCCTCACCATCGAATTCTATTTTCGAGTGAGTAAGGCAACATTTGCACATTCACCAATTTCTTCAAGATTCTCATCATCTTCTTCGATTTGACTCTCCGAGGATTGAACTGGAAGTGCCACATTCTTTCTTTTATACATTTCCTTTTGATTCTCAATGTTCATCTCATAAGTTTTGTGTATGCTCATCAATGTATGAAGGTCCATTGTGGCAAGATTGTGAGTTTCTTCAATAGAACAAATCTTTAAATTGAACTTTTCAGGAAAAGAACAGAGAGCCTTTTCAACAAATTGAGTGTTGGTTAATGGTTCACCAAGCACTTGACATTCATTTGAGATGTCAATCAACTTTTCAAAATAAGATTTAATATTATTTGTTTCTTCCATCCTTAAACATTCATATTTACTCATGAGCATGTGTAGCTTTGTTCGACGAACATTTGAGCTCCCTTCACAATGAATTTGTAAAGTATCACATGCGTCCTTGGCCGTGGGGCAGTTTTGAATGAGTTTGAACATGTAAAGATCAACTCATTCAAAAATTACATTTAAGGCTTTTCGTTAAAGCTTGCATTATTAGTTTCTTCCACAGTCCATTCGGATTTAGGCTTAACAAGAATGTCACCTTCCTCATCCGGTGGCAACATTGGAACAACATACCCATTGGTTATAGATCTCCATGCCCTAACATCAATTGATTTTATATAAGAACGTAGGCGAATCTTCCAATAGGCATAGTTTGAACCATCTAAAATGGGAAGCCTACTAATAGTTGGATTTGCCGGATCTGTAGCTTGAAATAACAAGACCAAACACTTATTGTGTTAAGTGTTGGATATGATACCACTTGAAAGGGAGCTACAGATCAAATAAAAACGAGATGAACAGAATTCAATCGCTATAAGTACAGTTTCTGAATGTCGGCAATAATGTCGTCCGACACCAGTGACAACACTTAGTAAAACGGTAACTTTAAAGCGTAAATGCAGCGAAATTTAAAGAACACAAAGAATTAAATTTTCATAAGTTATATATATATTATATAACTTATGATGGTCAATGACCAAATGTATTGTATATATATATTATATACAAATTCCTTTCTTTACAAATTTATAAGATAAAACGGAAATGAATTAAAAGTTGAAGTCGCAGATGACTTATGCCTGAAAAATCTAACTAAGTAGACATAGACAACCTCTCATTACAATCGTTCTATACAAAACTAATCTAGAATCTAAACAACAATTGTAATGTTGGACAGAATGTGGTCAACACACTCAAGCAACACTTGTGATCCAGATTTCTGAGATGTAATCCCGAGAGCTCTCTTGGTATTTTTACATTTTTATTCTAAATATCAATACACTGTTGTGGCCTCTTTATTTATAGTAGAGAGTCTTCGTTGAAAAGCTCATCGATTGGTTGTGGAAGTTGAGGGAAAGGTGGGCAGTCTTGTGGTAGATGATCAAGGAGTGAAAATCTCAACAACTTTGACTTGTTCCTTACTCGACTTCTTCTCCAAGCTTTGACTATTTCTCCCACGTTTTACACAGCTCCATTTCACCACGCCTAAGTCGTTTTTACCTGACAGTAAAATATTACTGCTTACCGTGAAGTAAGACAAAAATGTTCTAAAAATGTTGGTCTGAATGTTGTGACATTTGTCCCAACATTTTTATGCATTCAAATCAGTATTTCAGAAGATATGTTGGGTCAAATGTCACAATACCAAACCCAACATTAACACTAATGATGTTGACCAATAACCGGCTCAAAGTAACAATGTATTCTTCTTCTTGATCATCATTAGAAAATGCATGTCCGACGTGAAGAGTAGTTACACTACTATTCATGTTCAGTTTTTCTTTTTATTAAATAAAAATTTGATCAATTGATGTTGTATTTTTTAAAAAGATCTTCTAGCCTCGTATTAATTTTGTTATGAACTATGAATTGCTCATTTGGTAAAATTGTATAAGAATTATAAAAGTTTTGATGGTTTTCACAACTTGTGGAGTTTTTATGTAAATCGGAAAAAAAATACAATTTAAGAAACTCAAATTACATATCCAAATAAAACTTCGACTTCAAATCGACTTCAAATCATATAATTTCAAATCATTGATTTTAAGTCATGATTTCAAATCATGTCCAAACTGCTCGGTATACTCCTCTTCGAACAGAGAATGAACAATATGTATTTTTTACTTTTTGTTTATTTGTAATTTTCTAGTATTGAAACACAAGTGTAATAACAAGGAATTGTAGAAATAAATTCTTAGCCTATAACCGATTTAATTGTACCTCTACTTTGATTCTGATAATTTGTTTTGGGGGAAATGGGATTCGAGTGTTATTTCATATGGATTTATTTTAATCCGGTGGGTCCGTGCAATTTAAAAGAGGAGAGTGGGTTATTTTAGTGAAATCGGGTATATTGGATCAATTTGGAGGATTTTATTCAAACAGGGTACAAGTGTTATGTTTGAAGACGGCAAGGGCATAATTAGCTGAAATGTGTAACGGAAGATAAAGTTAGCTAATAAAAGAAAATAGAAGGTTATTTGACCTTTTTCTCTATTATTAATATAGGAAGAATTGTGATACCACTATTTGCCTTATTTAATATACTGTATCGTTTAATTAATTAAGTAAAGAACGCTAATTTTTTTTTAAAAAATCTTTAGTAGTATAAAAGAAAAATTGCATCTTCCATAAGAATATTTCCCCACCTTCCATATATAAGAGTATCATTTAAAAAACCGTTCTAATGGAAGGTGGAGTACAATGATTCCCTTAAACAAATGTGATATCCAAACTTCCAACAACTATAGGGGTATCAAGATGCTGAGTCACTCTATGAAAGTTTGGGAAAGAGTCGTGGAGACGAGGGTGAGGAGAGGCGTGTCTATCTCCGAGAACCAGTTTGGATTCATGCCGGGGTGTTTGACTACCGAAGTCATTCATCTTATTAGGAGGTTGGTGGAGCGGTATAGAGAGAAGAAGAAAGACTTACATATGGTTTTCATCCACATCGAGAAGACATGCGACAAAGTCCATAGAGATGTTCTATGGAGATGTTTGGAGGTTAGAGGCGTACATGTGGCGTACACTAGGGCGATCAAGGATATGTATGATGGAGCCAAGACTAGAGTACGGACAGTAGGAGGAGAGTCGGAGCACTTCCCAATGATGATGGGGATGTACCAGGGATCAGCTCTTAGCTCATTCATATTTGTCTTGGTGATGAACGGACTGACGTGACAAATCCAAGGAGAGGTACCATGGTGTATGTTATTCGCAAACGACATAGTCCTGATTGATGAGACTCATAGCGGAGTGAACGCCAAGATGGAGGTTTGAAGACAGACTCTGGAGTCCAAAGGGTTCAGATTGAGTAGGACCGAGATAAAATATTTGGAGTGCAAGTTCAGCAATGGAAGCGACCTTGAGACAAGCTTAGAGGTAAGGCTTGGTACTCAGGTCATTTCAAATAAATTAAGCTTCAAGTACCTAGGGTCTATTATCCAAGGGAATTGAGAGAATGATGACGATGTCACACATCGTATTGGGGTAGGGTGTATGAAATAGAGGCTCGCATCTAGAGTCTTGTGCGACAAAAAGGTGCCACCAAAACTTAAAGGTAAGTTCTATAGGGTGGTGGTTAGACCGACTATGTTGTATGAGGCGAAGTGTTGGCCAGTCAAGACTTCGCACATACAAAAGATGAAAGTTGCGGAGATGAGGATGCTGAGATGAATTTGTGGGCATACAAGGAGAGATAGGATTAGAAATGATGATATCCGGGAGAAAGTGGGAGTGGCCTCGGTGGATGATAAGATGCGGGAAGCGAGGTTGAGATCGTTCGGGCATGTGCAGAGGAGAGACACAGATGCCCTAGTGCGGAGGTGTGAGAGGTTGGATATGGACGGGTTCATGAGGGGTAGAGGCAGGCCGAAGAAGTATTAAGAAGAGGTGATTAGGCGGGATATGACGCATGTGCAACATACTAAGGACATGACCTTAGATAGGGGGTTGTGGAGGACACAAATTAGGGTAGAAGAGTAGTAGGTACTCGAGTGTAGTCCTACTTATGCTTACAAATTGATAGTTGTAGTGTTATTATTGTAGGCCCGAATAGCATATCACACTTATAGGCACATTATTGCTTTATAATCTACTGTAGTTTGATTTCTACTGCTATGTGTTCTTTAATGTATTTTGTTTAGCTTATTTAGCTGTGTTAGTTACTTCTCCCTTTTGTTGAATGCACTTTATACTACTTTAATTCCTTATTTGAGTCTGACCGTTTCTCTTGCTTTACTCTTTATTCTTTACTCTTGCTTTACTCTTGCTTTATTTTGATTGACTTGCTTGTGATGATGCTTTGTCTTGAGCCGAGGGTCTCCCGGAAACAGCCGCTCTACCTACCAAGGTGGAGGTAAAGTCTGTGTACACCCTACCCTTTCCAGACCTCACGGTGTGGAATCTCACTGGGTATGTTGTTGTTGTTCGTCCTATTTGACAAATAAATACCTTAATTATACTGTCAATCAAAATCGACGGAACTTAATTGAATTATTAACAAAAAATAGATCGAACTAAATAAATGCACACTCCTATTTGATCGTTGTGGCCAATAATACCTTAATACTAATTTATTTTTGGTAAATAAAAGACTTCATTCCATAGTATAATGTTAACTTACAGAAGTATCCAGAGCATTACTCCGGGTGTGCTCAAAGTTTGCACTTAAATTTACAAAATTATACGATGTTTAGAAATGTCATTCAAAGATACATGGTCTGTGTTAGGAATTTTTCTAGAGTACGTAGTTCCTTTCATGTGTTGTCCATAAAGTTGCAGCAGCATACACAGAAGGAACTATCAAATAAATCACATAATGTATTTTCCAAATAAATCATATAATGTACTACACAGACAAATTTAAAAGTTTCATTGGTTCAGGAAATTACTTAACAGTTACCAACAAGGTAATTATGTCACCATCTAGCAAACTAATTAATTAAATTCATCAACAGAGATATTTTTAACTCAAACCTTCTAAACATGGATGTTTTCAATGTTATGTTTGTGGGACCCAAAAAAAGATATGAATTAGTGGATTATAGGGCTGTAAGGATCAGGTTCTTTGATCGACTGCAGGGGTTGTAGGGGGCGTGTCGTGACGAATTTTAGAAAAGTGATCCGTTTTCTACTAGCTTTGAGGTCATGACACCAGTGGGGGCCTCAGTTTGGGCCTCTCGAGTAATTAAAAACATCCCGTTAGAAGTGAATGACATAGAAACAATAGCAGACTTAGTATTACTTGATATGGTAGACTTTGACATTATTTTGGGTATGGATTGGCTGTTAGCATGTTATGCCATGTTCGATTCTGGGCAAAAAGTTGTAAAATTATCTTTTTCCGGAGAACCAGAAACTTTTATAAAGGGTAGGATTGGAACACCCTCGAGTCGGCTTATTTCCTACCTTAGGGCTCAAAAGCTGTTAAGAAGTCACGAGGTGGAATACTCTTACCTGGCTAGTATAATGGATACCCAAAAAGAGTACCCAAAGGTACATACCGTCCCTATTGTTCGTAATTTTCTGGAGGTTTTCCCTGAAGAGCTTCCAGGCCTTCCTCCGGACAGGAAAGTGGAGTTCGCTATAGAATTAATTCCGAGTACAAGACCCATTTCCATTCCTCCATATCGAATGGCCCCAACTGAATTGAGAGAGTTAAAAGAACAGTTGAAAGATCTCCTGGATAAGGGCTCTATAAGGCCTAGTATTTCCTCCTGGGGTGCACCTGTCCTTTTTGTGGAGAGGAAAGATGGTTCGCTCCGAATGTGCATCGATTATCGACAACTCAATAAGGTCACGATCAAGAACCGGTACCCATTACCAAGAATCAATGATTTGTTGACCAACTTCAGGGAGTCAATTATTTTTCAAAGATTGACCTTCGTTCGGGATATCACCAGCTGAAAATAAATCCTGATGATATATCCAAAACAACATTTAGAACCTGATATGGCCATTATGAGTTCTTAGTCATGTCTTTCGGGTTAACCAATGCCCCAATAGCTTTTATGGATCTCATGAACAGAATATTCAAACCATTCTAAGATTTGTTCGTGATTGTATTTATCGATGATATTCTAATTTATAGCAAGAGTGTTGAAAAACATGAAGAGCATCTAAGGGTAGTACTTCAAATCTTAAGACAGGAGAAACTTTATGCTAAATTTTCAAAGTGTGAATTTGGTTGAAAAATGTGGCTTTCTTGGACCATGTTGTGTCAAGGGATGGAGTTATGGTAGACCCCCAAAAGATTGAAGCAGTGAAGATCTGGCCAAGGCCTACCACTCCGACAGAAATCAGGAGTTTCTTGGATTTGGCTGGGTATTATAGAAGATTTGTATAAGGTTTCTCTAGTCTCGCTGCTCCCTTGACTTGATTGACTCAGAAATCGGTTAAGTACCAGTGGTCAGAGGTGTGCGAGGCAAGTTTTTAGAAACTGAAGGAGTTATTGACTACTGCACCTGTCCTAACCTTACCATCGGGACAAGAAAGATTCACAGTCTATTGTGATGTCTCTAAGGTTGGGTTAGGATGTATCTTAATGCAGTTTGGAAAGGTTATCGCATATGCATCTCGACAAATGAAGATACATGAGAAGAATTATCCAACTCATGACTTGTAATTGGCCACGGTAGTGTTCGCCTTACGATTATGGAGACGCTATTTGTATGGGATGCATGTAAATATATTTATAGATCACAAGAGTTTACAGTATATAACCACGCAAAAGGATTTGAATCTCCGACAAAGAAGATGGTTAGAGTTGCTTAAGGATTATGACCTTAGCATTCTTTACCATCCTGAAAAAGCTAACGTGGTGGCTGACACACTCAGTAGGAGATCCATGGGCAGCTTGGCCCACTTGGCAATACAAAAGAGAGGTATTGTCCGTGAGGTACAAAAATTGGGAAACCTCGGGGTTAGTTTGACTGAGATCGGCGAAGGCAGGGTGGTGGTGCATGATACCTCGCAGTCTGCCTTAGCTTCAGAAATAAAATAAAGTCAATTCGAGGATATGGAATTTGTTGGGTTTCGGGAGAAGATTCAACGAGGAAAACCTTCACAGTTTACATTAGGGAACAATGACAGTACCCTTCGGTATAAGGGTAGGTTATGTGTTTCTAAGGTGAGGGAACTAAGAAAGAAGATCTTGAATGAGGGTCACAACACCAGGTATTCCATTCATCCAGGATCAAGGAAAATGTATCATGATCTCAAGGCAAATTACTGGTGGGACGGAATGAAAAGAGATGTTGCAGAGTTTGTCGGAAGATGTCTTACGTGTTAACAAGTAAAAGTCGAACATCAAAAACCCGACGGATTACTTCAGGACATTGGTATCCCCATGTGCAAACGGGAGGTAATTCATATCGATTTTGTGTCTGGCCTACCAAAAACTCGAGAAGGTTATGATTTTATCTAGGTAATTGTAGATCGTCTTACAAAGTCAGCCCATTCCTACTGGTCAAGACTACGTATCGGGCCACAGTATGCGCAGATTTATTTGAAAGAAATTGTGAGGTTACACGGGATTCCATTACAAATTATTTTGGATAGGGGTTCCCAGTTCACCTCACACTTTTGGCAAAGTTTTCAGCAAGGCCTCGGGACAAAGGTTAAGTTGAGCACGGCTTTCCATCCACAAACAGATGGACAAGATGAACAGACAATTCAAACATTGGAGGACATGTTGCGGTCTTGTGTGTTGGACTTTCAGGGTAACTGGTTGGACCATCTATATCTAATGGAGTTCACTTACAACAACAGTTTCCATGCTAGTATACAGATGGCTCCATTTGAAGCATTGTATAGGCAAAAATGTAGATCTCCACTTGGGTGGTTCGAGGTGGGCGAGGCGCAACTGTTTGGACCCAAAGTCATTCAAGAAATGAACGACAAAGTGCAGATAATTCGGGAGTGGATCAAAGCAGCTCATAGCCGCCATAAGTCTTATGCGGATCATCACAAAAAAGATCTCAAATTTCAAGAAGGGGAGAAAGTGTTTTTAAAAGTCTCTCCAATGAAGAGGGTGATGCGATTTGGCAAGAAAGGGAAGTTGAGCCCAAGGTTTATTGTACCATATGAGATCTTACGAAGAGTGGGGAATGTGGCTTACGAACTAGCACTTCCACAAGAATTAGAAGCAGTGCATCCGGTATGTGTCAATGTTACAAAAATACTTGCACGATCCAAGTCACGTCATCCGACCCCAAGAGATAGTCCTGAACGAAGAGCTCCAATACGAAGGAATTTTGGTAGAGATATTGGATAGACAGGTTAAGAGCCTTAGGAATAAAGAGATTGCTTCCGTGAAGGTACTATGGAGAAATCACTCCACAAAAGAAGCAACCTGAGAAATCGAAGATACGATGAAAGGCAATTATCCATTCCTCTTTGAGTAAGGTAATGAAATGGGTTAAGTTGTGTTTTATGTGTGTGAAATTTGTGTATCTATGTGTATGTGTTACGACCTTATCCACATTCGAGGACGAATGTTGTTTAAGTAGGGGAGGATGTAACGTCCCATAGGAATATATATATTTAATAGGCTTCACATCTAATTCCCTTAAAAATCTCAACCAAATCCCCCCCTTTTTTTTACACCAATCCTAATCACTTCCAAACCTCTCATCCCTTAAGACTCCTAACCAAAGTCTATCAACTTCTTTTCCCACTCCTTCACAAACACACACAACACAACATGTTTATATGCACGCGTTATATGCATATTTTTTGGAGAGAAGAGAACGCAGAAAATAAAAGGAGGAGAAAACCAGAAATTTCAAAGAAACCAATATTAACTTTAGCAATTAAGGGGTTCCGAAAAGGTTTGGTTGGAGTTTGAAAGTTTATTCGCAGTTACGAAGCAATAAAGGTGAGTTATTTAACTCAAAAATTCTTAGTATAATCCCTTATTTTGAGTTACAATACATGTTAGAATATAATCCGGATGTTGAAAGAATGATTGTGAACTTATTGCTAATAGATTATCTAGTAACTAGTTCGGGTCATAAAATTTCAAAATATTTTTTGCTGAGTTATCCCTGTTAGAATTGGACGAACTTTTATGGACTTATGCATCTCTCTTTTTCGGTCTTATTGAGTCCAAGCGAGGCTAAAACTGACATGCGGTTTGAGAGTTATCACAGTTTAAAGTTTCTTCCTCTGATCAATCGAAATCCGGAAGGCAGAACGTATAACGGAAAAATTGTACAAATGGGTAAAGAATCCGAAACTCTGTGATGAATACAAGTTCTAGATTTATTTTTTTTCGATAGTTTGAGACTTTACAGGGATAAATCCGACTTACGGATAAAAAGTTATGATTGTTTTAAGATTGTGTCCCTTTTTATAAAAAGTCCGGCGAGACAGTTTTCATAGGGTTGTTTATTTCGTGAATTTGTACTAGTTTCACTAAGTATTTTCAGAGGAAACTTGGGATAGTGATATATCCCCGCGTTACCTTCGACTTGGAGTGAGAAATACCTTATTTAGAGTTACGGTTTGAGAGTTATAACCCTTACAAGTGGGGAGGGAGAAAAGTTGAAAGAAGGGAATATTATTTGAATCTTCTGAATATATACATATATATATATACATATATATATATACATATATATATATACATATATATATATACATATATATATATATATATGGGTGTGTGTATAAGTTTAGCTATACAGTCGAGATGATAAAAATCTTGATAGTGTAAATAGTTTTGCTATCACCTACGGGGCTATAGCATTACACATTTCTTGCCTTCAAGGCTATTCAAATACACTTGCCTTCGGGTCTATTCAAATACACTTGCCTTTGGGTCTATTCAAATACACTTGCATTCGGGGCTATACACATACACTTGCATTCAGGGCTATTCAAACACACTTGCCTTTGGGGTTATAATTGAAATGCATTGGATCGGGTTGCACGCACCGCAACAAATATATAATATGTTATATGGGATGAAGCAGGTGTACTGGTTAACTAAGTATTCCCTAGGATGATTTGGGAGGAGATTTGGTGTGTGAACATTTATTGGCTTGTACACTGAAAGTCTGAAAGTGCTAAAATCTATTTTCATGACATGCTTATTATGTTCATAATATGATTGTACTTATAATATTGTGAGGTTACTTTGAATTGTAGGGGAGGTTCTCACTCAGCCCCGAATGGTAGGGCTGACTCTTTTATCTAACATATTTTAGGAAAGCGTGATAAAGGGAAAGCTCTGCAACAGGGCTAGCGATCGTCCCACAGCCTCACAGTTCCACCAATCCATTGCTTCGGATTTGGTGATGGTCTTTCTTGATTAAGTAGTTGAAGAATTAGGTTTTGTTATCTCGGGAAATGCCCCACATGAGACTGTTTTCTTTTAAGATTCGGATGTTTTTATCCTGTATTTTAACTTTCATCGAGTCTAGAAAATTGGTGGATGCACGAGTATGGACTCGTGTTTTCATTAAAGAAGTACATGTTTCTAAAATTTTCGCACCTGGATATATATTTAATTTAGGAAGAAAAGAAGTTAATTGTTTGCTTGGGAAGGGATAGTTGCCTAGGTGCCATCACGCCCTAAGGGAAGACTTGAGAAAAGTCGGGGTGTGACAACGAGACTCTATCTTCAGGGAGTTGGTCAAAGACTTAGCGTGCAACTATACTATGAGTATTACAGGAAGTGTCTCAGAAAGAAATGAAGTATGTGATTTTAGCTCATGATAAGGCAGACAAGAGAATCATGGTGAGAGATGTTCATCATTTAGAAAACCTAGGAGTTCAACTTTTGGATCCCGAAGATGGTAAAGTTATTGTACATAACAGAGTAAAATCCTCTTTAGTAGTTGAGTAAAAGAGGAAAACAGTGTCATGATCCCTATCTATTGTAGCTAAAGGAATGGATTCACATGCATAACTACATGGCTCCCAAACAAAGGGGAGGTGATGGTACTCTAAGGTACGAAGGAAAATTATGTGTCCCAGATGTAGATAGACGCAAAGAGAGGATTATAGTATAAGTGCACAATTTCAGATATTCTACCAACCCAAGCTCCGTGAAAATGTATCACGACCTTGAGAAGATTTACAGGTGGAATGACATGAATAATAATGTAGTTGATTTCGTGGCTAAGTGTCCAAATTGATAGGAAACAAAAATTGATTCAGCAGAAGAGTACGCCAAGTTGTATATTCAGCAAAAATTTCCAAATTCCATGTGATTCCAATGTCCATTAGATCAGATCGAGGTGCCCAGTTCAAAGAAAATATTTTTTGAAGTCTTTTCAAAAGGGATTATGGTCAAGCAGAGCGCACTATCTAGAAACTCGAAGATATGTTGAGCGCATCTGTCGTAGACTTTAAAGCTAATTGAGATGATCATTTGCCTCTCATTTAGTTGTTTCTAATTACATATATCATGCTAGTATCAAGATGATGTCGTTTGAAGCCTTGTATGGGTAAAGGAGTAGATCATCTATTGGTTGGTATAAAGTTGGCAAAATAGAATTTCTAGGTTCAGAATTGGTCCATCGGGCTATGAAAAAAGTTAAATTAATTCATGAGCGTTTGAAAACACCTAATAGTCGCAAGAATTCCTATTCGGATGTGCGACACATAAACTCAGAGTTTCATGTTAATGATTGGGAGTTTCTCAAAAGTTTTGTCTATGAAATGTGTCATGTGATTCGAGAAAGAAGGGAAGATCAGCCCCAAATATATTAGACCATACAAGATCCTATGAAGGATCGGTCAAGTGGCTTACGAGCTAGCATTACCACCAGAGTTGGCCACCGTACACTTAGTGCCATGTTATAACATTCATGTTTCCAGTATTCAGAGCTCATGTAACGACATTTATATTTCCAATATTCATATCTCATGTTATAACATTCATGTTTCCAATACTCAGATGTTCATATCAGCTGAGTACTCAGATATTCATGTCAGCTCAATATACAGATATTCATGTCAGCTCAGTACTCAGATATTCATATCAGTTCAGTACTCAGATATTCACATCGATTCAGTTTTCTGATATTCATGTCTGTTCAGTACTCAACTATTCGTACCAGTTTAATATTCATGTATCTGTTTTAGTTAAGTATTCATGTATCCATGACAGTCTAATATTCATGTATATATTTCATGTTATGGGTATTATGATGCCCTGTGAGGCTTGTGTTGTGCTCTGGCTCGCTGGTAGGTGTTTGAGAAATGTTGGGATAGTCCTATCTACAAAGGAAACTCTGTCGAAATTTCTGTAGAATTGTCCCACTTCTAGCCACAACCATAATAATGATGAATGATCCCAATGGAGAGATAATGTAACACCCCATAACTTCAAGATAAGGTTTGACCCGTAAGATGGGGATATAATGGAATCAAGATAGGGAGCGTATGATGTGTTTTGAAACCTATAAAAGGCATAAGAAGAGTCTTTGGGAAAAGTAAAGTTGGAAGCTACTCTACGAACCATGTTGTCAAATGAGTCTGCACAAGGTCTCACTTGGAGTGAGTATTTGAAAATTTTTATAAGGAACATGGGAAAACTTCTTTCATGAAAGTTGTAGTCCTTTGAAATACCTTTTCATCCATATAAGGACAAGGTCAAATGGATGTCAGTACAAAAAATTATGCATGATTTACGAAACATTGTTGGCTCAATCAAAAATAAGTCTGGCGCTGGGCGTGGGCGCTAGGCATGGGCGCGGGGCGCTAGGCATGGGCGCGGGGCGCTAGGCATGTTTTTCAAAGATGAGGGAAAATTAAGTTGTCTTGAAAAAATAAGTCAGACGCGGGGCGTGGCCGCTAGGCCAATTTTGTCCAGACGTAATTTTTCCCAAATTTTAAATATCTCTAATATCTTAAGACTTTTCCCACTTCGTTCAAAATTCTTAGCATTCATTTTTCCTCTCCTCTAAACCTCCCACGTCAAGGTGAGATCATTCCTATGATTTTTAATTAGTTCTAACATTAATTTTATGATTCTTAACGCGATTCTCAAACAAAAATATAGGATTTCCAAGGTAAATCCTTCTCATGCGATTCAAAGCTAGGGTTTTGGTGTTCTTCATCAGGGAAGTAACCTAGTTCATTGAATTGGAGCGTTACAGGTATGTAGGGCTTTTATCTATGTGTGAGAATATTATTGTTCTTCCCACGCTACGTTAATTCATGAAATCACTATTTCTCCTCAGAGTTACAGAATTATATCTTAGTTCATGAAAAACCTCAGATACAAGTTAATTATATATATATATATATGTATTGCTAAACTCAATCATGTTTCAAATAATTGTATTCATGTATATAACATTACGATTGTCATGAACCTGACTGTAATTCATGTATGCTCGTGTTATCATCCCAATGAGCTCTTAGATACCAGTTATGAACTCCGATTATTTCATTGTATGGATTTTTACATATTTTTATGTGTCAGGAATTATATACATATATTTATACAGATTTTTATGTAAAACTATTTACAAATCATGTTTATGAAAATTATAAGCTTTTAAGCCAAACATGTACATGTTCAGTATTTTTGGGAGCAACATACGTTTACCGAGAAAGTTCAGATAATCTGAAATTATGTATGCCAACGTAGGGTAAGGGTCGCTCCACCCAGTTAGGACAATACCTTCATACTATTGATTGGATTCATTCACGTTAGTTGTGTCTCATACCCTGATAAGGTACGAGATTGCTTTGCTGGCCGGGCAAGAGACCAGACTCAACGTACTCACATGGTGATTTTAGTTTATCGATTATACTAACGCTCTCCCATTTAAAAAATATTTTACTCATGTTACAACTTGATCATACAGATCATTGTCATGTCCAAGTTTCAGTTATAGTTTATAACTTACAATACTGCTTCAGTTACAATTTTAGTTTACACTTACAACTCGCGAAAAAAGTGTATTTTTTTATTTGGCCAGATTATCTCTGATAAAAAATTATTGTAAGTTTAAATATGTCCTCATTCAGTTTTTTACTATCAGTTAGGTTTGACAAATCATGATAAAACTTTGGTAGTAATACTTCGAAAGATAAAAAAAAAAAACTTAATTATAACGATAACCCGCATTTTGAGTACTTTCTTTGTGCGATATATTGGACAATAGCCAGGCTTCATAGGTCAGTAACTAAGCTCAATAAGGACCACAAATGTTCTGATGCAACATAGATAGTGCTTTCTTTTATTAGTATCAAAATATTATTTAATCATTTAAACTCCAAATTTACATACATCTCATCTCATTCGTGTGGCGTACTTTTTCTTTAAGAAAAACAAAAAAGCCAAGATTTATATATACCTCGAAAGTATGTTAATTGACATCGATTGAAACTTGATTAGTGTCACCTGATCAAGTCCTCAAGTAGCTTATTTTGTTCTTTAATTTAATTAATGTTCCCGTTCAATGAAAAAATTAAAAGCTTAATTCAACTCATTAGAACTTGTTAGGAGTAGTACATAGGTACAGTAACCGAGCACCTAGCTTGTACGTATGGGCAATATGTGTTGAGAAGGCGTTCTGGTAGAAAGGCCAATCACTACATAAATCGGCATTCATCCAAGAGAGAAGCAAACTGCTACTATCACAATTTTCTCAAAAAAAAAGTAATATTTGAACTTATTAACTTAAGTGACTTATAATATTTTTTTTATAGTTTTTGAATATGTAAACTTTTTTTCAAACACAATAAAAACTTAAGTACAAACTTAAGGCGAAAATTAAATAATTTGACTATCGTACTTTGAGCCTCGCCAGTTGTACATACGTAGAAACATAGGGAATATTAAGGGTACATGATTTAAATCAATCAATTCATAAACTAAACTTCACGCTAATAAGGAGCTAGCGATACAAATCCTGCTAATACATCTAAAGTGCTACCATAATCATAAAACAAAACTAAACTCAACGAAGTACAAATTTTAGCACTCAGAATACTGGAGAACCAATAGGTGAAGTAACTAAATAAGTAAAATTGTTCCAATTAAACTTGTTATCTTCAAAATCTCCAGAGCAGCTTCCCATATTATCCATTTGTCCAGTAGAATAATTTTCTGAATTTTTCGTATATTCCGGAAATAGCCCTGAGAACTCTTGCATGAAACTTGGAAGGTCTGTTTGGAGAGAGCAAGGTTCTTCAAAACATGAGTTGATTGTAGACAAAGGATGATTTTGATCTTCACCAACTTTTGTAGTAGTTGGTACATTGTTCACGAACAAATTCTCCGATGGTATCGATGATTCGAGGTTCTTGTTCCTCGAATTATTAAGAAAAATAGCACTAATGTCATTTGTTGTAGGTAATTTTGTACTAGCCCTTTGCCATGCTTTTAATATGTCAAGACAAGGAAGTTGATAATAAGGTGATTGGGAAATTTGGTAATTTTTGTGAGTCTTATTATTATTGAAGAGGAGTTTAGAGCCTTTTGACCTGTGAACAAGTCTAGCTTCTGCTTCGAGCCTTGCACTTTCCCATTCAGCCATGTGACTAAGGTTTGCAACATATTTTGATGAGGCTGCACCATTAAGGTTGTCTGTGATTTTTGGTTTGTGAGTCATTGGATCAATTCCCATTTTGGTTAATCTCTTCTTCAAACGTGAATTCCAGTAGTTTTTTATCTCGTTGTCTGTTCTGCTTGGCAAGTAAGCTGCTATTGTTGACCATCTGATCAATGACAACGAGTGGAACAAATTAAACCATGTCAGTTTAATATAATGTTGCAATAATCACACATGAAAAAACGTTACACGAAAATGAAATCAGTATGTTATTAGGCACAGGGGTGGAGCAACAATATTAGGTACAAGTTTGGCTAACCCAATAACTTTGGTTTAGATCATGTATTGTTTTAGTAAATACATTAAACATGCTTAAATATTTAATTTGTCAGCCCAATTACTACAAGAAAGTATAGGATTGATAACAAAATTTTAGCAATAATAAATATATTGTTGTTAAAAATGTAAATGGCAACAAAAATTTAATATATTGTTCCTAAAAACGTAAATGGCAACAAAAAAAAAAAATTGTTGCAAAAACTTTTCGTATCGGAGGTTATTGCAACGGCATACAACAATTTTTGTTGTTGCGAAAAGTATTTTTGGCAACATCAAACATATGATAACAAAAATATTATTGGCAAATGTCTTTCTTTTTATAGTTATAGTGAATAACTAAAGTAAGTTGTAGGTTCAGTGGTACGTTCAAAATCCATAAACTTCAAATCTTAACTTCGACGGTGATTAAGTAATATAACAGCAGACAGTCTTGGAACGTTGTATCAAATCAATCATTCTTATCTATACATTTATGATTTAATTATATATAT
Organism: Anisodus tanguticus; assembly: GCA_034509755.1. Classification (NCBI taxonomy): domain Eukaryota; kingdom Viridiplantae; phylum Streptophyta; class Magnoliopsida; order Solanales; family Solanaceae; genus Anisodus; species Anisodus tanguticus. The sequence continues at coordinate 7,353,467 of CM067540.1, read as the reverse complement.
GGATGTGTGTGAGAGAGGGAGTGGAGTAAATGGATGGTACTACTATCTTTATTTTTTCGAAAGGTACAACTATCTGACCTTGGCAGTTCTCATCCGTGAGAGATACAAAAGTCAGGTTCTATTAATGGGTTGTATGGACACCATGAAAAAACTAATAGTGGATGCTAATTATGATTATGATCATAATGACAGAGTTGTTGAAGATATGTATGTAATTAAATAATAAAAGTGTATTATTTTTAATGATTGAAGCTTTTTAGATGAGATTGATGGTTACCCTATTCAACACGATATTAGAGCAAACAAATGTTCAGCGTTCAAGTCTCTTACCCTTTGTTGAAAAAAGTATTTTTCATGTGTTTAATTGATGAAAAAATTATATGCGCAGGTGAGAAGACATGTTGAAAGTATATTTTTTAAATAATAAAAATGTGTTATCTTTAACCGTTTAAACACACGATGAAAATGCTAAGGTGGCGCCCTACATACATTGAGCGGACTTCTTTCCTTGGGCTTTGCCGCTTAATCCCATTTTATAACCTTTTCCACCAAGGTTGCTATATTCCCGTTTGCCTTTTCGGCAACTTTATGAAGCAGTCACGCCAGAAAGATGAAAGTAAAGGAGCTCGTAGCATACGAACTGATACATGAGGTCAATCCTACTATCCTTTTCGCAGTCGTAATCTCTTAGCGAACTTCAACCGGTCTTAGAAATCTCTTACTTATCAAGAGAGTGAGTTGACATTTAGGGCAAAGATTCTGGTAATAGATGGTCACCCGCTTGACAGCAATGAAGATAAAATCACTCACTCTTAACTTACGTGTACTACCACTTTTGTCTGCCATTATATATGGCAGAAAAGCTATATACATGGATAACCAATGATGACTCTAATTGAATGTGCACACTGCTATATTAAGGAACTATTAATCATAGACACTATCATAAGTGCTAGCATTA